>JAVQMG010000115.1:1200000-1800000 GCA_032878915.1 Castanopsis chinensis | reverse complement strand
TTGGGTATCTATGGGCTTATGTTTGTATGTTTAAGAGAGTTTGTATTTGTTGTTTTTGGCTGTGGGTAAGAGCAAAAAAATCTGAAATTTAGAGCGGGAAAGAGAGAAAATATGGGCTATGGGTAAGAGAGAGAAAAAAAAAAGATTTGGAGTGGGTAACAGAGCAAATCTGTGCTATGGGTAAGGCAAAATAATATGAGATTTGGAGTGGGGAAGTTAAAAATATGCTCTATGCAAAAAAAAAAAAAAAATTCCTTCGTTGTAAGCTTTTTTTTTTTTTTGGTCTTTATGGAGTAAAGAGTTGTTGCTCAGTTGCTCTACATTTTTTATGTGGGGACTGGGTATTGTGCTCAGTTTCGTTCTAATATGATTTGTGTATTGTAATATGATATGTGTGTCCACTTACTTGCTTTCCATGGCTTTATATAACCACCTGATGATCTTAGCTAGGCAGTTAATTCCAAGCAAAAATATGCTATTCTTTCTATTCTTTCATGGCCATTTTCTTGAGAAAGTTGTAGTGAAGAACTTGCTATTTGGTTTTGGGGTAAGTGGAGTAAAGAAGGGTGGGTTGGGGTTCTGGTGCATTGGTAGTATATGCCAGGTGTGTGTCCCAATTTTTTGAGTTTTTGGAGTTGAAAACAGAATCGGGCTTCGGTGCCAAACCGGCTTTGGAGATATTTGGAGATTTTTGAGTGATAAAGAATGAGTTATAGAGTGATGAGTGATGATATTTTAGTAAGGAGTGATGAGTGATGGTTTTTTTAAAACCAAACAGCCCTAAGTAATTAAAAGCTTAAAATGTAAATTGCACATTCTAAAAGCATTCGAATCAGTGATACAAAAATTTTGTAAATTTTACAAAAAATATCTACTTTTTCTATTTTACACCCCCATTTTTACAAAATTCCCATATCATTTTGTCTATTATACACATTTATTCAAATAAAATATTCATTTTCACCAACCATCAACCCACCCAGCCACCATCATCAACCCACCTCAAGCATCAGCATCAGCCACCATCATCAAGCACCATCACCCCAAAATCCACTGATCAAACAAAGAATTAAAAATATCAAAACCCATTGATCAAATAGAAAATCCTAAAATTGATCAAATAAAACATTAAAAATGATCAAAACCCCAAAACCCACTGATCAAACAAAGCCTTAGCAGCAATCGGTGGTGGCACGGCAAGAGCTTCGACAAGTGAGCATTGGAGATCACATCAGTGAGTGAGCTTTGGAAGCAATCATGGCTGCACGGCAAGAGCAAAGGTGGCACGGCTTGCTTCCTAGGCGGCTTGCTTCGGAGATCGGTGAGTGAGAGTGAGGGACCAGAGATAAAAAGAGAGAGAGGTGAGAGTAAGAAGCATGGAGAGAAAAAGAGAGAGGGAGGTGAAGGAGAGAAAAAAAAATAGTAAAATATTAAATGTAAGAGCTATAGTAACCGTGCATATATGCACGATTACTGTAGCACTTGTGCATTTATGCACAACTTTATACCCACTGATGTGTGTGATTTTTTTATCTAAATGTGTAAAATAAGCTACTTTTTCTATTTTACAACCACTGATGTGGTTGCTTTAAGATTGACTGAAATTTATTTAAGTCCTTTTATTTTACTCTTATTCAATTGAGTTCTCTAAGTTTCAAATTTATTTAGTTCAGGTATTTCGTCCAACTCCATTAAGAAAAGTTACTGTTAAGTATGCAATTAACTAATGAAAAATATATATTTTTTGAAAAAATTTCTTACATAAAAAATCTGTAAAATATTTTTATAAATTTTTTTCATTTGAAAATAATTTTTTTAATGAAAAATTTTTACCAATATTGGACAAAAAGCTCGAATTGAATAAGTTTGATGCTAAGAGGACTCGATTGAACAAAAGTAAAATTAGAAAACTGAACTTAATTTTAGCCAAACTTAAAGGGTGTAATTTACATTTTAGGCTTTAGCCTAATTAAAAACATAGTGTAAAAAGAAATATGCCTTAAACAATTAGAAAAAGTAAATAGTTTTGGATTTATATGTGCTAATAAAAGTCCTATATAGAGAAGAAATAAAGAAGTTTAGTAATAAATGCACTATAAATGTGTCCAAATATATAGATTAATTCATGCTCTACAAAGAAAATGGTTAAGTAACACTGCGTACCTTTGGTACAGTGGTCACTCCACAAGTATTGTTAGGGCATATGTGAATCATGTTAGGAACATATGTCAACGTAGAATTGACTAATATATTGACAAAACACACTTTACTTGTAATTGGGTAGATCTAGGATGTGTTTAATACTTCAAGGAATAAGGTTTCAAGTCCAAGTGTTAAAACTATGCAAGTTTGTCTAAGAATCAAGTGAAGAAGTGCTGAATTTTAAAGTTTGATAGCTAGCTCAACAGATAACATCTATCAAGGTTTAAAAGGCATGTTTAGCTCGATGCTCAACAGTTGATCGATAGATGACCTATCTATTGAAATTTACGAAAATTAGATTTTCAATTTTGATTTCACTCCTATCCATGTATATTTGTTTAGGTTTTCTTTTCTCACAACCCTAAACATATATAAGGATTAATTTAAGGGCCATCACGACTGATGCAAGTGAGTGTAGCTTGATGCAAAGGTTTTTCACAAGTAAATTGTGACCGGAGACACTTTGCCTTAATTCATCTTTTTCTTTAAGAAGCTGCTGCGTTTGTATGTCGTAGGGTTTTATAACCAAGGAGCTTCATGATCTTCAACGTGTTGATGAATTGATGAACTTTGCAGCTAAAATCCTTCTCAAGTTGGTGGTTAGTCACATACTTGGATCCGTGCATCGATTGGTTAGTCACGTATTGGGCGTTATGCATTGAAAATGAGAGATTATCACTACAGAACAAGTCCAATTGAGTATTGGCCGGGGTAAGGATTCAATTGTAGGTTGGTATAAGTTATTGGAATTCCTTTAGTTGTAACCGTTTGTTGCGATAATAGTAGATTCTTGGGCGTTATGCATTGAAAAGGAGAGATTATCACTACAGAACAAGTCCAATTGAGTATTGGCCGGGGTAAGGATTCAATTGTAGGTTGGTATAAGGTACTAGGATTCCTTTACTTGTAACCATTTGTTGTGATAATAGTAGATTCTTGGAGGTAGTGACCTTAAAATCACCCCGTAGGGTTTTTGCCTTTGAGGTTTTTCTCATTCGTAAACAAAAATTAACTTAATTAATTCACTTGGCTAATTAATTGGTTAATTTATCATAAGGGGTCAATACATTCTTGATCTATCAAGTGATATCAGAGCAGGAACACTCTTATGGGTTAATATTTGTTATGTGATCTATTAACCCCTGTTGTCATGGATAGAAGACAATCTTTAATTATTCCTCCTTTATTTTATGGCACTAACTATGCATACTGAAAAGTACGCATGAGAGCTTTCTTACAGTCATTAGATGAAAAAATGTGGCAAATTGTGGAGATAGGCTAGACCAAGCCTAAGGAAGCGCCGGCTAATTGGGATGATGCTAAGATCAAAGCAGCTAACTTCAACAACAGAGTATTGAATGCCTTGTTCAGTGCAATCACAAATGATGAGTTCAAGGAGATATCTTCCACTGAAACTGCAAAGGAAGCATGGACCATCCTCTAGACAACCTATGAAGGAACCAAGGTTGTCAAGGATTCAAAGTTTCAAAGACTTACCGTGAGCTTTGGAGAGATTATGATGGAGAAGGATGAGTCATTCGATGAGTTCTATGCCAAGCTCAAGGATATAGTGAACCCAGCTTTTAATCTTGGTGAAACCATTCCCGAACCCAAAATTGTTAGAAATGTGCTCAAAACTCTACCTGAGAGATTTTGTGCCAAGATCACCACAATCGAGGAATCAAATGATATTGACAAAATTTCTTTGATAGAGCTAGTTAGCAATCTGCAGACCTATGAGTTGGGTTTGGCAAGGATCACGAAATCAAGCAAGAGCAAGAGCAAGAGCGTGGCACTGAAAGCCAAAAGCAGTGATACTGATGAGTCTTCTGATGATGAAGATTCTAAGATGAAATATTATATCACAAGGCAGTTCAAAAATTTCATGAAGTATGTCAATATAAGAGGATTTGATAAAGACCACAAGCAGTCTAGTTCGTCTCAGTTCAAGAACCAAGACAGAGGAAAGAAGGATGCTATGGAAGGCAGTCTGTACACTATTCCCTCTGGACCTAAGTGTTTTGCGTGTTAAGGATTTGGATACATGAAACAAGAGTGCCCAACTTATCTTAAGACTATTGGGAAAAGCAAGGCCCTTGCTGCTACTTTAAGTGACACCGAACCTCAGGATGATTCTAACAATGAGGATGATGGAATCCTGAATGCCTTCACCACTACAGTTGATCCTACTGATGGGGGTTTAGAAACAGTAGATGATGAAAAGGACTTGGTGGATTCTAAGTTCGAGAAAATGGACGATCAAGATGACATCCACATAACCTATGCAAAATTGTATAAGGTTTTGCAAAAGCATGAGAAATTGTATAGGTTGGCCATTAAGAAGCTCAGTGATGTGGAGCCTAAACAAGAAGAAATCTCCAAAAAGTTTGATGAAACTAATCAGACTATTGGAGAACTGCGGTTTGAAAACAATTTCTTGGCTAAGAAAACCAAGAAGCTTAAGGTAGAATTGTTCCAAGTCAAAGCTTAGTTGGAGAGGACTTCAAGTGCAAAGTTTGACGAGATGCTTAGCTTCCAAAAATCAGCTTCTAATTGAATCGATTTAAGGTAAGATTTCTCTTCTCCTAATATTACTTCTACTAGTACTATTGTTTTTGTTTCACCTGCTAATAATGTTGAATCTGAGAACAATAATGTCAAAACTACTTTAGCAAGCAAGAACATAGACAAGGGTAAATCTATCTTAGGAGCACTCCCTAAACTTGATATGAAAGAGACTAAAAACCCTAGGGCTAAGAAAAGAAATACTCAAAAATCTAAACAGAAGAAGCAGCATCTCTATCATCATTGTGGAGCAACTGGACATACTAGACCAAATTGCTATAAGTGGTTAGCCACTCAACAGAACAACAGTATGATCTCATCGGGAAACCAGAATCAGTTTTCATCCTCTTTTGCTCCTTTTGGAGATCCACTCAAAGGCCTCATGTTCCTTTCGAACTTGAACAATTTCAATTCTTTCCCCTCAACATCGAATCAAGGATTTGCCAAACAGAAAGGTTCTTCCAAAGTGTGGAAAGAAAAAAGCTCTAAGTGATTTAGTCACTTTTTCTCTCTCTCCCTTTCTTGTTTTTAAGTATGCATTACTTATGTGTTTTCCTTTCTTGTTTTGAGTCAGTCTAGTTTTATGCTTTACTTTGTTTAACATGCTTTTGTTTATTTATTTTCAGTTTTGCTTAATTTTTTTTTTCATAAAAAAAAGTTGAAAAATCAGAAAAATGCAAAAACAATGTGTGTTTTATGTACATTGGTACTTATGTACTTTGGATGGCCATTGAAACAAAATTTTTCTGAACTTTATATCTTTTGTAATTTAGATGAGCATCTTTGTGCACAATTAAGCAAGTGAGCTTTGTTGCTCGTGTTTGTGATGAGTAAGATTAAGTAATCTTATGTACTTAACACTCGTATCACTTTTTTTTACAAAAAGGACTAGAAAATCCTAAGAGAAAGGCTTCTCACCACTATTGCCCACCAATCATAAAATGACATTTTTATGCTTCGGCATAGCAAAAGTGCAATGTCAAAAGCTTAACATAATTGGGTATTTCTTATATCTCTCTTAGATGCCCATGCATGATTTGCTTAAAAGAAAAATTTGCAAAGAAAAATAAAAGCAAAAAGAATCAAAATGCTTTATATATGAATACAAGTGTGTCTTTTAGGAGATGTGGGAATTATAGGATATACCTTGAAGGTGATAGTCCCCATCAAGCAGTTATGATAGTGTGTGAGTTAAAGTGATTTTCTCATATCTCAAATCGTCATAGCATATAGATACTTATGCAATCTTGCGATGTTTTTCACACACAACACGCAATATTTTTTGTTACTCTTAATCCATGTGTAGGTATAATGTGATTTGGCCATTACAAGAAATACATGTGTTAATGTATGCTCACTAAACTATCTTAACTTGTTTTTCAAACATAAAATTGCTTAGACTTGTTTAGTGTGTGTATGTGTGTGTGTGTGTGTGTGTGTGTGTGTGTGTGTTTTGATCTAAATGCTTGACATTTTTCTTGTTGAGAGATGTTTTTTAGAGCTTAAAAAGTTTTTTGGATCTTTAGTTGAATAGCATGCTTGATTGCATTCATGCCTGTGTTTTTCTCTTCTTTGAAAAACTGCTTTTGAACAATCTTGATAGCTTCTCGATACCTCTTAACAGCTAGGCTATCTATCGAGATTTTTGAGCTTCCTTTCTCAATAGTTGTTATCGCAATTTTGATCCATCGAGGTTTTTGAGAATTAGTCTCGATTCTCAATAGCTGCTCGACAACTTCTCGATCCATCGAGAAAGTTTTTGTATGCTTGATAGATTCTCAATCCATCGAGGTCACTTTGTTGTGGACACCTCTCGATCGCTCATCGATAGCTTCATCTGGCGAGATTTAAAGCTCAACACCTCTCGCTACCTGTCAATCCATCGAGCTTCGTGTTTTCTATATATATCTCAGTGCGATCTTTTCTCTCATTTTATCCGATCTCTCTCGATAGAAAACCATTTCTCCTTCTCCCAAACACTCCTCAATCACACTCTTCATCTTCCCCATTCAATCTTCGGCCTAATCCTTGCTTTTTCTCTTTGGTATGATCTCTTTATCATTTTATCATGCATTTCATACATTCTGACCTAACTTTTGAGGTTTTTGAAAATTTTTGGGCTTTTTCAAAATTGATGAAGTTTTTGCAAAATCTTTGGGTTGGTTTTTGTTTAAATGATCATGTATGCTCATGTATTGCATCACATTTGTTTTTTTCACAATGTTTCATGCATTTTAGATGTGTGTTCTATATGTTGAAATGATGTATGCTGGTAAGCTTGGATTAGATTGAGCCCATGATGTCTTTAATTTTGCATGTCACATGTTCATGCATACGTATCATTTTTTTTTTATCTTATTGATATTAAATGTGTTGGTACTTTTCTGTTTGTCCCTCTCTATCTCTTTCTCTCTCTTTCTTTCGGTTAGTTGCTCTATGATGCCTAAACGTAAGTCCACTCTGTCCTAGAACCCTCTTCATTCTGAGGCATCTTTTTCTTCTCCCTCTGCTGATTCTACTCCATCCCATGTCAAGTTCCTTGATGATAAAACTCGTAAGGACTTTTCGGAGAACTTTTCACAATGCGGCATTCATTCGAAACGCCAAGTCATTCTATTGGATTTTTTCGATACTGACCTTCCCACTGTCATCTACAGTAGGTGTCGGGAGTCACTATATGGCATCCTGATCACTTGTCACTCCGTGATCATACAGGAGCTTTACTCTAATATGCACAAATTTGATTATTTTGTACCTCATTTTATCACTCGTATTTGAGGTACATGCATTGTAGTTACTCCGGATCTTATATCCGAGGTGCTACACATACCAAGGGTAGAGTTTGCTGACTACCCTAGCTGTGATCATCTTAGGACTATGTCCAAAGACAAACTCTCGTCTCTCTTCTATGAGACACCTTCATCTTGGGGTGACCGTCAAAACACCCCTTGCTCAGGCTTTGCAAAAGGTCTGAGGTTCCTTAACATGACGATAACATTCGTTCTTTATCCTTTATCTCACTATAACTCCTTTAATGAGCCTCGTGCTCGATTTTTGTTATCCCTTTTTGAGGGACTTACCATTGGTTTTCCCTCTCATTTCATACTTTCCCTTATAGATGTCTATAGTGATACTACAACCCGTGGTAAGCTCACTTTCCCTTTGGCTACCACGAGGATTCTCCGTCATACGTTTGTCTTCTATCCCAAGGCTCCTCATTTTTTGATCAATATGCCATAGACGTAGCGACCATTAGACAAAGTAAGGCCTAACTTTGATCGAAGCAGCCACGGACCAAGAAAACGACTCCTTCGACTTCTTCCACTTCATCTACATCCTCTCCTTCTTCATCGGTAGGTGGTGTGACCCTTGAGGCAGTCATAGCGCAGCTTCAACGCATGGATGCTCGCCTTGACACACTCAGTGATAAGTTGTGTTAGGTGAACACCTGTGTTAGCCATATTGCCTAACGGCAAGCTCACCTTGGTGGCTTTGTGGCATCTCCCTCTCCTTCTCCAGAGGCATTTGAGGATGAGGACAATAATGGTGACTTCGACGATGATTATGATGATACGAATGAGGACGCTAGCTCTTCCGGTGATGACGAGATGACTACTTGAGTTACTTGCCATTTGTGATTCATGACAAAAAGGAGGAGTAGTTTTGGGTATGAGAGTAGTCATGTTCTTAGGGGGAGAGCATTGTTTTTACATTGTGATAGCAAACCTTGCACTCATTTTTTATGTTTATATATATTGAGGTTGTTATTACAGTTTCACCTATCTCTGCATGTGTTGTTTCTTTTTTCTCCTTATACACATGCTTCCTATTAATTGTATGCAATATTTTATTTTTGTTTCACACTAAGATGTCATGATAAGTTTCGTTTAAGGTGTTTCAGAAATACAGGTTGTCAAAGTTTTTCTTGCCATGAATTCTCTTCTTGCAAAGTTTTTCAAGAGTTTATGTTAAGATAGATTTTATTGTATTCAACAAGTGAGCATGAGTTTAGTGATTTATGACTTCACTTATATGTTCATTTGTTTGTTGTGGTTTTGTCACGGATTGCCAAAGGGAGAGATTGTTAGGACATATATAAATCATGTTAGGAACATATGTCAATGTAAAATTGGCTAATCCTTTGACAAAACACACTTTACTTGTAATTGGGTAGATCTAGGATGTGTTTAATACTTCAAAGAACAAGGTTTCAAGTCCAAGTGTTAAAGCCATTCAAGTCTGTCCAAGAATCAAGTGAAGAAGTGCTGGATTTTAAAGCTCGACAAATAATATCTATCAAGGTTTAAAAAGCATGTTTAGCCCGATACTCGACAACTGCTCAATAGATAACCTATCTATCGAGATTTACAAAAATCAGATTTTCAGTTTTGATTTCACTCCAATCCGTGTATATTTGTTTAGGCTTTCTTTTCTCACAACCCTAGACATATATAAGGATTATTTTAAGGGCCGTCATAGCTTATGCAAGTGAGTGTAACTTTATGCAAGGTTTTTCACAAGCATATTGTGACCGGAGACAATTTTCCTTAATTCATCTTTCTCTTCAAGAAGCTACTGCATTTGTACGCCATAGGGTTTTCTAACCAAGAAACTTCGTGATCTTCATCATGTTGATGAACTGAAGAATTTTACAGCCAACATCCTTTTCAAGTTGGTGATTAGTCATGTACTTGAATCCATGCATCGATTGGTTAGTCACGTATTAGGAGCCGTGCATTGAGAAGGAGAGTTTGTCACTATAGAACAAGTCCAATTGGGTATTGAGGTAAGGGTTCAACTGTAGGTTGGTATAAGGTACTGAGATTCCTTTACTTGTAATCGCTTGTTGTGATAATAGTGGATTCATAGGAATGGTGACCTTAAAATCATTCGGTAGGGTTTCGCTTTGGAGGTTTTCCCCATTCGTAAACAAATTATCGTGTCAACTTTATTTTTCGCTGCATATTAACTTAGTTGGTGATTTGTTTGTACTACCATGCGTATTGCATGTTAATTAATTTAATTAATTCACTTAGCTAATTAATTGGTTAATTTATCATAAGGGGTTAATACATTATTGGCTTATCAAGTATAAATTTTTGTAGGGTGTGGGGGGTAAAGGCCGGGGTTGAAGTCTCTAAGAGGGAGCTTCACACACATATATACTTAGATTAGGCTAGAGTAGAAATTTTATCTTATATAAATAAATAAAAAAAGGTTTAGTTAATGAGTGTTCTTAGGAAATTTGTTAATTATCCATTTTAGAAAAAAAAAACTTAATATCACTTTTATGGGAAATTATTAGAACTTTAGGACAAGATATCACTGCTATGATAACTATGTGTAACCTTGCGCGTATGCACGGATACATTTAAAAATAATTACAATTACATATATATATATATATATATATATATATATAGATGGGTTCAAGTTATACCTGGTATAACTCTAAAAAGTTATACATTTTTTAAACCATTAGATTTAAGTAGATCCAATAGTAAAAAAAAGACCATCATTAATACTAATATACTAATTGATCTCATTTATTATTCTTTATTTAATACATTCCATACTTATTTCTAACTTAAAAAAAAAATTATACATATGAGTCTCTCTCTCTCTCTCTCCTCCATGGCTCTTCCACCTCCACGGCCAAATCACCGACACCAACAAAAAAAGAAAAAAAAAAAGCTATAGCCGTCGGCTGCCGAACACTGACATTAAATATGTTGGAAAAATCATTTTAAAAATTCTAGTTTGAACAATTACATTTCCATCATTTTGTATTTGTGATATCTGCGAAATTTTTATAAAGACTGCATTTTTCGTTGTTGCAATTGTAGAGAGGGAAAATTCCCGGCCTATCATAAGCTGACACGTCATGCCACCAAGTCCGCAAAGTATGGCTAATTACAAAGTATCATATACTACTATTGAAAATTTGCTAAATTTCATTAAGATAGGAACAGGAAAAGCATGCAAAATGCTAATCACATATAGGCGCGTGTAAACGATGATGCAAGCAAGTTGACACGTGTAAGCGATGACTCAGGCAATCCAGCACGTGTAAGCGATGACACAAGCAGGCCAATCAAGCTGTGACATGTGTCACCAATCAGACTCCACCATGTGTCGCTCACCTACCTCCAAACTCCTATAAATAGAAGCCTTTCTAAGGCATTTGGACACACCAAGCTATCTAGATCACAAGTTGCACCAAAGAAGCATTCAGAAGTATTGAAACTCTGCTGGAATCAAGTCTTAAAGCCTCCAAGAACTTCAACCTTCGAATACGATGAACATTCGAAGCTAAATCATCCAAATCACCCTCCTAGATCTCAGAGGTCACTGAAATCAAGCTTGAAAGCCTTCAGAAACCTCGACAAATCACAAATCAACAAAGCTTTACGGATTCAAGCCTTTAAATGACCCGAAGAGCTTCCACCATAAATCTTCGAAAACGAAGAACACACGAAGAACACGAAGAACGTGAAGAACGAAGGATTTATAAAAAGCTCTTAGCTAGAAATTCATTGTAATTCCGTTTCAAAAATCTTCAATCCATCCTTCAGCCAAATTGAAGAATATTTTGTGTTCAAATTAAAATCACATCACAAATCTTTTAAGGAGATCGAATTAGAGGATCACTCTTTGTAATTACAAAGAATTGTACCACACATTCAATCAATACAAATTCACATTTGAGGAAACTATTTTACTTGTTTGACTTATTTCAAATCGAGAAATTTAGTCGTCCACAAATTCTGGCACGCCTAGTGGGACATCTCTGCCTCTCATCTCTTTCTCCTCCAAAAGAAAAGAAATTTGATTTGCTACTAGCTTCAATGGCCTCTAACAAGAATGCCCAAAAATCAGTGGTTGATGCTTTCGTTGCCAATGATTATGTTGGCCCAATCACTCGCAGTCGATCCAAGGCTCTTGACCTACTTCGACCCCAACAAACCAAAGAAAGCAGACTTCATAATGTCATCTCCCTAGACTTTCTTGCAAATAGGAAAGCTACCGCTAAGGATTCATTTCATTTGGAGGTTGATAATGAATCATACACAACAAGGACCTTTTCTATCAACTCTTCACTTGTAATGAGAAATTTAAGAAATGAGGTGTCTTTGATTCATCCCGTTCCATCATTTAGCCCATCATATATGGAGGTGATGCCAGTGATGATGACTAACACCGCTACCATGGAAGAAAAGATGGCTGAAATGGAACAAAGGGTTATCCTTCTCACAAAAGCACTAGAAGATAAGGATGTCAAAATTGCAACCCTGATGAACAAGTTGGAGGAACAAGATTTGGGTGAATCAAGTCTTGGCCCTGAGTACCCACTTGGCTTCACCTTGAAAGGAGAAAACACTAGGGTTGACAAGGAAAAAGGAGTCGAAGGAACTTCTCAACATGGAAATTCCACCTCAATAGCCTCGTTATCTGTCCAACAATTGCAAAACATGATAACGAATACCATTCGAGCACAATATGGGGGTTCTTCCACTAATTCCCTCGTATATTAAAAACCCTATACAAAACGCATCGACAACATGAGAATGCCAAATGGGTATCAACCCCCCAAGTTCTTGCAATTTGATGGCAAAGGAAATCCTAAGCAACACATTGCTCACTTTGTAGAAACTTGTGAGAATGCTAGGACTCAAGGAGACCTCCTTGTAAAGCAGTTTGTCCGTTCACTCAAGGGGAATGCCTTTGATTGGTATACAGACTTAGAACCCGAGTCAATCGATAGTTGGGAACAACTTGAAAGAGGGTTTCTTGATCGATTCTATAGTACGCGTCGCACAGTAAGCATGATGGAGCTTACCAATACTAAGCAGTGGAAAGACGAGCCCGTTGTTGACTATACAATCGGTGGCGTTCTTTGAGTCTAGATTGTAAAGATAGACTTTCTGAAATATCTGCTATAGAAATGTGCATCCAAGGCATGCATTGGGGACTTCTTTACATCCTACAAGGGATAAAGCCCCGAACATTTGAGGAGTTAGCAACTTGTGCACATGACATGAAGTTGAGCATTGCTAGCCATGGAAATACGAAGCCTCTTGTGCCTGAGGAAAAGAAAGAAAGAAGGGAAGTAAGGAAGAATGATAGGAATGCGAAAAGTAATGTCAAAGACTCAATGAATATCAACTCTGCGCCAGTCAAAATTTCAATCGGAAAGATGAAGGCTAATGAAAAGAGGCCTGAAGGAAGTCAACGACGTGAGGCACGTCGCTCGTCACTTAAGGAATGGGAACAAAAGACGTATCCTTTTCCAGACGCTCATATGCTCGAAATGCTAGAGCAACTCCTCAAGTTTAAATTAATTGAATTGCCGGAATGCAAACGACTAGAAGAGATAGGGAAGGTTGATGACCCAAACTATTGTAAGTATCATCGCATCATAAGTCATCCAATCCAGAAATGCTTTGTTCTCAAAGAGCTCATCATGAAGTTAGCTAACGAAAGGAAAATCGACTTGGATTTCGATGATGTGGCCAAGTCAAACCTTGTAACGTTCTCTTGCGAGTCATGTAGTTGCATGTCTCCAACTATTAAGCTGGGGGCAAATACCACACTCATCCAGTTTGATTCTCTAAAGCCGGTTCAAGTTCAGCTTTCACAAGAAGCATTTGACTATAGCTCAAATGACGATAGCAGATCAACAATGGACGAAGAGGAAGGTTGGACGATGGTTACTTGTAAGAGATGGAAGAAAAGACGAGAGTTCCCTCTTCATTTGGTCATCCAAGAGCCCAAAAGAGCACAAAGCCTGATTCAACTTCGATCAAGAAGAAGGAATGATAAAGGGCAAAAAAGACTGGGTACAAAAGTGAATAACAATTTGGCACAAACCCAAAAACTTCGAAATTGCATCACGTTAGAAGAATTCTTCCCCAGAGGATTCTTTCAAAATGACTTAGCAGAAGCCGTTCACACAGGCTCTTGTTATGAAATTCATGATGAAGAAGGATATCAATTATGGTGGGCCAGGTGAGACTTTGGAAAAATTCCAATCTCAAGATGACAAAGTTAAACCCTTACAATCCCCCACCTCACCAAAAGAGGCGGTCACCAGAGCTTTTGAAAAATCGAGGATGAGCGTTCCTTATGCCAACGTGCTTTAACAAACCCAAGAATGTTATGCATGCTCCCCAGATATGACTTTCACTGATAAGGATCTGTTGTTAGGCTCTAAGCCCCACAATCGTCCACTTTATGTCTCCGGTTATGCACGTGAACAAAAGATAAATTGTATCCTTATTGATGGAGGCTCAGCTGTTAATATACTACCAAAAATGACGATGAGACGACTTGGCCTTACTATGGAGGAGTTATCGCATAGTCATTTGGTCATTCAAGGTTTTAACCAAGGAGGACAACGCGCGATCGGTGTGATACGCCTGGAACTACTCATTGGAGAATTGACAAGCAATGTTTTGTTCCATGTTATTGATGCCAAGAAAACCTACAACATGTTGTTGGGACGTCCATGGATCCACGAGAGCGGAATAGTGCCGTCAACTTTTCATCAATGTTTCAAGTACATTCAAGGTGGAGTAAAAAAAGTCAATGCCGACTTAAAACCTTTTACTGAGACTGAAGCTCACTTTGCTGACGCAAAGTTCTACATGGAAGATGGTGTTCCAAATGAAGTTCTCCCAGTTGAGATCCCACCCACAGAGAGCAAGCAGAGTAAAAAGAAGCATGTTAGATTCATGATTAGAAAGGATGCTCCTTCCCCAAAAGAATGTCCAGAATGTGGAGATAATCATTCTAGTGGATCTACTAGTAATTCAGTGAGAGCAAAGATCTCAACACCTCCTGACAATCCTCCATTTCTTCGTTATGTACCATTATCACGCCGCAAGAAAGGACAGTCGCCGTTCACGGAATGCCTTCAATTAGTAATAAACGAAGAGAAGGTGCATGGCCGTTCACGGAATGCCTTCAATGGTTCGACCCAAAGGCATATAGGCTTTTAGCCAAAGCAAGCTACGATTTCTCAAAACAAGACGACCTAGGGAAACTGATTCCAGAAGTCACCGGAGAGAAGGTGCATGGCCTCAGCAAAACACAAAGGAAAATGCAGCTTGAAGGGCATGAAATTCCTATCCCAAAGACCGGATTAGGTTATATTCCAGAAAAACCGGCCCAGATATGGATCAAGAAAAAAAGCAATGCCTCAAGTTCCCAATATGTAACAGTGGAAGGCAGCGAAAGTTCGAATCAAAGAAAAGATCGCTTTGCATCGCATGTCTCGGTGTTTGATCGCATCAATGCCCCATTGTCACGAATCACAGTGTTCGACAGGTTAAATACAACTTGCTTAACACAGAATCACGACACTCTTGTTCGTAGATCAGTCTTTGATCGGTTGGGGGCAATGAAGGGGCTTGTTAATAGCCATCCTCAAAATTCCATAAATTTTGAAGTTCAAGGGAAGGAGAAAGCTAATGACGGAATCCGCAGTAGCATGCCTTCACGCATGAAACGTAGCTCTACCCTAGACATCAACACCAAAGGATCTCTTAAAGTCAAAAGGCGAACAGTTATACACATAAGACAATCAGTTGTCCGCAATGAGCAAATTGAAGAAGTATCATCCTCATTTCATATTACGGTAGAAGAAGATACACTCTCAGATGTTGAAGCAACCAATGAAGAAGTCGATGAAGCTCCTCCAGCTTTGGAAGGCGGAGGACAGGCCACAGTTGATGAACTTAAAGAGATCAATTTAGGAGCTACTGAAAAGCCCCGGCCAACTTTCATCAGTGCACTTCTTACCCCTAAAGAAGAAGAAGGATACTTCAAGCTCCTAGTAGAATATAAAGATGTATTTGCTTGGATTTACAAAGAAATGCCTGAAGTTGATCCAAGTATTGCTCTACACCATTTGGCAATAAAGAAAGGTGTACGCCCAGTCAAACAATTCCAAAGACGCTTTTGGCCGGAGCTTATCCCTCAAATAAAAACCGAGGTCAATAAGCTAATTGAGGCGGGTTTCATTCGTGAAGTACAGTACCCAGAATGGATTGCTAACATCGTCCCCGTCAAAAAGAAGAATGGACAAATTTGGGTGTGCGTTGACTTCCGTGATTTGAACAATGCATGTCCCAAGGATGATTTTCCATTGCCCATCACTGAGGTTATGGTTGACGCCACTACCGGCCATGAAGCTTTATCTTTCATGGATGGCTCTTTAGGTTACAATCAAATTCGAATGAATCCCAAGGATGAATAACTTACAGCTTTTCGTACTCCTAAGGCCATTTACTGTTACAAAGTAATGCCTTTTGGACTAAAGAACGCTGGTGCTACTTATCAACGGGCCATGCAAAAGATCTTTGATAATGTACTTCATAAATATGTAAGTGTTATGTCGATGATCTGGTGGTTAGAACAAAAAGAAGGAAAGACCATCTGGCGGACCTACGATCCGTGTTCAGCCGCTTGAGGAAGTATCAGCTTAAAATGAACCCCCTCAAATGCGCTTTTGGCGTAACATCAGGGAAGTTCCTTGGTTTCATTGTGAGACATCGTGGCATTGAAATTGACCAGTCCAAGATTGAAGCAATCCAGAAAATGCCGGAGCCCAAGAATCTGCAAGAACTTAGAGGCTTGCAGGGAAGACTTGCCTACATATGACGATTCATCTCAAACTTGGCGAGTCGATGTCAACCTTTCAATAGGCTGATGAAGAAGGATGTGCACTTCAAATGGGATGAGGCTTGTAGCAACGCTTTTACAAGCATCAAAAGATACTTGCTTAATCCTCTAGTTTTAGGTGCTCCTATCCCCGGAATGCCTTTAGTGCTGTACATTGCGGCACAAGAAAAGTCTCTAGGTGCTCTTATGGCATAAGAAAATGAGGAGGGGAAGGAAAGAGCCCTTTATTATTTAAGCCAAACTCTCAATGGGGCTGAATTAAATTATTCTCCTATTGAAAAGACATGTCTTGCTCTTTTCTTTGCCATTGACAAGTTGAAGCACTACATGCAAGCATGTATAGTCCATTTGATAGCAAGGGCAGACCCATTCAAATATGTCCTCTCCAGGCCGGTGGTTTCAGGTCGTATAGCTCAATGGGCAGTCTTGCTACAACAATATAGCCTTGCATATGTTCCATAAAAAGCCGTCAAAGGACAAGCGTTGGCAGATTTCTTAGCTGATCACCCAGTTCCTTCTGATTGGGAATTCTCTGATGATTTCCCGGATGAAGACGTATTTTATATCGAAGTAATGCCACCGTGAATGATGTTCTTTGATGGGGCCGCACGTAGAGAAGGAGTGGGGGCAGGTGTAGTGTTTGTTTCTCCACAACGACAAATACTTCTATACTCATTCTCATTAAACAAACTTTGCTCCAACAACGTGGCCGAATATCAAGCATTAATTATTGGCTTACAAATGGCCATTGAGATGGGCATATCGCAACTTGAGGTCTTTGGGGATTCCAAATTAATTATCAGCCAAATTTTGGAGCAATATGATGTCAAGAAAGAAGACCTTATCCCCTATTGCAAATATGCGAAGAAGTTGCTAGCAAATTTTGAGGCAATTAGTTTGGAGCATATACCAAGGAAGGAGAATAGACAGGCTGATGCTTTAGCTAATTTAGCTACCGCCTTAGCATTATCCCAAGAAGAGACCGCTAAAGTTGTTATTTCTCAAAGATGGGTAGTACCTCTCGTGATTGAAGAAGAAGAAGAAGAACAAGCCAACGTCATTTCTATATGCCTTGTTGAAAAAGAAGATTGGCGACAAGCGATCATTAAGTACCTTCAACATGGAAGACTCCCGGATGATATACGCCACAAAACCGAAATTCGGCGAAAGGCTACTCGATTCATTTACTATAAAGAAACTCTCTTCCGCCGTTCGTTTGATGGTTTGTTCCTCCATTGCTTAGGAGAAGAAGAGGCTAAACAAGCCTTGGAGGAGGCTCATTATGGAATATGTGGTGCACACCAATCAGGTCCTAAGTTACACTACAGAATCAAGCGAACGGGTTACTATTGGCCTATGATGGTGCAAGATTCCATGGAATATGCTAAAAAGTGCGAAGCTTGTCAGTATCATGCAAACTTCATCCACCAACCACCAGAACCTCTACACCCAATTGTAGCTTCTTGGCCTTTTGATGCATGGGGGCTTGACGCGATAGGACCATTACCAAAATCATCCAGTGGCCATTTGTACATCTTGGCTGCAACTGATTACTTCTCAAAATGGGCAGAAGCTGTGCCCCTTAGGGAAGTGAAGAAAGAAATAGTGGTCAACTTCATTCGAACTCACTTGATCTATTGGTATGGTGTCCCTCGATATATCATAACTGATAATGTCAAACTATTCTACAATAAGCTAATGACGGAGCTATGTGAGAAGTTTGTATTTGTTAGGACATATGTAGTTCAAGTCTATGAACATATGTCGCTATTTTATGTAATTGGTTTATCCTTAGACAAAACGCACTTTACTTGTAATTGGGTAGATTTAGGATGTGTTAAACACTTCAAGAAACTTGGGTTCAAGATTAAGTGTTGAAGCCGTTAAAGTCTGTCCAAGAAACAAGCAAGGAAGTGCCAGTTTTTAAAGCTCGACACATACTTCAACACATACCTCGACACATGCATCTATCGAGCTTTAAAGAAGCTATTTTTCCCGAGCCTCGACAGCTTCTCGACACCTCTATCTGTCGAGAATTAAAGAAAACAGATTTTCAGTTCTGTTTCAAGTCCAATCTGTGAGTGTGTCTTTGGGACTTCTTTTCTCCTAACCCTAGACATATAAAAGGATTATTTTAAGGGCCGTCATTAAGGATGCAAGTTGCACATTCATTCAGAACTTCTTGTTCATGCAATTTGTGATCTGAAAGACAAAGTTTGTGCCCTAGTTCATCTCTGATGATTTGAAGAACTTTGCAGCCAACTCTCTCTCTCTCTCTAGTTGGTGTTTGAAGTCGCATACTGGGATCCGCGCATCTGGTTAGTCACGTACTTGGGAGCCGTGCATTGAAAGGAGAAACTGTCACTACAGAACAAGTCCAATTGGGTATTGGGGTAAGAGTTCAACTGTAGGTTGGTGAGGTACTTGGGATTCCTTGCTTGTAACTACTTATTGTGATAATAGTGGAGTTTCGGGAGTGGTGACCTTAAATCACCCAGTGGGGTTTTTGCCGTAAGGTTTTCCCCATTCGTGAACAAATCACCGTGTTATTTATTTTTCGCTGCATTACTTAGTTTGGTGATTTTTTTATGCTACCACGTGATATTGCATGTTAATTTGATTAATTAATAACTGGCTAATTAATTAATCTAAGTTATCACAAGGGGTCAACGCGTTTGTGGCCTGGCAGTATTTAAACAATACAACTCCTCCATGTACAATGCCCAGGCGAATGGATTAGCTGAAGCCTTTAACAAAACGCTCGGCAATTTGTTGAAGAAGGTGGTGTCCAAGACTAAGCGAGATTAGCATGAAAGAATCGGAGAAGCATTATGGGCATATCGAACAACATTTCGAACGCCTACTCAAGCAATGCCATATTCTCTTGTCTATGGAGTGGAAGCCATCCTTCTCCTTGAATGCCAAATCCCATCATTACGGATAGCCATTCAAGAAGGGTTGACCAAGGAAGAAAATGCCAAGCTTAGGTTGCAAGAATTGGAGGCACTTGATGGAAAAAGGCTCGAGGCTCAACAATGCCTTGAGTGCTATCAAGCTCGTCTTTCGAGTGTATTCAATAAAAGAGTTAAACCACGATCATTCCAAGTTGGTGACTTAGTGCTCGCCGTTCGAAGACCTATCATCACAACTCACCGTACAGGCAATAAGTTCACTTCAAAATGGGATGGGCCTTATGTTGTGCAAGAAGTCTACACCAACGGAGCTTACAAGTTGATTGATCAGGAAGGTGTAAGGATCGGCCCCATCAATAGGAAGTTCCTTAAACGCTTCTATGCTTGAAAATCAAGGCTTGCTCCTCGGTAAGAGTTTAAACTGCCCACTGCAACGCTACAAGGGTACATGATGTCTTCCCATTACCTTTGAAAGCGTACAAATAAAGAGAAATTAATCCCATTCTATGTCACCATTTGTGAGTGTGGCGTAGTGATTGAATGCCCATGTCGCCCTTGAGGCCGAGGTCTCGGGTTCGATTAGTGGTGATACCTACTATTGCACAATGGTACCCATGGAATGTCGTGGGGTGTAGGGCGAGGATTACACACGTGAACCTTCCTTTTTTGTAAAAAAAAAAAAAAAAAAAAAAAAAAAAAAAAAAAAAATTATCAAAAAAAAAATCATAAAAAAAAATCAGTTGAACTACGTAATGACTTGATCCCTCTCCGGGGTACGTAGGCAGCTTAGTACTTTTCACTAAGTTCAGTCACATGAAAAGAATAAAGCTTGCTAGTCTAGCTTGAAAAGTTTTCCAACGGTCATCAATATGCTTTTAAGGTTCCTTTGGTTGGCAAGGCATTGTTTAAAGACAATTAACTGCTCAATAGGATGATAAAAAAAAATCATTCTACTCAAAGATGAAGACTAAATGAAGTTTGCATGGCATTCCCCATCTTTTATGGACATTCTCCAACGTTTATGAAGCATGTCTTACATCATCTCTCCTCTATGGGCATATTCTGACATCTTTGAAGTCTTGACGACATTCTTCTCGCATCTTCAAGGTTTTGGTTGGCACCTCTTTGAATCCTCAAAGTCTTGATGGGAGCATCTTGAAACTTCAAGGTTTTGTTGGCCTCTCCTAGCATCTTCAAGGTCTTGATAGGTACTTCTCACATCTTCAAGGTTTTGGTTGGCACCTTTTTGAATCCTCAAAATCTTGATGGGAGTTTCTTGAGACTTCAAGGTTTTGTTGGCATTTCCTTACATCTTCAAAGTCTTGATACAGACTCCTTGCATCTTCAACGTCTTGTTGGTATCTCTGAAGTCTTGATGTCTGGCAACAGTGCTAAGCGCCCTTAATGTTGGAGCTATGTTGCCTCGATGTTGGAGCTACGGTGCGAATGAAGTGTTGACATGGCTTCACGGCAAAGATGAATGTTGGCATGGCTTTAATATGAATGAAGTGTTGACATGGCTTCACGGCAAAACGGCAAAGATGAATGTTGGCACGGCTTTAATGTGAATGAAGTGTTGACATGGCTTCACGGCAAAGATAGATGTTGACGTGGCTTCAGTGTGAATGAAATGTTGACGTAGCTTCATAGCAAAGATGAATGTTGACGTGGCTTCAGTGCGAATGAAGTGTTGACGTAGCTTCATGGCAAAGATAAATGTTGGCACGGCTTTAATGTGAATGAAGTGTTGACATGGCTTCACGGCAAAGATAGATGTTGACGTGGCTTTAGTGCGAATGAGATGTTGACGTGGCTTCAGTTCGAATGAAATGTTGACGTGGCTTCAGTACGAATAAAGTGTTGACATAGCTTCATGGCAAAGATGAATGTTGGCACGGCTTCGGTATGAAGGAAGTGTTGACATGGCTTCATGGCAGCGATAAATATCGGCATGACTTCAATGCAAATAAAATATCGAGGCAGCTTTATGGCAAAAGAAGAGTACTAGTGCATCTTCATTACAAAGGCAAAAGGTGGTGCGACTTCATGGCAAATGCAGGTGCAAGTGCAAATATTGCTTCAGTAGACAAATTAATGATGATGCTTCATAGCAGTTGCAAGTGTCAGTGTCACTTCATGAAAAAAAAGGATGAGTAGTGACACAATTTCGATGCAAAGAAAAAAATGGATGCCACTTCATTGTAAAGGCAAGTGTTAAAGGATAAATGCTGGCATGATTTCATGGTAAAAACTCTTGATGTGGCTACATTGCAAAGACTCTTGATGTGGCTGCGTTGCAAATACGAGTGTTTGTGCAATTTAATTGCCAATACTAGAGGCAGAACGACTTCAAAGACGAGTATTATTGCCTAGCTGAATATCCTTCTAGAAACATTGTTGCAAAGACGAATACCACTAAAAGATTGTTGATGCAAGAGAAGAATGTAATAACATGAAGGTATACGTCACCGCAAGAACGTTGCTATCAAAGCCACCAAATGAAGGCAAACACTTCTATGAAAACGTCAGCGTAAAGTTTGATGTCCAAAAACCCGAAGTTCAAGAAGATCGTGCTGTAAAACAAAGACAAGCAACAAAAAATTTTGTCAGGGAAAAGATCTAAAAAAAAAAAAAAAACTCTTTTGAACTACGTAATGACTTGATCCCTCTCGAGGGTACATAGGCAACTTAGCATCTTTTGCTAAGTTCAGTCACGCCCTAAAAAAAAAAAGGTTAGTACAAACAAAGCATGATATATATATATAAAAGAAAAAGAAAATGGGGCATAATTTCTCTACGTAGTACATATGAAGGATAGATTTGTGCAACTTAAGGGTGCCCTTATATAGGAGTCTTTGGAAACTAACAGACAGAAAGAAAAAGATGTGAACAAAGGAAAAAGAAGTGGGAATGCTACTTTCAAAAAAATACTACACCAAACTTTGAAAAAGGAAAGAGTAAGTTCCTATGAAAAGGGCATTTCATCTAGGAGCTATTGCACAAGGAATACCATATTGTTCAAAGAGTTTGTGCTACCAACCCTGGAGAACAGTAGAGGGACTCAATAGTCACCTGCGTCCAGCCTCAGATATCATCCTGTCAGAGCAGCCGCCGTCTTGTCAAAGCAGCCAGCGCCCAAAATGGACCAAGAAGGCTATAAATTCAAACAAAGACCCGCGACATTCCCATTCAAATTTGTGAAAATCCAGACTTTTCTTCACAAAACTAACACCACGGTAGTCTTCTACGGCCCTCGATGAACAAAACCCAGAAAGATCATCAAAAACGGAGTGACCACGCGCCGCCACAAGTTCGTGATGACCAACGGTTTAATCCTTCACTTCTGTGCAAATCTGCTCACAAGTTCAGAAAACAGAAACCACCACTCGATCCGGCGGCCCCAGATCTACAAGACCTGAAATTTTCAAGCCCAAACGATGATCCACGCGCCGCCACGTACCGCTAGAAGTTCTAGTGATCACAGCCTCAATGGCACGCGCTTCCACGCGCCGCTAAGATGCTCCACACGCTCTCACGTGCGGGCAGTTACTCTCACGCGCCCTCACGTGCCTCACATGCTCTCACGTGCACCTCACGCGCCTGACACACGCACCTCCAGCATATGACGTCATGGATGACGTCATTATCTTCCGCGGACCGGTTCGACTCGAACCGACCCGGTTTGACCCGCCTGAAAAAAAAAAAAAAAAGAGCCTTGACCATGGTTGACTTTGACCAAAAATAAAAAATTCCAAGACAGACCTGTCCCACTCAATTTTTCGAGTACATTTCGATTTTGGGATCCGTTTCTTAATTCGAAGCTCAAAAATTGTGCAAACAGTCCAATTTTCAAAAAGTTGATTATTGCACAAATCCAGACCAAAAGTCAAAAATTTCAAAACGAACCTGTCCCACTCAATTTTTCGAGTACATTCCAATTTTGGGATCCGTTTCTTCATCTGGAACTCGAAAATTTCATAACAGTCCAATATCTAAAAAAGTTGACTTTTGCACAAATCTCGACCAAAAGTCAAAATTTTCAAGAATGACCTGTCTTGCCCAATTTTTCGTGTACGTTCTAATTTTGGGGTCTATTTATTCATTTGAGAATCCAAAATTGCTCAAATTGTGCGATTCTACAGCTGTTGGCTTTGACGTGAACTTTGACCAAAAATCAAGATGCTTGAACAAAGCTTGTCCTACTCAGATTTTCACAAGAGTCCGTTTCTGAAATTAGCTTATTTGTTTGGACTTTAAAACCACCAATCTAATCCACTTCTCCAAAGGTTATCCTCTAGACTTCATCAAGGCTCCTCTTTCAAAGAACAAATGAGCTCTCACGAGTACGTCTCAAATTTGAAATTACATTGGGTCACTACTCCAGCCTACCATTCCCGTTCGGTACCTACCATTTACGTTCGGTGCCTACCAGTCTCCAACCGACCGTTCCCATTCGGTGCCTACCGTTCCAATCCACCATTCTCACCAAAAATTTTCATCCGTCGTTCTCAACTACCCAACTACCATTCTTCATCTCTCCGCTATAAATAGAAGGGTCGGATTCATCAAAGGCTCATCAGGAAAAACACACAGAATCATGAAATGAAGATTTGCTTCTTTCAGATTTTCAATTCCTCCTTCTTACAGCCATTTCTCATTATGGCCTCATCATTCTCAATGCCTAGCAACCAAAATTGCTTCATAATCAGTTTGAAATCAACCCTCTCATGGTTCAGTAGAAACCCTTCTCACAACATCATCATTGTTTTAGGGTCCAAACAAATTTTGTTTCCTCACTTAACGACCACATTTGTCCATAAAGTTACTCATAACAGGGTCTGCATTGCGGTTCCATATTTCCTTGGACTTGGTTGGCCAGGAAATCTAAGTCCAGCAGAGATACCCGATCCTGAGATTAGAGCTCCTGTAGTCTCTCTCCAACTGCTTGCTCTCTTATCGAAAGCAACGGTTCGGAGCAAACAGCAACTCGGCTGGTTTCTAAAACCAGGATCTCAAGTTATCTCCACCTTTCATTTTGTTGTGCTTTCCCAACAAGCGGCATTAGGTGAAGGTGATAAAAGGTGTTGGAGGAGCCTACAAATTGTCTCCCATCCAACACTTGCGATGACCTCCAAGGTACCAGCTCATCAGAGATTAGCCTTTGTTGCTGGTAAATGGTTGCCAAAGCCTTATTCCATGTTTCCACCAACATGTGGCCCAAAGGTCATCGTTGCTGGTACCTCAAAACACACTTTCTGGAATTACTCCAACTTAAAACTAACTTGAAGGATTTCAGAAGATATACTTCTGAAATTACTTCAACTTAATGTCCGTCAGCATGGTCTCGTCACGCATGCATATTCAATGACTTGCTGTCGGACCTCATGCAGCATACAGTCAATCCCGGATCCCATGGTGTACTTCCCAGAAACATCTACACCAAAGGGATCCCAACGTATAGGGCCAGTGCCATGGTGTCTATGTTTCACCCAGCCACTTTGCTTCATCTCCATCTTCCATGTCATCACCACCACCAAACACAAAATCCATTCTGAAATTATCTCAACTTAACCTGAGTGATGCGATAACACAAGCACATTCAACCACTTTCCCACATGATCCCTCCGTGATCCAAAGTATGTCCTTCCGATATAACTTCCCCAGAAGTCCTTAAAAATGGGAGGCCGGCTCCACGACTCTGCATGCTGTACCCAACCAACATCCCCACTTCTTCTCCATCTTCAACCCCCTGTGATCACCGCCAATGATCCAAAATGCTCCTCTGAAATTACTTCAGCTTAATCTTTGCCAATATGATTCAACCTTGCAAGAACATCCAACTTCTTGCAAATAACTTACAGCTTCACCAACCCCCTTTAAGTACCATAAAACACTCTTTTGAAATTACTTCAACTTAATCTCTGCTGAGAAGGCTCAGTTATGCATGCACATTCAAATACTCGCAGACCCCTTCTCGGTCTCATCAAGGCCTTTCATGTGGGTGGGTCTACTCTTCTGAAATTACTTCATCCTGTTAAAAGCTCCACCACCTTCAACCACTACATTTGAAGAGTCAAGTACCAAATTCATTTTTTTCGAGACTCATTCCCTCACCACACTCTGAAGCTGTGTACGTGAACAAGTCTCGAGGGGGCATTTGTAGAAAGGGAAAATTTCCGGCCTATCACAAGCTGACACGTCATGCCACCAAGTCCGCAAGGTATGGCTAATTACAAAGCATCATATACTGCTACTAAATGTTTGCTAAATTTCATTAAGATAGGAACAGGAAAAGCATGCAAAATGCTAATCACATTTAGGCGCGTGTAAACGATGATACAAGCAAGTCGACACGTGTAAGCGATGACTCAGGCGATCCAACGCGTGTAAGCGATGACACAAGTAGGCCAATCAAGCTGTGACATGTGTCACCAATCAGACTCCGCCATGTGTCGCTCACCTACCTTCAAACTCCTATAAATAAAAGCCTTTCTAAGGCATTTGGACACACCAAGCTATCTAGAGCACAAGTTGCACCAAAGAAGCATTCAGAAGTATTGAAACTCTGCTGGAATCAAGCCTTAAAGCCTCCAAGAACTTCAAGAACTTCAACCTTCGAATACGATGAACATTCGAAGCTAAATCATCCAAATCACCCTCCTAGATCTCAGAGGTCACTGAAATCAAGCTCGAAAGCCTTCAGAAACCTCAACAAATCACAAATCAACAAATCTTTACGGATTCAAGCCTTTAAAGCCCCGAAGAGCTTTCACCATAAATCTTCGAAGACGAAGAACACACGAAGAACATGAAGAACGTGAAGAACGAAGGATTTCTAACAAGCTCTTAGCCAGAAATTCATTGTAATTCCGTTTCAAAAATCTTCGATACATCCTTCAGCCAAATTGAAGGATATTTTGTGTTCAAATCAAAATCACATCACAAATCTTTTAAGGAGATCGAATCAGAGGATCACTCTTTGTAATTACAGAGAATTGTACCACACATTCAATCAATACAAATTCGCATTTGAGAAACTATTTTACTTGTTTGATTTATTTCGAACTAAGAAATTTAGTCTTCTACAGCAATTCAGTTGCAACTTTATGACCATCATAACAAATGCTATTGCTTACAAGACAATAGTGCAATTCTAGCGAATTCATTACAACAATGCAATCCTATTGATTAAGTTAACATACTAATTATCGAAAAATTCTTATCTTCCTTTCCTAGAAAATATTTAAAATAAACTGAATTTTTTTTTCCAACATGTGTATTTCAGGGAAAGCCATCCTTTGAGTCATTAACATTAACACGTTTTGGGCAAAATTGTTAATAGGCTTCCTCCAAAACGTTTTCATTATTAGTATACCCCAGATTACTAATTTTTATGAAAACAATCCATCTATTACATCTTCAAAACTTAAAAAAATAATATGCAATCTTCAACCATATGCTCTGAAAAGACTGAAATCAACTTGATAAACTGTGGAGATAGAGAACAACTAGAAGTAATAGTTGTGTTATTCAACAAAGTCCGACAGTTGTGGCTCTTTTTTTTTGTTGCCGCCGGTGACTTGGCCATGGAGATGGAAGAGTTGTGGAGAAGATAGAGAGAGAAACCTGCAAAGAGAGAGAGAGAGAGTCAAGCGTAAATTTTTTTTTTGGTTTTAGAAATAAATATGGAATATATTGAATAAGTGATAATAAATGAGATCAATTAGAATATTAGCATTAATGAATTTTTTTTTAAAATTTTTTTTTTTTTACCATTAGATCTATTTAAATCCAATGATTTTTTTTTTTTGAGAGAGTTTCAACCTATGGCGTCCGCGTCTGATGATTGCTCTTTATCATCAGACCAAGACACCAATCAGTTTTTGGTGTAGGCGGGGATTGAACCCCAGATCTCTTATACAACCATTAGAGACTTTACCAGTTGAGCTAACTGGAACCCACAAATCCAATGATTTAAAAAATATGTAACTTGAACCCATCTTATATACATATACATAGATATGAGTTCAAATTAAACTTGGTGTAAGAATTACAACTTACACATTTTTTAAACCATGAATTTCTAAAATGTGTAATGGTTTTTTATTATGTGTATGTGAGAGAAAGAGAGATTTAGGGTCTATTTGGATACCGCTTATTTTGCTAAAAAATGAAAACAATAAAAAAAAAAAAGGCGAAAACACTATTTTGGTCTCTACATTTTGGGATTACAATCAATTTGGTCTCTATATTTTGGTGCCAATCAATTTGGTCCTTATAATTTTCAACTCACACTCAATTTGGTCATTACTGTTAGCTTACTAACGGAAAAAGTTTACATGGTAAACAGTGTGCACTGTTGGCACACTTAAATATGTAATTAATGTAATGTAGAAGATTTGGACCAATTAAAAATTGCCACATCAATTAAAAAAAATGCAGTAAGATGCAACTCAGCTAATCTAAGTTTTCAACCCCAGAAAGATCCCACTTCACCCATGACCCAAATAGCCCCGTTCATCACTTGTCAATCAAACTCAACCTTCATCTTCATCTTCATCGCTACGCCACTGGCCACCGGCTAACTATAGAAGTCTGTTTCAGATCAGAGTGGACGTGACATTCAAATCATTTTCCCTTTAGATTTGAAATTTTGCTATGTTGGATCGACCTGTGGAACCCACTATCAGGTGGGTTTATAATTTCACCTAGATCACATCATCCATCACGGAAGTTCTGAAGAGGCGAAGGAGGTGCCATTTTGAAATTTGAAGAGTAACAAACATTTACTACCATAATCATTTATATAGGTTTATCTTATGTTGATATTTTGATACGTATATACAAATTTATCATTGTTACTAGTTAAATATGAGAGTAAGAATGAGATAAACACATAAGTATTGTAGAAAAGAGTCCAAAAAATTATAAACTCATAACATGTAAAAGTCATTTAAAGGATTATTCCCAAATTTTCATACACTAAAAATTCATTAAGTGATCATAGAAAGTGTCCACAATAAAACTTTTGAGGGAGTGAGACCTAGAGTTTGTGGAGCGTGATGTGTTCCCAGATCTTTTGACAGCGTGGGTGCAGGATGATTCGGAGGCGGCACCGAGAAAGTTGCCGAGTTGTGGAGATATCTGTAGGGAATTTTGCACAAATTCCTAAACCTGTGAGAACAAAATATAGAGAAAAAACACACGCCAAAGAAAAATAATCACATGTACAAGACAGTATTTACGTGGTTTGACAATTTGCCTATGCCCACAAAGTTGCAGAGATTTCACTATATCAAGGAAAAAATACAAAGTGCGGCTACAATATTTTTTTCTCACTCACACACAACGACAACAACGACCCTAATCTCAAAAACACGTTTTCTATATCCTGCGCACAGGATTCACAATGGGCTACAAAACGGGCCAAAATTTTTTTCCTGGGGCCGTTGTCCATGAGCACTCAGCTTGGGCCTGTCGGCCCAAGCCTTCGCTCCACGGACTAAACTTCAGAAAATCTCCTATTAAAAACCACGCAACATTATTTGGGTCGGATCGGATCGTCAACCTCATCAAACACAACTAAACTCCACAAAAGCCCAACAATAACGGCACTGGTGGCAAGCAGCGTAACAATGAAGATAAAGATGAAGTGGCCAAGAATGGGTTGGTTTGACAGGTATTGGACAGGGTTGTTTAGGTCATGGGAGAAGTGAAATCTGTTCGGGTTGAAAACTTAGATTAGCTAAGTTGGAGCTTACTGTGTTTTTTTAATTGACACGGCAATCTTTAATTGGTCCACATCTTTTACATGGCATTAATTACATATTCAAGTGTACCAATAGTGCACACTGTTTGCCACGTATGTATTTTTTGTTAATGAATTAATAGTATGGACCAAATTGAATGTGAGCTCAAAATAGTAGGGATCAAATTAACTGTGACCCAAAATGTAGGGATCAAAATGGTGTTTTTGCCAAAAAATAATTAAAAAGTTACTATTCATGTGTTTGCTACTGTCCATAAGTTTAAATGCACTATTCATGTCCCATGAGTAGTGCAAGAGGCGCTAAAAAAAAAAAATGCAAACGCAGGAGAAATTAACGCAATCCAACCGCTCATTTAGAATCAAGAAGGATAAGGAAATGTTTAAAGAAAGAGAGCTCGAGACTTTTTTTTTTTTTTGTTGGATAGAAGCTTAAGACTCTATTGAGTAAATACAGAAGGGTGCATGTGAGGTGTTCTTGACTACGTAAATGATGACTTTTATTATTGTGATCTTCTTGACTTCTGTGTTTGTTAATACATTATTAATTTTGGCACAAAAATTTAAAAATGCAATAGGAGATATGGCGCAAATTGAGACCTCCAATTTAGAATCCAATTGAACTTTCTCGAGGCTTTCCTTTATATATTTATATATATATATATATATATATATATATATATATATATATAGGGTCATGCTAACGAGTGCTTTTAGGGCATTAGTTAACAATCTATTTAAGGAAAATTTTGACATCACTTTTATAGGAAATAAAAAAAAACTATCAAAATGTTAATTGCTTTTTTTTTTTTCCATAAAAACTTTCTTTAAATGGATTATTAACTAATACCCTATGGGTATTCATTAGCATTTCCTATATATATATATATATATATATATATATATATATATAAATTGTGTGCAGTAGGTACTTGTACATAGTTAGAACAAGTATCAAATTATTGTACATAAACATAGTTAGTTGGAGTGTTGAGTTGTAATATGTGTACTTTGTGGTTAGTTTGTTAGTTGCTATTAACAGTACCACTTTGCTTAGTTCCTATTGAGACTAGCTTTGAGGTTTCTTGCATAAATATAAAAAGCTGCTAAAAGAATCAATTTTTTTTTCTTTTCTCATTTATAAAAAGTGGCTAAAAATACTTTTTAAACCAATATCTTAAAACATTACTTAATTATTAAAAAAAAAAAATCCCCGAGAATACTAGTTGAGCCATATATTGGTGATTCGGTGAATGCTATGTCTCACACAAGTCACACAATCACACTCTGGCACCTTCCTGGGGGCGGGGAGGCAGCAAAGTCTACCGACGAGTTGATTCTTTTCCTAATTTAAGGGAAAATTACATTCTGTACTCGATGATAAATTACAGCAAAGTATATTATGGAGAGCAACTTACACTGCAAGTTAAGGATCCAGACAGCTCAGAAAGTAGGAAAGTATTTCAAATGCCAAGGATACTTCACTGGCAGATTCTCACCTTCGTACCTTGAGATTTCATATTTTCTTTGAGGCTAAAGTAAATTAACGCAAGACAGCTTTAGGGAACTCCAAATGCCAAGTAAAGAATAAATATCCTTCAGATGAGCACCTTCGCAGAAAGTGATACGTCTTACACAAGAAAGAAACGGTAAATAAAAACAGCTGGCTTCAAGTACTCCAAATGCCAAGTAAAGAATACTTCACCACTTTGAAGAAAAAATATAAGTAGGGAATACTTCACCAGCAGATAAAGATTATTTGCCTTACACGTGTAGAGGCAAAAAAAAAAAAAAAAGGATAGATACTTGCCTTAATTTTGAAACTTACTAAACTTTCATCTCAACTGGTGTCAAAGCTCTATTTTGAAAAGAACAAAATTTGTCTATAAACTTGACTAGCTTAAGGGGCATTCGATGTTACATTACACCGTAATCTTACATTATTATAATTTTACACTAATGTAATCTCAATACAAAAATATAATATTACATTATTTAGGAAGGCGATGACATTAAGATAATGTGATATACTTTGTAATTTTATATTATGATAATGTTAGAAAAAATAAAATAAATAAAAAACCTTGATGTCATAAAATCATAATATGTATCACATTAAGAGCATATCATAGCGAACCAAACGCCTCTAAGACTACAACTCTACTTAATATCTCCTTACTGGATGTGAATTTTGACAAATCCATAATTACAATACATTTTCTTCTTACATCTTCCACACTTACAAAATTTTCAAAAGATCAAAAATTAGTACCTATGTCATCAATCAAATATTTAAATTTTAAATTTTTGTAATTTAAAATTATGTATAAAAATAAGTTTATAGATCAAATAATAAACAACATGTATGTTAAGAATATAAAAAACATACAATCCAACAGTTAGATCTTCAAAATATGTAGCTCTATTTATATTTTTAGTAGGGGTTGTAGTTTTAGGTTACAACCAAATTTATAACCAAATTTTTTCCTTTTGAAAATACATTACATATTGTGCTAGGCTCTTATGAACATTTTTATTTTATATAAGATTGCTCACGTACAAAGAGTGTCTTTGTACAATTTATGGGTATTTATACTATCTTTCTTTGCATAAAAACTTTATATAGGTTATATAGAAATTCTGGATGTGATAATGCCTATAATATGGTCTCATATATGGTGCTATATTTAATAGTGTATGGTTCTATCACGTATCTTAATTATCTTATGTTATCTTTTATATATATATATATATATATATACATATAATTTTCTGAAATTACTTTTTTTAGGTCACATGGTTATGTATATATATATATATATATATATTTTTTTTTTTGAGACAGAAATATATACATTAATATGCTCTTAACTTTGCAACTGGAACAATTCTCCCCTTAAACCCCTAAGCATTTCGTATATGGGGAGGTATCAATTGAGTTAGAAGGCTCTTGACACATGGCTAGGCTAACAATGGGCACATGATACCTTAATTAATTATAGAATTTATTAAATAATTAATACTAACACCAAATAAATATAAAATAATCTACATATTATATGAAAAAAAAAAAAAAGGAAAACAAAGTAATTTGTAATCAATATTTTGGTTACAATATTTTCAAATACAAAAAATTTGTGAACATCCACATGTACCAAAATGTCATTACCAACCTAGCTAATATAAGGGAGAAAGAAAAAGAGAGTGGAAGATGAGAAAAGTATCCTCCTAACTTCCTATAATAATTCATTATACATCATGTGATTATGCAACCCTAATTATAATAAGTTTGTATTATAAAATAAATCGCAACAATCTAATGCAAAATCATGTACGTACTAAATACTGAGAAAGAAAAAGAAAATAAGGTTATTATTTATAAAAAATCGTTAAGGACACAATTCTTTTTCCTTAAGCCTTATACACACACACACACCAATATATCAATTTTAAATACAAACAACAAAAAAATGTTAATATTTTATTTAATATTATTTTTATATAGTATCAATCAAATTTATTGTCATATCAATTTATAAGCTTTTGTGAAAATTTGTAGTAACTTCAAAAATTTCAATTCATAATCATAGTTTTCATTATAATAATTTTTAAGTACAATAAACATTTTAAGTAACCACATGTACCAAAATGTTATTCCATTTAAATATAAAACAAAGTTGAAAAAAAGACAAAAAAAATAAAAAATAAAAAATCTATTAAGTACAATATCTATATATCCCAAAACATGTAACTAGCTCTTCCAGTTGAAAGTTGGCCTGGAGAATACAAACAAATAAAATGATCACTTGACGTATACGTATTCGGTTGATAGTTTGCTTGTTTGGGGCTCAAAGTTTAAAGTTTGAGGTTTTATGATTTGAGTGATGCCAGGCAGTTTGGCTCCACCTAATAATTGTTTAAGTGATTTTTATTTTTCATTTTTTGTTGATGTGTTTTAGTGTTATTTTTAAGTTTAATTTTTTACTTATCAATCTTAATTAATTTATTAGTAAAAAGAATACTGGGCATATATTGATAATAAATGATGATGCAAGAATCGTTAGTAAAGTAGGTTCGTCCAGATGTAGAGATGACAATTTTTTCCCGCCCCACTTAACCCACCCCTCCCCGCTTCACCCCGCACGAGTTTTTCCCATCCCACAAAGGTGATGGGGCGGGGATGGGGCAAGATCTTAGCCCCGCACCTTGGGGCAGGCCAGGGATGGGTCTAGACTTTTTAGACCCACCTTGCCCCGCCCCTTCTCGTTCCGTCCCGCATTACTAAGGTTTATAATTGTAAATTTTTTATACCCTAAAACCCTATTATTTAAACAAACATATTAATATTAGCTTATTTTATTCTACCCAATGTGGTTCTCTGCCTTTATTTTATCATGTGTTATACTATGAAATTTATTTATTTATTTTTATGATTTTCTTGTTAAACGCTTGGATATATTATTCAATTTTTTTAAAAAAAATTGATTTTATTTGATGGTATAAATATAGTTGTAATGAAATAGGTTTCATTAAAAAAATTGTACTAGTTGTAGGCTAAATTAACAAAAAAATAGAATTTTACGAGGTGGGGCGGGCTTCACGGGACCCCAAAAGGTAGGGATGGGGCAAGAAAATTTTCCTCGTCATGCAAGGCAGGGCGGGGATGGGGCAAGACAAAATCTTGTGAGGCGGGGGCAAAGACCCCATCCTTCGGACCCGCCCTGCCCCGCCCCATTATCATCTCTATCCAAATGGAGTTGAATCCTCGTCACTGAGCCTGCAAATGAAGTGTAAGGCTTTCCTCAGGTGGTCACCGGTGTGGTGTCTGCCACAACACCTCTGATGATAAAGTCAATGTTAAGAAGCTTTTGAGGAAATATGAAATCTTAGAATGTCAATGAGTGTGTATATATAGCTTCAAAGTTTCTAGCCGTTAGGGTCTTAATTGTGGCTTTAATGCTCCTTTCGTAACGCCTCAATGCTTATTAATGTGGGTTTTGATGAGCTACCAACAGTCTTAACAACTACACAGTAACTGTTCGAGGCATTGAAATTTCTCATTAATGGCTTGCCTTCCTTCGTCCATGCTGCGGCTAGGTGGACGAAAGTGTTTGATGAGGTTGTCTGGGCAAGAGAGTTCGTTAGTTCCATCAGCTGCCCCCCAAGCTCTGTGGTTGTCATTACATGTCACGATGACCATTAGGAGGTGAAAGGTCTTTTGCCTAGACATGACTCTTGGGGTTCCGTTCCTCGTTTGATGCGAAGTGGTGGCACATTAATGTGACATGTCAGCGCTATGTGCACCGTGGCCACGTGGCATATTATGACTAGGTAAATTAATGCTCCACTTGTGTGACTCTTTGGGTTTCTCACTGGTTTTCAGTTTTTTTGTGCTTAGTTTTTAAACTCCCTTCATTTTCTCTTTCTTCTTCATTTTTCATCTTTCTTATGCCATTGCTATCCTCATTTTGTCTTTCTGGGGTTGCGTTTCTGAGGTAAGACTTCTTCCTTCTCTCTTTATTCTTCTTACCATAGTAATTTCGCAAAGGATTCTGATTTCCCCCTTTCTTTTTTTTTTTTTAGTTTTGTTTTGGGTCTTCTTAGGGTCTTGCTCCTTTCCTTATGCTTAGTAGTTCTGAGGTTAGAACACTTTGTCCTTCTGTTTCTCTCCTTTTTGGTTGTTTAGGGGCTTCTTTGAGAATCTCTTGCAATTTCTCCCCTTTAGTTGAGGGTTTTGTGTGTGAGGGTAATAGTTTGGGCTCGTGCCTTGGGTTAGGGGGACGTCCCTAGGTTGCTCTGTCAATGGAGAGCTTCGAGTCTAGGTGCGTCGTTTCTCTACTAGTCCTTCATCCTTCATTATTTTGCACATTTTATCTCCTCTAACTTTCCTGTTTATTTTCTTGTGTGTAGTTAAGAAGCGGCCGAAGCTCAAGAGCAAGTACAAACAATGTGTCGAGGCAGTTATTGAGTACGTGAGGACAATTGACGATTTTGACGATCTGGTCGACTTGAGAACCCTAGCTCTTCACTGCCTTGTTCCAAAGCTTTTTGCTTATGTCTTGTGCACTATAGAAATAGAGGAGAAGAACAGTAAGTGTTTACTTAACTCTTCATTGCTACTCTTTTTTTTTTTTTCTTTTACTAGTGTTTTTCTTCCGTAAAGACTAAAGCCAAGAAGAACAAGCCCATTTCCAACCTCAGGAAGAGGGTGGTGCGTGTGGTGGAGAAAGGAGTCTTCGTCATTCCCTTTACCCCCGCTACCGAGATGATGAGGACAGTGTCCCCAGCTACCTCGGTGGAAGAAATTACCCCACGCCCAAAGAAGCCACGCGTGGCTAACAAAGGGAAGGAGAAGGCTAACTCCCACTCGTCCAGCGTTTGGGATGACGCTGACCTTACGCTGATGAGGGCGCAAGATGTTTTTACAACTGAGAAGCTTAAGGTCTTCTCTGGCATGCCTTCTAACTAAGTTGTGGGTCATTATATCCATAAACTTGTCTAGGTAGTGTACTTGTGCAATTTCTCCTTTTCTTTTCCCTTCTTTTGTATTGTCTTGAAAATTGGATCTCCTTTTTCAGGCATTGAGGGAGACCATTCATGTCACCTTGGAGTACCTAAGCCACGAGGCGAAGGCCACTTCAACAAGATCCCGGGTGGTGGCTTTGGAGGCAAAAAACTCAAAGCTGAGGAAGGACCTTATTGCTGCTATGGACGAGGCCAATACCAGCAAGGAGAAAGCTAAGGTCATGTCCGACGATTTGAGGGCAAAGAGGCAGCTGACTCTGGAGAAGGATGAGCAGCTTCTGGCCGCGAAAGAGAAGATCAAGATGGTTGTAGGTAAGTCCATCGAGGCCTTCTAGTAGACAAAGGAGTACAACATTGTGCTCTTCAGCTGGAATTATAAAGGTTTTGAGCTCTTGAGACAGTACCTCGTCAAGCACCCTACTAGAGTGGATTTAGAGAACTTGGATCTCGAGGAGATGGATAAGGAAATGGTAGCTAACAAGGCCTCCCAACCTACAACTCCTGAGGGTGATGCTCTAGAGAATGCTCCTTTGCCTCCTCCTGCTGATGATGCTAAAGTCGCCACTTGACCCTGCTCATGTTTTTGCTTAATGTTTGTTTTTTTGTTTTTGTTTTTTTTTTTTTTTTTTTGGTGCCTAGTGTGTTTTTTGGGCTTTTTGATTCTACTTTCAGAACAGTAATTTTATTTTAATTTAAGAGCAATGTCTCTTGCCCAGTGTTTTTGGGCTTTTGATTCTAATGTTGGAACAATACTAGTTTCCCGATGTTTTTTTTTTTTTTTTTTTGGCTTTCAATTCTATTGACTATTCCATGCTTACCTGTTTACTTTCCTACATTGTTGTGCATGATACTTCTTGTCTGTATGTGATTTCTGTCTGCCTCATTGCTTGTCTACCCTCAGCTCGGGGGTTTATTTGATTAGGAAATGATCTGCATTCGTCAGTAGCTTATATCCATCTGGGCGGATTTTCCTTAGTCAATTTCTTGTTACTTACACTCACTGAAGGGATCTTGTCATTTGACTTCGTCAGTAACTTACATCCATCTAGGTGGAATCTTGTTTCTTATCCAATTTTTTGTGACTTACACCCATTGAAGGGGTCTTGTCATTTGGCTTCGTCAGTAACTTATATCTGTCTAGGCAGAATCTTGTTTCTTAGCCAATTTTTTGTGACTTACACCAATTGAAGGGATCTTGTCATTTGGCTTCGTCAGTAACTTACATCCGTCTATGCAGAATCTTGTTACTTAGCCAATTTTTTGTGACTTACACCTATTGAAGGGATCTTGTCTTTTGGTTTTGTCAATAATTTACATCCGTCTAAGCAGAAGCTTGTTACTTAACCAATTTTTTATGACTTACACCCATTGAAGGGATTTTGTCATTTGGCTTCATCAGTAATTTACATCTGTCTAGGCGGAATCTTATTACGTAGCCAATTTTTTTTAGGCTCCTAGCTTTACACGCATTACGTTGGCTGAATAATTTTTTTATTGCTTTATTTCAAACATGAATATAGTCATCCATTACATTTATTGATGGTATTATTTTAAATGCTCGATATTCCGTGGTCGTGGCAGCCTCTTCCCGTCCAATATTTCCAAGTGATAACTGCATTGCCTGGAATAATGGGTGACTTTGTAGGGTCCTTCCCAAGTTGGGTCAAGCTTCTCTTGGGTTGGGTCCTTTGTAGCAGGTGTAAATTTGAGCAGGACGAGATCTCCTATGTTCAATCGTCTGAGCTTTATTCTCTTGTTGTAGTACTTAACCATCTTCTGTTGGTACTCTACCATTTTATGGGATGCTCCATCTCTGTATTCGTCCAAGTAGTCAAAGTTGAATCTTAACTGATCGTCATTGCTACCTTCGTGGAAGACTTTTCATCTCATGCTGGTAATTCCCACTTCGACTGGGATTATTATCTCGGTGCCATAGGTGAGACTGAAAGAGGTCTCTCCTGTCGGGTTCTCGTCGTAGTCATGTATGCCCACAGGACGTTGGACAACTCCTCTGGCCATGCGCCCTTTGCTTCGCCCAACCAAGCCTTGATGATCTTGAGCAGTGTCCGGTTCATCACTTCCATCTAGTCGTTAGCTTTGGGGTGACCAGGTGATGAGAATTGGTTCTTGATTCCTGACCCCGAGCAGAATTCCCTAAAACCTTGACTGTCAAATTGCTGCTTGTTGTCTGATATGATCGTTGTGGTATCCCGGATTGGCAAATTATATTCTTCCACACAAAGTTCTGGATCTTCACATCCGTTATGGTTGATAGTGCTTCTACTTCAACTTATTTTGTGAAATAATCAATGGCAACTAGTAAACATTTTACTTGCCTTTTACCTTGGGGTAACGGGCTGACAATATCAAGCCCTCATTGGGCAAACGGCCATGGGGAGGCTATTGGCGTCAATTTCTCTGCTGGTATGCATTGGATGGTCCCAAACCTTTGGCATTTGTCACACCTTTTGACGAACTCCCTTTCATCCTTTTGTAAAGTTGGCCAGAAGTAACCTGTTCTAATAACTTTGCTAACCAGGGATCTCGAGCCAGCATGGTCTCTGCAAATTCCTTCATGGATCTCCTCTAGAATATACTTGGCTTCCTTCTCGTTGACGCAATTCAGGTAAGGCATGGAGAAGTCTCTTTTGTACAGGGTGTCATTCAGGATTGTAAACCTTCCTGCTCTTTTTTTGACCTTTCTGTCCTCTTCGACGTTCTGTGGAAGCCATCCGTCCTAAAAGAAGGACAAGATTAGGGTCATCTAGCTGCTCTCGCTTTGGATTGCAAAGATGAGGACCTCTTCGATGTTTGGGCATTTTTGGACTTCAAGCTTCCGGTCTGTATTCGTTGGTCCTGCTTCTAACGATGCCTACTTCGCTAGCTCATCAACCCACCTATTCTGGCTTTTAAGGATTTGTGTGAACTCCACTCAATCAAACTGTTGTGTCAAAAGTTTCGTCAGCCTTAGGTATTTTTGCATCCTTTCCTCCTTTGCTTCAAATTTCCCCTTTATCTGACCAAAAACAAGATTTGAATCGCTCTGGAGGAGTAAGTTTTTGACTCTTAACACCTTTCCAACCCTTAGTCCCATCAATACTCCTTCGTACTCAGCTTCACTGTTGGTGGCTGGGAAAGTTAACTGAACTCCGTAGTTAAGCGTTTCTCCTTCGAGGGTGATGATAATGACCCCTACTTTACCCCTTTTTCGGATTGACGAACCGCCAATCTAGATCGTCTATCTTTTCACTTCGGCTGTTGCTCCCTCCTCGCATGGGATTGTAAATTCGGCGATGAAGTCTATCAATTCCTATGCCTTAATAGCTGTCCTAGGGTGGTACTCAATGTTGAATTGGCTAAGCTTGATAGCCTACTGGATCATCCTTTCTACAGCCTCAAGCTTGTTTATTGACTTCTTCATGGGTTAGTCCGTCATCACCAAAATAGGGTTCGCTTGGAAGTAGGGACGCAGTTTGCATAAAGCTACAATCAAAGCGAATGCGATCTTTTCGATCCGTGGATATTTGGCTTTTGCCCCTTGGAAGGCCTGACTGACGTAGTAAACTAAGAGCTATCTTCTGTCCTCTTCTCTAATCAAAGCTGCGCTCACAGCTGTAGCTGAGACCGCTAAGTATAAATACAGGTTTTCTCCCTCCTTGGATGGGCTCAAGAGGGATAAATTGCTCAGGTAGCGCTTGAGTTCCTGGAAAGCTTTCTCACACTCATCCGTTCAAGAGAAGACCCGCTTTAGCGTCTTGAAGAAAGGCAGGCATTTGTCTGTTTCTTTCGAGACAAATCTATTGAGTGCTACTATCCTCCCTGTGAGTTGTTAGACTTCTTTCATGGTTTTGGGCGACGTCATTTCTAGTATGGCTCATACCTTCTCTAGATTTGCTTTTATTCCTCTCTAGGACAACATGAACCCTAAAAACTTGCCTGACGCCACCCCAAAGGTGCACTTGCTGGGGTTTAACTTCATCTAATATTGCCTGAGAGTTATGAACGTCTCTTGGAGATTGTCCAAGTGGGCAAACTCTTCTTTGCTCTTGACGAATATGTCGTCCACGTACACTTCCATGTTCCTTTCAATCTGTTTATTGAACATTTATTTTACTAACATCTGGTAGGTTGCTGTTGCATTTTTTAGCCCAATAGGTATCACCTTGTAGTAATAAAGCCCTTGGCTTGTGATTAATGCATTTTTCTTCTGGTCTTCCTTCGCCATTTTTATCTAGTTGTACCCCGAGAAGGCATCCGTAAAAATCAAAAGCTTATGTCCTGCTGTGGAATCCACCAGCTGATTTATCCTCGGTAAGGGGAAGCTGTCCTTTGGGCAAGCCTTGTTCAAGGCTGTGAAATCCACACACATCCTCCATTTTCCAGTTGTCTTCTTCACAAGGACGACGTTAGCCAGCTAGTCTGGGTAGTAGACCTCGCGGATGAAGCCTGCTGCTAATAGTTTATTTACTTTGTCCATGATCGTCTGGTTTTGTTCTAGAGAAAACACCTATTGTCTCTGCTAGACGGGCTTTTTCTCAATGTCAACATTTAACTTGTGTTGGATAATCTCTATGGATATGCCTGGCATGTCCTTATGGCTCCAAGCGAAGATGTTTAGGTTCTCCTTAAGGAATTGGACTAGTTTCTTCTTCATGTTTGTACTCATGGTCGTCCTTATTCTTGTAGTCTTTGTTGGCTCTCCATCTACCAGCTCCACAGTTTCTAGGGCTTCCACCTTCTCCTTTTCTTTGCAGCCACACTGCTTAGTAACACGCCCTAGCCAATACTTGATCTCCTTTTATTTCACCTACACCATTTTCCGTTAGAAACTTTACCTTCAAGCAATAAGTGGACATGGTTGCCTTCCAACGATTGAGTGTGGGCCTCTCGATAATCACATAGTATGAAAAGGGACAATCTACCACTAGGAAGTCTAATTGACGAGTCAATTGTCACGAATAAGACCCCACTATGACTGTCAACGTCACTATGCCTTTGGGATACACCTTGTCCCCACTGAAGCTGACGAGAGGGGACTTAAAAGGGCATAGCCTTCTCCTGCATTATCCCCCGATGAAGTGGCGTAAGAAGGAGTTGCCCAACTGCTCGAAACTATCGATGGACGATGATGGCAACTTCGAGAACTCCTCCCTCATAGCTCCTTTGAGAGTGGTGAGGAAAGTGCGGTACAGTATTTCATCTAGGGGTTGTTCAAGGCTCAGAGTCGTCATAAGAGTGTTGAGGTGATCTAAAGGGTCTTTCAGTCTGTCGAACTGTTCAAGCTGAAGTAGGAAAAATTTTGATGGCATTGGGCATTCCAAGAAGGCCATCATGAAGGGTGAATCCGTCATCCTGACCATTCTATCCAAGCTTTGGTCCGTTTTCCCTTTAATGACACTCCTTAGCTTATCCATCTACTTTCCTCATTTCTCGAAGAAGATCCGAGCTTGGTTCTTTTGGAATGGCGAGTCTTCGACAATCATTCCTTCTATGACTATCACCATCGTCCTCCTGGTTGGTCCTAGACCGGTTTTTCTCTTGTTGAAGCTGCAGCTTCATCTCCTAGCTCTATCTGGTAAGCTCTTCCACACTAGCTGTAAGTGCATCGATTTACAGGGCTAATGCTGCAGAATCTTGGTTGGACTCCATTTGAATTTGGGAATTAATTGGAACTATGCTTTCGAACCTAAGTGCGAAAATGTCGTCCCTATAGACAACGCCAAACTGATGAGGCAAGAATCATCAATAAAGTAGGTTCATCCAAATGGAGTTAAATCCTCGTCACTGAGTTTGCAAATGAAGTGTAAGGTTTTCCTTAGGTGGTCACCGGTGTGGTGCTTGCCACAATGCCTCCGATGATAAAGTTAGTGTTCAGAAGCTTTCGAGGAAATAAGAAAGCTTAGAATGTCAGAGTTATGTATGCTAGTGTATTCGATGTGTGTATGTATATACCTTGTCTAGCTTTGATGAGTATGTGTGTATATATAGCTTCAGAGTTTCTAGCCGTGGGGGCCTTAATTGTGGCTTTAATGCTCCTTTCATAATGCCTCAATGCTTATTAATGGGAGTTTTGATGAGCTACCAACGGTCTTGACTGCTCCTTGGTAACTGTCCGAGGCGTTGAAATTTCTCATTAATGGTTTGCCTTCCTTCGTCCATGTTGCGGCTAGGTGGACGAAGGTCTTTGATGAGGTCGAGCAAGAGGGTTCGTCGATCCCATCAATAAATATTAAGTTCAACTTTTGTAGTTCATGCAATTTCCTTCATAGAATAGTTGTATCTATGTTTACTCTTCCGATTCTATTGTAATTATCAAACAAGTATTCTCAATTATGAATATTAAAAAATTAAGTTTCGCAATAAAATGAAAGATAGTTTTCTAACGATTGATTTTTGCATATTGAAATAAAAAAATGTTCCAAAATTTTGTAAAAAATAAATAATATGATTTCACAATTTAAAGAATATTGAATTCAATTTTTAATAGATAATAAATGATTGAATAGGGCCAATAGGCATATATTAAGAAATAGTCATTATATATATAAATATATATATATATATATATATATATATATATATATATCTTCTCTTTTGTTTATATTATTATTATTGAATTGTTAATTTTATTCTTCATGTATCTTGTTACAACTTACTTGTGGGAATTTTTTTAGCAACTACGTGCAAAACTATGTCACCAAATTTTGAGTATAACTATTTACTCTAGTTTTCATATATAGTTTATGTATAATATATATGGGTGTTTATGTATTATTATAACCACAAATATATATATATATATATATATATATATATATATAGAGAGAGAGAGAGAGAGAGAGAGAGAGAGAGAGAGAGAGAGAGAGAGAGAAATACTCAATATATATATATATATATATGTCTACTTCCTAAAACATTCACATTAACAATCTACAAATTTCCATATGTATTTGGAGGAAAAATCTCATACAATAAAGACCAAAGATTCCACCTTACTTTATTCTTATGCTATTTAGGAGATTATAAAAGGACGGGAGTTAGGAGAAGGAGGACACATTCACAAGGTGTTTTACTTTGAGAGAGGTTGAAGTGATTGTGCTCTCAAACCCAGCCAAGTTACCAGGTTTTTCACTTTCTTCCTTATGGTCGTTGCTATTTTTGAGTTTAAATTATTTCTTATCACCATATTATTTTCTATGTTCTTTATTGAATATTGCCAATATAGCTCGAAACAAATGGTGTGGACATGTACATTTCAGCTTTGGTTGCTATCTACTTTTCTTTGTTGCTAAAGTTGTAGATTATGGATGTTTGAACAGAGGAGAGAGAAAAGGGAAGGATCGAGGAATCTTTCCAATGTTTTTCTTTTATTGAGAGAGAGAGAAAGCATTAATTTCCCAAAGTTCCTATTTAACCTCTCTAATATTGTCCTTTTAAAAAATAAAAAACTTCTCTAATATTGAGAAAATTTGAAGGAGCAGAGTAGGATCATAAGTACCACACGTCATAATATATCTCTACCAAGCAGGGCACAAAGAGTACATTAATATTACTAATAGAATTTGTTTTAAGTAAAATTCTATCATAAAAGTTTCTACAAATTTAACAATATTAATATCGAAGTTCTAAGAAATTTAAAATAAACATAATAATGTACTATTATTTTTGGTTTTGATAAAAACTCAATCTTACGTCATGTTTTTTACCACATAATTTAAGTTCTTTAAAAAAAAAAGTTACTGCATATATAGTTGTTCTACTTCAATGATATTACTGATTTTTTATTTATTTATTTTTTTAGTTTTCTAATTTTTATTAAAGCAAGCATTGCATGGACACAATTCTCTTCTTCTTTTTTTGATAAGGCATTGACACAATTCTAGTATACTACTTTTTACATGATTCTCTTATACATATACTAGCTTCCGAGCACGTGCTCACGCGTGTGCTCAGAAACTCTTCTATTTTTTTAAGTAAAAGTTAATTCATAATAATTTGCATCTATAATATTTTTAATTTTTCAAACAAATAAAAATGATGAACTTTAGAAATAAGCAATAACTATAATTTCTTTTTTGAATGTGAAGTGAAAAAAAATACTAAAATTTAAGAGTTCTCTTTTTGAATTTAAAATGAAATTTGTTATTTGACATTTAAGACCTTATTTATAAATTAAGTTACCCTTCATTAATAAGTATATTTTTGAACCACATAAAAATCTAGTTGAAAGAAAAGAATCCTCTTATATATAGTACAAATGAATACTCAAAAAAAAAAAAAGACTTCTTAATTCTTAAAAATATAATTCTACTAAGGAATCTAATTAAAATTCTATTACTAAAATTTAATGTGAAACTTTTTATTTTCTGAAGTCTTTAAATTAAAGTATAAATAGTAAGTGGTAATACTAAATTTTGTTATCAAAAGTTTCAAAATTTTTAACTCTCGCCTTTATTATTCTTTATTATTTTTCTCCCATGTGGTTCTTCTTCTTGTTCTGGTTTTACTTTTTTGGTAACTTTTTATTTTTATTTTTTGAAGAGACAACTACAACATACTCCTAACCTGCAACTTGAACATTTTTCTCTCCCCTAAACAACTAAACACTAAAATTTCTGTTGTGTTTTTTTCTTTTTGACTTCTCCCTCTCTCAAATATAAAGGTGAGCATATAGGTTGAATAAACAGTGCTTTTTAAAAAAAAAAATTTTAATGGGAGAACTATGAAGTTGTTTTGGATTACAAACGTGTTGCGTGGATGCATTCTTTGTTTTATAAGGGATGTGCACTTTTTTTTTTTTTTTTTTTGAGAATAAAGGGATGTGCACTTGATTGATAGAATTTATTTGTTAATGAATATCCTAGTAATAGCTATATAAGATAAGTTTAGGTTTTAATTTTTTAACTCACCAGGGTTTTGAAACGTTTGGGTTTCATACATTTTCTTTTGGTATAGGTATTTAAACAATGTCGCAACAATCTACAGAAAAAACAATGCCAGAACAATCTCTAAAACAAACAAATTGGGAGCAAGCTGATCAAACCGTGAGAAACAAAATAACGGAACTCTTTCCCAAGGATAATGCTTCAAGTCCGGGTACGGATCCATTCTAACTCTTCTTCTCCATGCCGATCGATATTGCCACATCTAGATATATTCTTTGATTGTTATTTTAATTTTATTTTCACATCTACTTATTGTCTTAGATTACTTATTGGATTAAATGATAGATATGGTTTGATTTTGTGCAAAAGTGCTTTAGACAGTTTGATTTGGTTAAATATTTATATGTTCATTTTTTTAGATAACTCAGCTCACATCATTCGTAAGATATCTCCTCCAAAAAAAAAAAACCCCTCATGGTAACATATATTGGTTGCTTTGTTATTGCTTTGGCCTTTTCAAATATAAATGGAATGGCTTTAAGATAAAATTTTAAAATTTAAAAGCATTTGGGACTGATTTTGGATATAAAAGATTTATCAGGTTTGGGTTTGACAACGTTTTCTCCATCCTAAACCTAACTAACTAGGGATGTTTTCATTAATCAACAACGAAAGTTAGGGGATCAAAGACGATCAGATACTATCCCAGTCTCAACCGTAAACGATGCCAACCAAGGATCGATGGATATTACTTATAGGACTCTGCTGGCACCTTATGAGAAATCAAATTCTTAGGGTTCGGGGGAGTATATCCTTGAGATGCACAAGTCAATTACAAATCACAAATTAAAAATAATAATTTTACTAATATGAATTATCGTCAAAATTGGATAATAAAATACATGATAAAAATAAAAGAAAAAAATATCACTGTAAGTTATACAGTAATAAAATTTTAATTGCATGTGGTATTTTAAATTCTTGAAGCTTTGTTGATAAAATTTCACCATTGATTTTATATAGTACTAGCTTGAGGAGGCTGTTGTGAATGCTATTAGAGTAAAATAAATAGGCTGCTTTAGTATTACTTTGGCTTTTTCAAATCTAATGGAATGGCTTTAAGATAAAAATTTTAAATTTTAAACGTATTTGGGATTGGTTTAGGATATAAACTTTATTATTTTACTTTTGTAGTCATGTAAAATTTAGCATGCTATGTCAAAACTATAACATTGCTGATGAGTCATAAGTGATGACCAAAATTTAAAATATATGTATTCATGCCAAATAGTCTGCCACATCAGCATAAACATTAAAAAAATAATTTTTTTTTTTAAAAGTAATGCTAGAGACACAAACAAGTAATATTAGTGGTGGATTAGGTCTGCCACATTAGCATAAACATTAAAAAAATAATTAATTAATTTTTTTCAAAGAGTAATGTTAGAAACACTAATTTTTTTACAAAATATTTTATAAACTAATGATGTGGCCAGTGATTATTGGTAAATAAAAAAATTATATTAGTGGTGAGTCTGATCTACCACATCAGCATAAACTCTAAAAAAATAATTAAAATTTTATTTTTTTCAAAGAGTAAGGTTAGAGACACAAACTTTTTTACAAAATATTTTACAAACTGCTAATATAACCAGTGATTATTGATAAATAAAAAAGTGATATTAGTGGTAGATCTGGATGAAAGCCAATAAAAAATTACCCACAATAACACTTCGTAAAAATATTATAAAATAGCTCTCAAATGCATTACTCTTTTCCAAAACACCCTCTCATGCAGGCAGTCTCTTCTTCTATTTCTCCTCAACCATTTTCACTTTCATCTCTTTCTTCATTGTGAAGAATAAGCAAGAATCTATCTAAAACAAAAATTTTAAAGTAAACTTGGAACCAAGTTATACGGTTGCCACCATTGATGTGCAAGAACCCCACTCTCTCTAAGTGAAGAAAAATGATCCAAGTACTGAGCATAAAGGCCTGTTTGATTTAGAGGAGTTTTGAGTGATATAATCCAAAACTCATAACTGAGTTATCAAAACACATGGGATCCACACAAATTTTTTTGTTTGGCTTGATTTCACATTGTGTATCCATCACTCAAAACTCACAAATTTTGAGTTAGAGTGATGGAAACACAAAACAAGAATATGGTGTTTTCAAAAATTGAGTTACATAACTCAGTGGCACTTTTGTAAATTGTTGAATTTTGTGGAGCCCATAGCTTTTATGTTGTCAACTCCACCGGCTTCCCCTTTTCTTTTTCTTTTTCTTTTTTTTTTTGCTTTTCTCTGCTTCTCTTTTTTCTTCATACCCATTCCACCACCAACAACTTTTTTTGTCTTCTTCCTTTTCTTTCTTTCTTTCTTCTTCTACTGAGTTCCATGGCTTCCTTCTTCTTCTTCTTCTTTTTTTTTTTTTTTTTTTTTTTCTTTCTTCTTTATTTCTTCTTCATACCCACTCCACCACCAACAACATTTCCTTCTTCTTCTTCTTCATCAGACCCACTCCACCACCAACAGGTTTTTTTTTCTCTCCTCTTCTTCCTGGTTTTGTCTTTCTTTCTTTTCTTCTTTTTCTTTCTTTCTTTCTTCTCCAGACCCACTCACCATGTTCATCCACGCATAAATATATACCTAGAAACAAAAACCCACTCCTTATTTTCATGATTTTGGTCTTCGATCTAAGGATTCCAGGGTTTGGATTTGGGTTTTTTGTGTTTGTGGGTTTGAGTTGGCAATTTTGGATCACAAATCTAGCTTCTTTCTCATTTCTTTGTTCCTTTTAAAGAGGGTTTGTATATGTGGTTTTCGGTCAGTGGGTAAGAGGAAAAAAAAATCTGAAATTTGGAATAGGCAAGAGGGAAAATATGTGCTATGAGTAAGAGAAAAAATTCATGGAGAAACGGTGCCGGAAGTGGGAGGGAACCTGTCTCTTGCTGGATTATGTGAAATGGGTTTTGTGGTATACAGAGGCGTGAAATCAGTTGCTAGGTTTTGTGATGGGAAAGAAGAGTAGTAAAATGAAGAGAGAGAATGTCACACACGAGTACCATATGACCATTTTGTGTAGTGACAGTGGATGGGCTTCACCCTTTTGCCAAAAAATGGAGTTAGAGAGTGAGAGATATAACTTAGATTTGGAACCAAACACAAACTTTAGAGATATTTGAGTTATAGCGGAAATAGAGTTATGAGTTATGATTTTGAGTTATGAGTTTTAAGATATGAGTTATGAGCAAACCAAACGGGCCCTAAGTCTTTTGATACGTAATACTACTCTCACCATGTCATAATCTCTGCTGACTCTGCATCTATTGTGATGACTAATGACACTCAACAAAGATATCATCAATCAAACAAATCACTCCCATCTCAATCAACCTCTAAATCAAATGAAACTTAGTCCCTTCCACATCCATTTCATCACCACAATATCCCTCTCCAAAATCGTCCTCTTCAACCAGCTGGAAAAATTTAAATCAAATCCCTGAATCTTATCCGCATCGCCCATATAACTCTTGGAGGTCTGCGCAGTGCGCAGGTTGAATCTTCCTCATTTCCCTTAATTACCTTTCTTACTTGGATCTCAAAGAACAACGTCTTAGGGATTTTGATCTTATCTTATCTCAACGAATGAAAGAACAACGCCTGCACGTGAGGTTTCTAAATTATCTGTTATTATTATTAGGATAAATTACAAATCACACCCCTAAAGTTTGGGGGTAATTGGATTTTACACCCTGAAGTTTCAGAGTTTGAATTTTACCCCCTAAAGTTTTGGGTGTTTAGATTTTACACCCTGACGTTTCAGAACTTGGATTTTACTCCTTAAAGTTTAGGATTGTTTGGATTTTACACCCCCGAATTTTGAAACTTTAGGGTGTAAAATCCAAACATCTTAAAACTTTAGGGAGTAAAATCCAAACACTCCTAAAATATAGGGGGTAAAATCCAAATTCTGAAATATTAGGGTGTAAAATCCAAACATTACTGAACTTCAGAGGGTAAAATCCAAATTCTAAAAATTTAGGGTGTAAAATCCAATCACCCCCAAACTTTAGGGGTGTGATTTGCAATTTACCCTTATTATTATTATTGATAAGTTTATACAAACATGGCAGTTAAATTTTTTTTTTTTGTTAAAACGCAAATTATATCATTTAAATTTGATTGAAATTTTAAATACTACTTTCGTATTCGTGTGTTCTAATAAATACTACTGTTTCCTAAAAAAAAAAATTGAAATTCATTTCAGTTCTCTAATTTTACTTTTATTCAATTGAGTCCTCTAAGTTTCAAATTTATTCAATTCAGGTATTCTGTCTAATTTTGTTTTTAAAAAATGCACTTAAAATTTTTATATTTCACTTGAAAGAAATCTATAAAATTAATAATAATTTTTTCAAAAAATCTTTTTTCATTAGTTAATTTCATACTTAAGGACAATTTAAAAAAAAAAATTGGACAAAAAGCTTAAATTGAATAATTTTGAATTAATTTAGATGACTCAATTGAATGAAAATAAGTTAAAAAAATTGAAATTGAAAGTAAGTTAAACTTAGAAGGTGCACTTTGCATTTTATTTTATTTTATTTTTTTAATTTTGGTCACTAACCATGTCAACATTTTTAATCCAACACTCAACAGTATAGACCATTTTGACACAATAATAAAATATTAGAAGCTAAACTAACACATTTGAAACATTAGGGACCAAATTGACACATAAGGTAAATGTAAGGGACAAAACTCATAATTTACTCTTAGTTAAATTGTTGAAATATTCCATTATACAAAGTCTAAAATATCCTCAACTAAATATAAAATGTCTAAAATATCCTCAAGCTCGGCTAAACTTAACCCAGGTAAACACAACCTGAGTAAATCTCTTGAAACCTCCATATAGTCATTCTCTTGAAATCAAAACCCCAATAAACCAAAACCTAGATTATATAACAAAAATTATGAAAAAGACAACCCAAAACAAAATTATAATAAAAGGCAAGGACTTGAAAAAACCTAATAAAAAAAATCCAAATTCAATACCTACATTCTCATTTCGCCTCCTTTAAGAGCATTGACACCCAAATTGTAAATTTATAGCATCAAAACCATTAAAGTGTGCATTATTCGGAACTCTAATAATAAAAAAAAAAAAAATTTACAATTATGCTACAGTACCATCTTATAAATAAGATGGTACTGTAGCAAGATGGTTTTTTTAAAAAATAATATTTTATTGGGTTTTGGGTTTCATTTGGGTATGGGATTTTATTTGAGTTTTGGGTTATATTATTTTATTGAGTAAATATATTATTTTAATGTGTTGTATGATAAAATAAAAATTTAGAAGCAGGTTGTAGAAGTAATAATTCTAAACCATAAAAATTGAAAAGTAACAAAATTTAAAGAGAAATTCAGGTCAAGGACAGACGAATCATTCTCCAACTAAAAATACTATAAAAATAAATAAATAAATAAAAGTGAGAATGGCCCTTAGCCTTTCCCCTTAATCAATAAGGTTTAAAGTTTTAGCCTTACCAAACTATTTTACATACTAGAAACACACATGTACGGAGGTGCTCATAATGTCATCCAGTGGCCATTATTTCTAAGAGTTTGTTTGGTTGAGAGAATGAAAAAGTAGGAGGATAGAAAATGGAGAGAGGATGAAAAAGTGAGAGAATAGAAAAGATTTTAGATTCCCTCAAGTGTTTGGTTGAAAAGATGGAAAAGTAAAGAGATGAAAAACTTTTTTATTTAGTTGAAAATAAAGTTTGTATAAATTTACCATCATATCTCATTAAATAAAACAAAAAGTAATACATTATACTTAAAAAAAAAAATTGTGTATAGATAGACACTTCATTAAAGTAAAAAAAAAAAAAAAAAAAAAAGCATAAGAAATAAACCCAAAACTATTTTCTTAAAAAAAAAAAAAAGAATAAAACAAAAACCAACCAAAGTTAATGAGAAAATAAACCTATGAGCACCCAAAAAAAACAGAAAGAAAGAAAGCTACACGTCTAGCAAAAATCAAAGGAAAAAAAAAAAAAAAAAAGCCAACACGTTAGTTAGTAATAGAGAAAGAAAAACGAAAAAAGAAAAAAAAAAAAAAAGGAAAAAAAGAAAAGAAAAAAAGAAGCCAACATGTAACAAAGAAAGAAAAGATCCAAAGAAAAAAAAGAAGCTGTTGGAGACTTGGAGGTGAATTTCAGCATGAAGGGTATTTTTGGAAGCTCATTTCATGAGTTTTCTCCTCCCAGTTTTCTTCCCATTTTGGGGAGAAAACTTTTTAGTGGACCCGGAGAGAAAACACCTAGGCTCTACCATTTATTTTTCTTTCTCTCTACCGAACCAAACATACTTTAAAAAAGTTTCTCTCCCTATTTTCTCTCTAAAGTTTTAATCCACCTTATTTCACTTCTAAATAAACACACCCTAAATCTTATGGTCGGTTTGGGTAGAGCGGATAGAAGATAGTAGGGTAGAATTTGCCAGTAATTAGTTAGATCTCACAATATTTTAGGAATCATAAGATTCTGTTAAAATTAATGGATAGAGTAATAAAATAAGTGGATTTGTTCTTCTTTTAAAACAAAAAACAAAGAGGGGACATTGCTTTGTTCCAAAAATTAGGAGGAAAATTGTACCCCAAACATAAAAATGATTTTCGCCAAAAAAATAAATGTTGAATTATTTTGCTATCACTTAAAATAGTATAGAACATAATACAATTCATTTGCACTACAAGTATAATACACAACACAACACATTTGCCCTAGAGATAGAATACATCATATATTATCACCATGGGTGGTTAGTCTAGTGGTCATGGGTTCACTCCTAAGGGTTTGAGAAGTTGAGGTCCTAGGTTGAAATCCCACAATGAGAAGCATCTGAGAAATAACTTCATGCTTTCGACTCATACTCACTAACCCCCTTAATGGGGCTAAGTGCACAACTATGGCTTATCTGGATCTCCTACTCTTGCAGGCTCGGGTCCAATGAGTAGAGTGTCACTATGGTAATGCCTAAGTGAAAGATGCCAACTCAAGTCGTCCCCTTGTACCCATTTTTCATTCATTAAAAAGAAAAGAAAAGAAAAGAAAAAGAATACATCATATATTTATTCAACACAATACAAAACAGGGAGAGAGTAATATAGCAAAATATAATTCTTATAAACCCATATTTAATTCAAATCTCCTATTAAATAAATTAAAGACTTTGGATAGATGTTTTTAGTTTTTTTTTTTTTAATTTTTGTTAAAGTAGATGCCTTTAGTTATGGACCAAAAAAAATCACAAACCTTAAACCTCATCACTACAAATATGGCAACTAATGATGTGGGATGCGAAAGCACCAAGATGCAGAACATGTCTAGTTGTAGAAAAACAAAAGACAAAACATTTTTGCTTTTAAAAAATAGCATCAAATCCACGAGAGTTCCTTGAATTCACAATAAGAAAAGGGTTCTAGAATCTACTAGAGAAACAATAGATAAATGTCTAAATTTTATTAATATCAATAATACTGGAAAAACATTTACAAACTTAGAGGCCTATTTAAAGGCTTTGTAAAATTTGAAAGAAAAGAAAATATATTCTAAAATAACTTCTAATTAATACCTAACCATAATAGAAACCATATTTGACTTAAAAAGTATTAAAAACACTTAAAAATAAGGAAATAACTACCATAAACCTAAAATAACAAAAATTACATAAAAATACCCAACTTAATGAATTACAAAAATTAATTTTTAGATCCAGTACTACATCAACTAATGTAAATGCAATAACAAACTCAAAACAATAGAAGAGATAACCTCGTGAAAAGTGTCTTACAATCCTTTATCAAGTGAATATCCTTTCAAATGATCTAACTATACCTTATGGTAAAATAATGGGCAAATTGCTACTAAATGTTTCCGCATTTAGGAATGTGTATTTAAGCTAAGGAAATGAATGGAATCATGTAGCCTTATTTGAATGTTTTAAAATAAAGGAATGGAAATAAATGAAATGTAAGTAACCTTGTATTGGGAGTAACATATAGGAAAAGGAATGAAATCATTTTATATGACAATATTATTATTAGACCCATATTTTAAACTAAATAACTGAATATATAGGGGTATTTTTGGAATTTTAGTAAAAAAATCATTAAATCTAATTTCATTTCTTTTAATATATTCCAATTTCGGGAGGAATGAAAATTTGAGATTTTAAAGAAATAGAAAGGAATGAGTATTCCCTCTTACTCATTTCATTCCCTTCCACTTAAACTCTCAAATAAGGGAATAAACTTTCCATTCCCTCTATTAAAACTCCTAAACAAGGAAAGAGAATAATATTCTCTTCGTTCCTTTTCATTTCATTCCATTTTCTACTTCCAAACAAGGGCTTAGAGTACATCATATATTTATTCAATATAAAATAGAGAGTACCATAATGAAATATCATTCTTACAAACACATATTTTAAATCTCCTATTAAATAAATTAATGATGAAAGATAGATGTGTTTAAGCTACTTTTATTTTTGAAGTAGATGTCTCCAGCTATGATCAAATAAGAAATTATAGGCAACCATCAAGGCCACCACAAATATGGCAGCCAATGTAAGTGCAATAACAAAACACAAAACAATTGAAGATATAGCCTCATGAGTAGTGTTTTTAATTAAGGCTCATTTTAATTATGTTACAGTTCACCCACACAATTAATTTATAGAGATGGGATGTAAGGTCAACCTTTAAATACCCGTTGTGTAACAAGAGACAAAAATCAAAGTAAAATTCTCTATGCGAAGTGGAAATATTCAACTAGAAATAGCATAAAAATTAGCTAAGTGTTCGTCCTCAGGTTCAGTCCGAGGATGAAGGTACAACTGAATGGTTTCTCTCTCTCTCTCTCTCTCTCTCTCTCTCTCTCTCTCTCTCTCTTGTATTTCTCCCCAAATCTCTGGTCCCCCTTGATCCAGGTGCTTCTTGACTTTATATAAATTAGCATGAATACATCTGGATCTTACATTTGAAGGGTTGAGATTAGATTTTCTTGATACTTATCTCATCAAGACCTTGCTAGAAGGTTTCTACAACAAAATATGAGCTGTGAAGGACACTACTAATGGTCAATTCTCTATTAATGCAGCCAGTTTAGTCATTGTAGCACATTTAATGCGGAGTGAATGGCTACTTTGTCCTTCCTTTTTCTTCTCTTCCTTGTTCAGAACCAAGTTACCTTTGTCTCCCTAGGGATTGCACCATGCTTCATTCCGAATTCTCGGCCTTCCCGAGGTTAAGTAGGAACCCTCGGCATCTTCATCAGTAGCATCATCCCAAACTCCTTTCTAGTTATACAAGTCTTCTCCATAAAATTTCATTCCTCGAAATTACTCTTGTTGCCTCTATTAACTGCCTTTGATCCTTTTTTCCCCATAGGCCTGTTGAGGATCTGCTTATTTTACAGAAACTAATGAAAATACTGTAGATAAAGGTAGAAGTTAGCTGCAATAGTAAAGTAAGACTTATAAATAGTACCAAAAAGTGCAATGGAGCCCATGAATAGTAGCAAAAATAAGCTGAATAGTAAAATAATGGCGTAAATACACTTTTAGTCCCTATATTTTGGTTTTTTTTCATTTTGGTCCCTACATTTTAATTTCACCACTTTTAGTCCCTAAATCAATTAACGCGTATTATTTTGATCCTTTCTGTTAGTCAAGAGACGGAAATATCTAAGGTGCTTGATGGAAGACTTAAGTATTATTAAAAATCTACATCACCCATGACAAATCAACAATTTCCGAATCCACGTCCCCATCATAGAATCCAAGTCAACCTCTAACTTAAAAAAATAAATTTATCAATTTTAAAAATTAAAAAATTACAAAATTATAAAAAATAAAATTATTAGATCCCAAATTACACAAGAATTTAGGTTTTAAACATTAACACAAACCTAGAAAATTTAATCAAAAGAACACAAACCCACTCTTTGTTGATGCCTCTGTACCATTTTGAAACAAACGCACTGAAACTATATTCGTCAAATATATGGCTCACAATACACATTCAAACCTACTTTGTTTCTCTCTCTTCCATCACATTACTCTGTTGTTGACGATGCCCAAGCAGAGAAGGACCAAATTGGTCAGGCTCTCTCTTTCATCAACAGCAACACCCTTAATGAATACGAACCCACCACAGTCAATCGCTCTCCTTCCTTGTCATTCACCGCCATGAGCCACCATCAAGGTGGTATACTTGCTCTCTAGTCTCTACTTTTCTTGGACTGACCCACTCAATCTCCCTTCTTCGATCTGTGCTGGTGTGTGGGCTTGGTTGTTTGATGGTTAATATATTTGAGCTATGGTTGAAATTGGTTTTAGGGTTTGGTTGTGATGGATCTGGGTTCAGTAGCAGTGGATCTAGGTTTGGTGTTGGTGTTGGACTGTTGAGGTGGTGATAATTCGGATTTGGTAGTGGCGGTGTTAATTCGGGTTTATTAGTGGTGGATTTGGGTTAGTGGTGGTGAACAATTTTGTCCTAATCTTTAAAACTAAATAAGTTTTTTTCTCCTAATCTTTAGAAATGGTGATTCAAATTATAGAGAGGACCTATGGCCACACCCACTAGTTGCTGATATTTGAAAATAAACACAAGATCACAAATCCAAAAAATTTAAAATCTAAAAAGAAAGATACAAACAGAAACACACTCACGAGAGAAAGAAAGAGAGAGTCGTGGATTTGAAAAGAAATAAGGAAAAGAAAGATACAAACACACACCAAGAGAGGGAGAGAAGGAGAGAGTCACAAATGGGCGCAGCTTAGTCTAGTGCTCCAGTGCACTGGACACATTGCGATTGTGACACGTGTCTACAAATGGATATGTGTCACAATTGGTGCAGTTCCAATGCACTAGAGAATTGGACATAAGCTGTACCAATCACGGATTTGGAAAAAATGAAGAAAAATAAAGATACAAAGTATAAACATAACACACAAACCGAGAGAGAGAGAGAGAGAGAGAGAGAGAGAGAGAGAGAGAGAGAGAGAGAGAGAAGATAGAAAAGACAATTATGAATCTGAAAAGTGAAAAAAAAAAAATAAATAAATAAAAAAAAAAGAGGGAAAGACACCAAGACAAGACATATATCGCACGAATCAAGAGGAAGACATAAGATTTTTTTTTTTTTTCTTTTTTGGCTTATCTTAAAAGAAACAAGAAAATGATTCGGTTCTAGGCTTGTGCTTCATGATTCTAGGCTTGTGCTTTATGTTCTTGTGTTGATGTATAAATTTGTAATTGTGTTCTTGTTCAAAATGAATTAGATCTGAATTTATGTATTTTATTGTTTTTTATTTTTTAATTTTGCTAAAATTGATTAATAAATTTTTTTAATTTAGAAGCTGACATGACATTTTTTTTTTATTTTTAATTGGCCAAGTTAGCATTTGATGTGCTAGAAGTGCACTTAGTTTGCCACCTCAAATATTTTTGTTTGTTGACTGAGGGAAAGAACCAAAATAACACTCGTTAATTGATTTAGGAACTAAAAATAGTGAAATTAAAATGTAAAAATCAAAATTAAAAAAAAAAAAACCAAAATATAATAACTAAAAGTGTATTTACGCTTAAAATAAACTCACTTTTTAATTTGGAATCAAACGCACATTTACAGTGAAATAACCATTTCTACATTTCTCGAACTTCACACTAGATTTTCCAAATGTATCTTTTGTAAACTTCAGAGTCAGTGTTAAGTTATAGAAGAATCTAGTTTCTATACTAACGATATGCACATTATTATTATTATTATTATTATTATTATTATTATTATTATTTATTTTTTATGCAAACGATATGCACATTGGTTCATATCTAATATTATCATTATTATTATTATTTATTTTTTATGCGAACGATATGCACATTGGTTCATATCTAAATCACATATATAATATCATTGTTCAATAACTAATATCTCATTCAAATCGTTGGTTCCTTTGACCAAGACTACACATGTTTAATTCAAGTATGAAAAGTGTAGAAAATTTCTAAATAAAACCAATTTAATAAAAATTTCTAACATGTTAGATAGAATAACGAGGTGAGGACACAATTGTGAAAACCATATTATAATATGAAATTGATCAACATGTAAAAAGAACTCCTCAAATTTGTGACAGTTGCAAATAGACATCCATGTTTGAGATTAAGAATAACTAAATTGACCTACGTTCCCTCAATTGTTAGTGTTGAAAAATCATTTTGAAAATAAGATTTAATAGTCTTTTTCACTAAAATTAAAATCTAATTAAAAATTTTCTTTTTTTAATCTCTTTTTATTTTTATTTTAAAAAAAGGAATTCAAATATTAACCATCCCCAGCAGTGGGTGTGGTGGCCTTTGGCCATCTCTCTCTCTCTCTCTGCGCAATAGCATAGTCAAAAATAATTCTTTAGGGGATGTAGTTTATTTGTGGTTTACCTTAAATAAATGTATAAAATTATATATATATATATATATGTATGTATCTTATTTATTGGGAATATAATCGAATTACTCTAAATTTAAAAGGAATAAATATCACAAAATTATAAATAATTATTCTCAAAATAATTTTTTTAAAGTAATTATTTAAAAAATAATCTCTCTCTTTGTATAATATTTAAATGGTTATAATAAACTAGAAAAAAAAAAAACAGAAGATATATGTATTCTTGAACATTTGAGTATATTCTAGTCACATCCCATGATTAAAAATGTTTTAATTAGAATCATTTGATTTGGGATTGATTTAATCACACCGCTTTCATGCATTTCCTTTGGAATATAATCATTGAAATTTATTGTACTTATAAATCAAAGTATCCAATGTAAGCCTTAAGAAAAAGTTTACATCATCCTGTGCTCAATAAGTTTACACACTATTTCTAACATTTGCTGAAAACTAACTGGATTAATAAGAAATGAATAAAATTTGGAGATGCATTATTACATTATACATATAAAAATTTTATACTAATTTACGACCTTTAATATTTTTTGTTTATTTATTTAAATATCATCACTTCACATATATTTTGATAGGATATGCTTGTAATATGTTTTTTTCATAAAAAATTATAAAATGTTTTTTTAGAAGAAAAATATGGTTAGAAACATTGAAATTTGAGGAAAATCGATGGTATGGAATCTGCTTGTAGGTTACCCAAACCTCATACGTTAGATGCTTTCTAAAATCACAATGATTTTGTTTGCTTAATAAATTGGGATCAAAATTCTAAAGTGATTTTGTTTTTGGGTTTTATAGCATCTGCGTTGGCAACAGAAGAGGATATAATGCAAGATTTGATGGACGAGGGTGTGTCAACAATTGTTCTGACTGGAGAAGCTGGAGTAGGAAAAACTTGGATGGCGAGCGAGATCAGCAAACGGGCAATGCAGGTGGGCATATGTTTTGGGACTATTTGGGTGTTTCCGAATCCAGAGGATCTCAGCTCTCCGATTACAGGGGATCTCAGGCCTCATATCTTGAGCATTGCCCACCAGTTATCTGTACTTTCTACTGTTGAGGAGTGGGAAGATCATAGTACCGTCATTGATGAAAATATTAGTGTCGATGAAAAGAAGACAACGGATGAGACTGGGAAGTCGGGAGATGACACTACTTTCAAAGATGACGAAAAGGAGGCATCGGAAGATAGCCTGAAGAAGAAGATTGCTGATAAGCTAGAGAAGATGAGATCTGATAAGCTTGAGAGGAAGATGAGATCTGATAAGCTTGAGAAACTGAGATTTGATATGATTCAGGAAGTGAAAAATGATATGACTGATGTGCTTGAGAGAATGAGATCTGCTGATGAGCTTGAGAAAAAGAAACATTTATCTGCTGAGCTTGAGAAAATTGGACTTGATGAGCTTGAGAAAATAATGGTTGACATGGTTAAGATAAATGAACTTTTATCTGCTACGCAGCCTTGGAAGATGATGTCTGAGATTGAGAAAAAGCGATATGAGAATATGATAGAGATTGAGACAATGATATCTGAGAAAAATAAACGTTTATTTGCTCTGCTTGAGAAAATGAAATCAGAGAAAGAGAAAGTGAAATCTGAAATACCAGAGACAGAGAAAGTGAAATCAGAGAAAGAGAAAGAGAAAGAAAAACTGAAATCTGAAGAATCAGAGAAAGAGAAAGTGAAATCTGAAATACCAGGGAAAGAGAGAGAGAAAGTGCAATCAGAGAAACAGAAAGAGAAAATGAAATCTGATGTATCAGAGAAAGAGAGAGTGAAATCTGAGATACCAAAGAAAGAGGAAGAGAAAGTGAAATCTGAAGTACAAGAGAAAGAAAAAGAGAAAGAAAAAGAGAAAGAGAAAATGATATCTGAATTATCGGAGAGACAGAAAATGATATCTAAACTATCAAAAAAACTGAAGGTGATATCTGAAATATCGGGACTGAAAATGATATTTTTCGAAGGACTGAAAATGAAATTTTTCGAAGGATGGACGTGTCTAGTAATTCTAGATGGTTTTCCTGAAGAGGTGCAAGAGATGAACTACTTCAAATACATTCAGCTGCTTCCACAAAATGATAGAATTGTGTTTAAGTTTTTAATCACTACGAGAAGAAAAGTGACTGAGCCTGAGACTGGGAGCTACAAGAAAGTGTTTAGGATTGAACGCTTGTTTGATGATGTTTCTTTGTCTCTATTGGAGAAGAAAGTCAAGAAAAAGATTCAAGTCCATCCAGATTTTGGAACAATATCTGAAGAAATTGCTAAAAGGAGCCAGGGTCGGCCAGCTGTAATACTTATGATGGCAGAAGCCTTAAATCATATTAAAGAACATGATTTTGATTCGGGAGTTCGGATATTGAAAGGTGCTCTGGAAGAACAAGAATCGGGTGTAAATCCACTACTGGGCTTTGTGTATGACATGTTGGCTTGCACTGATATGGCTTTGGTCAACTGTTGTTGGCAAAGTAGGCAACTATTTCGTAACTTTGGAGGCATCAATTATGAGGAGTTGATAGCTTGCTGGATACTCGAAGGATATGTTGGTTTTAATGATCAGTTTGACAAGGCATATGAAGAGGGACATTGTATTTTGATGAACCTTATAGATCGTTGCATACTGAAATTACGCGAAGATGGTCTTGTTACCATGGAAGGACTAGCACTTTCCGTTCCTGATGAGCATTGCCATGGTTGCCGGACATCAAGCTTGGGATTGGCTTGTGTTCCTGATGATCATTGCCATGGTCGTGGGATATCGAGACTGGGATTGGCTAGTATTCTTGAGTACGGAAAGGAGCTAGGCATTGGGCGAGTTGCACCAGGGGAAGGCATGATAAAAACTCCATACGGTCCTAAAAATTGGAACAAAGTATGCACACTCATGATAGATGGAAGTCGTCTTTCCGGGGAAGACCTTGACACAATGATTTCTCAGCCCATGGAGGAACTTAAAGTTCTTGCCATTTTCAACCCCAGATTCAGGAAACTACCCTCGTTTTTGTTTCCAAAAACAAAAACCGATGATTCATCTTCAAAACCAAAAGCCGATGGTCCAATTCAAAAAACAAAAACTGGTCTTCGCTTGCTTGTGCTTAGGGGCTGTGATCAATTGGAGAACATTGATCAAATCAAAAGCCTTGAAGATTTAATCGTTTTGGAAATATCTGGTGCTAGCTCCTTGAAGGAAATTCCAGATGATTTTTTCCAGAACATGAAACAACTTGAAAGCCTCAACCTCTCTGCAGTCCCAGTTCAATCATTGCCTTCTTCACTTTCCAAGCTAACTAAACTACGTCGTCTCATCCTCAAAGAGTGTTCTAAATTGGAAGAACTACCAAACATTAAAGCATTTACCGACCTTGAGGTCGTTGATCTTTCTGGTTCTACCTCTTTGAAAAAAATTAAAGACAAATGCTTAAAACAACTTCAGAAACTTCAAATGCTTGACCTTTCCCAAACCCAAATTAACCATTTGCCCATTCTGAAAGATCTTAAAGCACTCACTCGGCTCATATTAAAAAACTGCAAATCCATAACCCGATTGTCCAGATTTGAGTTATTATCTTCTCTCCATAATCTGGGCCTTTCTGGTTCTACTATACTAAAGCAAATCCATGATGATTCCTTTAAGCAAAAAGATGGCCTCAAAGTCCTTGATTTATCTGAATCTGGAATTTGTAGTTTACCTTCCAGTTTTACACACCTTCCTGCTCTTGAGTCACTTGATCTTTCTGGTGTCTCTAATTTGGTCAAAATCTTAGATAAAAATATCTTTGAAGCTATGGCGTGTCTTCGTAGTCTCAACCTCTCAAACACTAAAATTGAAGAACTGCCATCCATTTCCAAACTTGGGAACCTTCGTCAGCTTCTTCTATGTAATTGCCCATTGAAAAAATTGCCAAAAACGAGAGGGCTTACTAGACTTGAGAAACTTGATCTTTCTAATGCCTCTTGTCTGGTTAAATTCGAAGACGAGTCCTTTGACCATTTGACTAACCTCTGCTATCTCAACTTCTCAAACACCCAAATTGAAAGTCTACCATCTATAGCCAACCTCAAGAAGCTTTGCCAACTTTTGCTACAAAATTGTGAACACTTGTCTGAGTTGCCATCCTTGGATGCCCTTGAACAACTGGAGGAGCTTGATCTATCAGTAAAAGAAACAGAAAATAAATCCTCTCAATCTTCTCAAGAACCTTTGGCAGAGCCTTTGAAAGAAACTGAGACTAAGTCACTAGTACAAGAAACGGAGAAGAAACCTTCTGATTCTTCTGGACCTTCGACAGTGCCTTTGAAAGAAACTGAGGCTAAATCACCAGTAAAAGAAACGGAAAAGAAACCTTCCGAGTCTGCTGGAGAACCTTCGGTAGAGCCTTTGAAAGAAACTGAGGCTAAATCACCGGTAAAAGAAACAGAAAAGAAACCTTCCGAGTCTTCTGGAGAACCTTCGGCACCAGTAAAAGCAACAGAAAAGAAGCCCTCTGAGTCTTCTGGAGAACCATCGGCAGAGCAATTGAAAGAAACCGAAGCTGCTAAATCATCAGTAAAAGAAACTGAAAAGAAATCCTCTGAGTCTTCTAGAGAACCTTCGAAAGAAACTGAAGCTAAATTATCAACAAAAGAAACAGAAAAGAAATCCTCTGGGTCTTCTGGAGAGCCTTTGAAAGAAGTTGAAGCAAAATTGGAGAAGATGGTCCACCTTAGGCTGCTCAACCTATCAGGAACAAAACTTAAGATTAAGATACCTCTAATGTCCAACCTCACCAGCCTCACCAACCTTACCGAGCTTTGCCTTGGAGGTTGTAAACTTTCAGATACTGATCCAAGTTTGAAAACGTATACAAAGCTAAAGCTTTTGGATCTTTCAAAGACAGATATTCAATCTTTACCATCACTTGAGGATCTCACCTATCTCCGTGGTCTAAAGTTAAGAGGTTGTACAAACTTACAGCAACTACCAGTTCTGGAGTCACTTAAAGATTTGGAGTCTCTTGATTTACAAGGGACTCGGGTCAAAGAATTTCCCTATTGGATCTCAGAGTTGACTCATTTGAAGCACCTTGATTTACCAGACTTAAAGGATCTTCCATCACTTGACTGGAGGAAGGTAAAGAACTTACCTGAGGAGCTAAACTGGGATTATTGTGGCATCTTCAAGTTCAATGAAAATAGGCCTTGCATGTCATTGAGTGGCCCTCAATTTTTCCAATATTTGAAGGAAAATTCGGAGTTATGGAAGAAATATTTCACAGAATTTAAATTCTCTGTTTGTGCTCTTACGAAGGAAGGCATAGGTTCCATCCAAGAAAAGAAGGAAATCAAAGTTTCGAGCCCAGAAAATAAGGATGACAAAGCTTCTAGCCAAGAAAAGAAGGAAGACAAAGCTTCTAGCCAAGAAAAGAAGCAAGACAAATCTTCTAGCCAAGGAAAGAAGGAAGACAAAGCTTCAGGACAAGAAAAGAAGGAATACAAAGCTTCAGGACAAGAAAAAATGGAAGACAAAACTTCTAGCGAAGAAAAAAAGAAGGAAGACAAAACTTCTAGCAAAGAAAAGGAGGAAGACAAAGCTTCCTGCAAAGAAAAGAAGGAAGACAAAAGTAGAGATATCTGTTGGCATAGAGTTGACTCGAACTTCAGAAAAATCTACTTCCAAACTCATTCTTTTCCTGAAAATTTTAGTAAGTATTTGGAAATCATTGGATTTGACGAGTATCCTGGAGGTGTTGAGGATGTGCTCATGAAAGCCGAATATGTGTCTTTGATTGAAAATGACTTCGTCAAACGCTTATCAAATTTAGGTGTGGGCAATTTGAAAGCAATGAAGGGCTGCTGGTTGGAGAGGTGTAAGAAAATGGAGACAATATTTTGCAGAGAAGAGGCAGAAGTTGAAATGCCAAAAAATCTAGACATTCTATGGGCATCAAACCTTCCTAAATTGACGAGTGTGTACAGTGGGAGTCTCCCAACTCTAACAAAACTGTATTTAGATTGTTGCCCGATGCTTGAAGTTGTTTTTCCCTCTTCTCAGCTGCCAGAAAATCTTGAAATCCTTGAAGTCAAATTCTGTGATGAATTGAAGACTCTGTTTATGCCCACTGAAGTAGAAGCATATGAGCAGCACAAAATACGGAAGATTCATCTGGTCGAACTGCCTAAGTTGACAAGCATAGGGGTGCTGGAGGGAAGCAACAATAAGAAAAGATTCCCATCCTTGGAAGTAATCAGAGTCAGGGAATGCCCGAAACTGCAACACTTAGAAACAGTTCTGGAGTTGGGAGGATCTGTGGAAAATTCTAATATTGAAGAGTATTGATTGAAGTGCCATCTCTACGTGGCTTTTGGAAGGGTGGGATATGCTGCAAGTTTGAGAAGCGACCTCCTGATGTGTGTGTGTGTGTTTGTGTGATAGGCAAGGTCTCTCAATATTTATCATGTGCATTTTGCTGCTAACAGGTAACTTGTGCTTTCTTATGGTCTCCCTGCGTACAGAATATACATGTTTGCTCAGCCTTCTCTGTTTTTCAATTCTCCAAATTCATTTTTCTTATATTTTTCTTGATTTGTGGTAGGCAATTCTATTACAAAACAGAATTGGAAGAAAAATGAAAAATGAATTCATTGATCCAATTACGGTTACAACTTCTATATATATACAACAGGAGAAAGGAAAATATTACTAACTAACTCACAACAGATAAATAGAGCTATACGACATGTAGTTCTCATACAGTACAAAGCTTACAGTACAAAGCTATACGACATGTAGCTTATGTCTCATTTGATTCAATTCTATCTTCACTCAATTTCTTCTTCTTCTTAGATTTGCTCCTAACAGACTCTGCCACTGCAACTGATCTTGATTTGTTATCTTTACACTCCCCCTCAAGATGAAGTGGGGAATGCACATTTAACATATTCATCTTGGATAGCAGATTGTGAAACTGATGTGCACTAAGTGCCTTTGTAAGCAAATCAGCAAGCTGTGATTGAGTCCTAATGTGCAGCAACCTTATTACTCCTTGAACCATTTTGTCTCTCACAACATGGCAGTCAATCTCTATGTGTTTTGTACGCTCATGGAACACTGGATTGGCTGCAATGTGGAGAGCAAACTGACTGTCACTGAATAATAATGCAGCCTTAGGGTGATCAACTTGTATATCTCTTAATAAACTAAGAATCCACACAATCTCACACACTGCTACTGCCATAGAACGATACTCAGCTTCTGCAGATGACCTACTCACTGTGTTTTGCTTCTTAGACTTCCAAGAAACTAATGAATCCCCCAAGAACATGCAATAACCAGTTACTGACCTTCTTGTATCAGGGCAAGCAGCCCAATCTGAATCAGCAAAGCCTTTAAGTTGTAATTCAGATGCACTTGAGAACAATAACCCTTGTCCTGGACTACCTTTGAGGTACTGCAACACCCTATTTGCTGCAGCCTGATGAGGTTTCCGAGGCTTGGACATAAATTGACTCAATTTATGAACAACAAAGGTTATATCAGGTCTTGTGATTGTAAGGTACAAGAGCCTGCCCACCAATCTTCTATAAGAACTTGGATTTGTTAACAATTCACCTTGGTACTTACTTAACTTCAGATTGTGCTCCATGGGGGTTTTGGCTGGTTTACAACCTAGCAAACCTGCATCATTTATCAATTCCAAAGTGTATTTTCTTTGACACAAATGGATGCCTTTCTGTGATCTAGCTATCTCAAGCCCAAGGAAAAACTTCAAATCTCCAAGGTCTTTTAGTTTAAACTGCTGATCTAGAAGAATCTTCAGCTCTGCCACAGACTTAGGATTATCACTTGCAATCAAAATATCATCTACATACACCAATAAAGCAATGAAAGACCTTGGTGTTTTCTTGGTGAACAAAGAATAATCTGCCTTAGACTGCCTGAATCCCAACCTCAATAAAGCAGCAGAGAACTTTGCAAACCATTGTCGTGAGGCTTGCTTAAGACCATAGAGAGATTTTTGTAATCTACAAACTACCTCCCCCTTGCTGTGGAAGCCAGGTGGTAAAGTCATAAACACTTCCTCATGTAAATCACCATGTAGGAAAGCATTATTAACATCAAGTTGGGAAAGAGACCACCCTTTCACAGAAGCAACAGCCAACAAACATTTCACAGAAACAAGCTTTGCAACAGGTGAGAAAGTTTCTATATAATCAAGGCCCTCCTTTTGAGTATAGCCCTTGGCAACCAACCTAGCCTTGAACCTCTCCACAGTACCATCAGCTTTATACTTCACCCTATACACCCACTTGCAGCCTATGGCTTTCTTACCAGGTGGTAAAGGCTGAAGAGACCAAGTATTATTTGCCTCTAAGGCCTTAATCTCACTAGCCATAGCCTCCCTCCATTTAGGATCAAGAACAGCCTGATCATAATGCTTGGGTTCAACTATAGAAGAAATGGCATTGCAAAAATGTCTATGGGTCGAAGAAAGGTTAGCATAGGACAAATAGGAAGAGAGAGGATAGAGGGTACCTGAGGAAGAAGATGAAGCAGGTGGAGCTATAGTAGAGACCTGATTGCAGTGATAAGCTTGTAAATAAGTTGGTTTAGAAGAAGTCCTAGTGGATCGCCTAATAGGATATCTAAGAGGAGGAGCTGGGACAATGGGCTCAGCATTAGGCATAGTAGCAGGCACAATTGCTGGCTCAATAATAGGCTCAATGGGAGGCACAACAGCTGGCTCAGCAACTGCACGTAGCTCAACAATGGGTTCAGCAATGGACACAGGAGCTGAAGAAACATCAGAAGCTGAAACTGATGCAGGCATGACAGGGGAAGAAGGGTGACCAGAACCATTAAAAGAACAAGGCTCAAAAAAGAAAGGATTAATGGTGGGAGGAGGCTGAGATGGAACAGAAGGGGAAGAAGAGTTAGAAAGAAAGGGAAAAATAGTCTCATGAAAAATGACATCTCTAGAGATGAAAATGCATCTAGACTTTAAATCTAAAAGTTTATACCCTTTGATGTTATAAGGATAGCCAATAAAAACACATTCTCTAGCTCTAGGATCAAACTTAGGTCTATGGGCAGCAATGGTTGAAGCAAAGCACAAACAGCCAAAAGACCTAAGAAAAGAGTAAGATGGAGGTTTGTGATAGAGAAGCTCAAAAGGGGTTTTATTTTGTAAAACAGAAGAGGGAAGCCTATTGATTAAGAAAACTGCAGTTAGAATGCATTCACCCCAATATGATATAGGTAAATTAGACTGAATCTTCAAGGCTCTAGCAGTTGAAAGTATATGTTGACCATTGCATGAAAAGAAAGTAGGATTGGTCTGACATCAGATTTGGATTTCAAAAGAAACACCCAAGTAGAACGAGTGGCATCATCAACAATGGTTAAAAAATATCTATAACCATCATGAGTAACAATAGAATAAGGACCCCATACATCAATATGAAGAAGATCAAAAGGAAACTTGGAAATTTCATTATGAGTAGGAAATGGTAATCTTTTCTGTTTGGCCAAAGGGCAAACAGTACAAATATCATCACAAGATTGTGAAAATGAGGGTAAAGCATCCTTAATGGGTAACAATTTATTATAAGAGGGATGGCCTAACCTAGAATGCCACAACTTTGACATATCAACAACAGAATTGACAATAGGAGTAGACTTGGAATGAGACAAACACTGAGACAATGAAGGCTGCTTGGATGAGAAAGAACTCAGCTTTCTCTGCAATAGGTACAGGCCATGATGCATCTCACCCACTCCAATCGTCTTCCAGCAGGTAAGGTCCTGAATGAAACAGAATTGAGATAGAAAAACAAGACAAAAGGGAAGTAATTTTGTGAGTTTGCTGACAGACAAAAGGTTAAATTGAGCAGAAAGTTGTATTGTACCAACATGTGTGACAGTAGCAGACTCACCATTTGGCAAGTGAACAACACAATGAGAGATAGAGGTGATTGAGGTCAACATAGAAACTGAACAAACTATATGGTCTGAAGCCCCAGTGTCAATGACCCAAACATGATTCTCAAAAGCTGTTCTATTTATGACCTTAGCAGAAAAAAATGGAATGCTTGGTATTAAACGCATCATGATGTAGAATGTCAATACCTGATAGAGGTGTGGTGGCTGGAGAAGCAAAAGAGACATTGTTAGCCATAGCAACTGAATTCTGAGATTCTTGAGGGGAAGCTCCAATCATAGCAAGAATCTTCTGATATTGATCAGAAGTGAAAGGAAACGGAATCTGTGGCTGTACATGAAGAGATGAATCTTAGGAATCAAGGTGAACAGAAACTTGATTAGCCAAAGAAGCTTTGCCTTTGGTTTTGTAACCAGGAGGATATCCGTGGAGTTTGTAACATTTCTCCACAGTATGACCTTGCAAACCACAGTGACTACAGATGGGCCTCTCCTTGCCTTTACTCTTGTTGTTCTTGGAACCAATCTTAGCCGCAAGAGCAGTAGATTCCACAAAAGGTCCACATGCCCTTCCTATTGACCTTTGCCTCTCTTCTTGGATCAGCAATGAATACACCTTGTTGATAGGAGGAAGAGGATCCATCAACAGAACCTGACCTCTAATCTGTGCAAAAGATTCATTCAATCCCATAAGCAACTGCAGAACTGATTCTCGATGTTGGAGATCAGCAATCTTGTCATTGACATTGCAAGTGCACTTTCCACATGAGCAACAAGGAAAAGGACTGAAATTTTGAATTTCATCCCACAGAAAGGTGAGCTGAGTGAAGTAATCACTCACGGAAAGATCACCTTGAGAAATACTGGACAAATCCTTCTGCAATTGAAACACTCTAGGTCCATTGCCTTGAGAAAACATGTCCTTCAAAGTCTTCCAAACCTCCATTGCAGTCTTGCGATAAGTCATACTTGCAGCAATTTTGGGGGAAACAGAATTAAGGATCCAAGTCACAACTATGTTATTGCAACGATTCCATGCTTGCGCAAGGATTGGAATCTTCGCCATTGCTGAAGTGAGAATCGCAGTTCCATCTATGAAACCGAGCTTACCCTTAACACTTAGGGCTCTCTCCATCGATCTTGCCCAGGTCGAGTAATTATCCCCACCAATCAGAGGTTGGAACACCAAAACTGCACCAGGATTCTCCGCATGGTGCAAGAAAAAGGGATGAGATTCATCAATGGTGATCGATGAACTCGAAGAATCCGAATTCGCCATATCAATTGTGAGAAAGAAAGAAATTTTCTCAGGAAAGTTTCTCAAGATTGATGAGAAAACAAGAAGACGTCTCGAAATCTCAAAACTAAGAACAAGAAGATCTCCCAAGAAAGTTTCTCAGAATCGAAGAGAAAGGGAGAAATTTTCTCGGGAAAATTTTCTGATTTGGAGAGAAAAGAGACTTCTAGAATGAAGGGAAAGAAAAAGCTAGGAAATCAGTGAAACTGTGCTAGCTGCTCTGATACCATATTACAAAACAGAATTGGAAGAAAAATGAAAAATGAAAAATGAATTCATTGATCCAATTACGGTTACAACTTCTATATATATACAACAGGAGAAAGGAAAATATTAATAACTAACTCACAACAGATAAATAGAGCTATACGACATGTAGTTCTCATACAGTACAATGCTTCTCGTACAGTACAATGCTATGCGACATGTAGCTTATGTCTCATTTGATTCAATTCTATCTTCACTCAATTTCTTCTTCTTCTTTGATTTGCTCCTAACAGATTCTGCCACTGCAACTGATATTGATTTGTTATCTTTACAAATTCTTATAGGTTTTTTTTTTTTTTTTTTAGTTACAATATTGAGGAACAAGAGATTTAAAAATTGATGCTTTCAATAAAGGAGAGCCACTGTATTACTAAGTGCTTGACAACAATTTATATAGTTGTTGCAAAAGTTGTCTATCACGTATCGGATTTTTTGTTCTTTGTATTATAAAAGTTTTTGTATTGTAATGCTCCCGAAGAAAAAGATAAAAGAAAAGAGTTTATTAAATTAGGACGTCAAATAAATTAATTTTGGAATTAATTATTTATTGGGTTCTCCTTTATGTTTTTGTAATATTAAAAGTTTTGTAACTCAATTGATATCTTCGGGTTTAAAGTTCAAATCTTATTCTCTCAATTATCAAATAGTAGATGAATAATTTATTATTATTTTTTAGGGTGTAGTTTAGAAAAATTAAGTTAATAAGCTTCTGTTAGTTACTAAAATAATCAACTGAAATGTATGCTACATAGGATTCTAAGGAGGAGGCTCAAAATTTACTAAGGATAATAGATCGTGGTTGAAACCTTGAAGCCAAGATCAATCAAAGCATCCCCAAGGTAAAAAAATTCGTACTAGTAATTCTAATCTCTTCAAATTTCCAATTTATAAAGTTTTAAAATTTGGCGATTTTTCAATATTAGAGGGATTTTAGCCAACTTTGATGGATTTTGGTTTTTGGGGTTAGATCATTGACTTTAGGATGTTAATAACTTCATTTTTTTAATGAGATTAGTTAATGAATTAGCCCTTAACATGAAATTAGCATTAGAATTTCGTTAAAAAAAACTGTATATTTGAATTTTGATATGGTACATAAAAAGATGTAGAAAAGACTGAAGAAAATTATGGAAAAATTGGGGGGAAATCTGGAAATTAAGGCTTTTTATCAAAGCCCACTCCTGGGCCATATTGTTGGGGGAAAGTATGGCTCACCCCTTGGCCCAGTTTGGTCATATAAGCAATTTATCTTAAAGCATGTCATTTCTAAAATGTAGAAACTTTAAGAGGCAGTTTCATATAGCTTATCTCAAAATTTTTATGTCAAATTTTAAGAGTCTTTTATTTTTATTTTTCCAAAATTCCATAAGTAATATAGTTTTGCTATTCTCTCAGTTGAGGTGTTTTAAGGGAAAAGTTCAAATTAGATCGAATATGCATACATTTTGGTTAATTTCTAAAGTTTAGGATTAGTAAATTAGTTTGTATGTTTCATTATATTAGCTTGATCTTGAGTGTCATAACTTTGAAATTTGGTGACTTTAGTGAGGCTATTGAAGGTAAGTGACCTTCGCCTTATCTAGTGGTTTTTTTACTTTACACATTTAATAAAATAATTAATTATTCTTTTTTGGAATTTATTTTTTATTTATTTTATTTTAAATAAGTTTGTTTCAAGGAAAAAAATAATAATTTCCCTCCTTTTGAAATGATGGAAATTTTTTAATAAATTGATTTTCTCTTTCAAATGTTTAGCTTCTTCAAAATTGAAATAAATATGTGAACATTTTTGTATAAAAAACCAATGGTTTGAATGGATTAGATATATAAGATTTTTTCTATTGTTGATTGAAATGTTTATATGATTTTGGATATGACTACAATGAAAATTGATTTGCTTTATGAATTTGATCGGCTACAGTTTGAATATACTTTGTACCCAACCAATGAGGTATGCATTGGTATTTTTGGCTTTTACACAGGCCTATATGTGATTCTAAGTCTAGTCACAGGTCTATTGCATGATCGTAATTATAATTGTTTAGTTTATGTAATATATTATAACATTTGTATTATTTTTAAAGTTCAGTGAGTGTCTATATAATTGTCAATTGCTTTCAGCAATGTAATTGTTAGTTCTAAATAAATTTAATTATTGCTTCCAAAACGACTAATTAAGTTTTTTTTTTTTTTTTTCTATGACCAATGATGTTTTTATTCTACACTATATTTTTATCCACTAGTTTAGGGCTTAAGGCTAGTGGCTACTTATTGAGCTCACTATTTTCTTTCTCTTTTACAGATATTGGGGAGTAGCAAGCTTATTGAGCTGTCGTTGGTGTGGGTGTGTGATAGGAGCTTAGTGCTAGTACCAATAAATGTTACATGTTGCAGTTTGAGTAACTTTTAGAATTTGTATTTGAGGAACTTCTACTTGTGGTATGGAGTCTTGAAAAGAGTTTGGATTTATTAATTTTATTTGCTTAGCTATTAAAATTATTTGAGACGAACAATTATTTGTAATAATATTTTATTTGAATCATTTTTGGGAGCATGTTTTGGAGGAAAATTATAGCGTTTGATAGGGTCTTGTACCGTGCAAGGTGAATCTTTTCATGTGTGCAATCATTATTACATGCCCAACCGATCACTTCTGAGTTTGAAAGGTGATAGTCATGACTTTAGAGTAATAGTTCTAACCCACAAATCTGACCCCTGATATCTAGTAACCCACAACCCCAAAACCCATCAAAAATTTTGGATCTCAACAGCAGAAATCCACCAAATGCCAAACGCTAAAACCCAAATGCCAATCTCAATAGCCACCAATCTCAAACACCAAAACCCAAACGCCAAAACCTAAATGTCGATGCACACCAATCTCAACAGCCACCAAACACCATCGCACACTGGTCTCAACCCCACTGTATGCCCACGCCGCACACTAATTTCTAATCCATTTATCACTGGTGAGAGAGAGGTGAGAAAGGAAAGAGATGGAGAGGCAGAAAGAAAGAGGGAGAGAGGCAAAGTTGTTTGTCTGCGTGAGAGAGAGAGCTTCGTGCGTGTGGGAATAAAATAGTTTTCTTTCTTATACCATCCAGCTATAGTGGGCTGTTATCTTTAGCAGTCCACTGTAGCAATCACTCAAAATATTTTAGCTTTACCTTCTTTGTTGTAGTATGTGTTTTTGGTGTTTTGGTTGCTAAATGACTATTTAGTCATTTTAGCAACCTTATTGTGAGTGCTCTAAGTTACCTATATTTTACTTCCAATTTAATTTGTTACTTTACTTCTTTTAGGTAACTACCTTTCTTTTTAAGCTTCAAACCCTATTTCAACAAATATAAGTAATTTGATTAGTGTTCCCCAAATATAGGTAATCAGTAATCACTATAGATTAAATGGGTACGTATGGATAGGTTGATGGGGAAAGTGATGATGTACGAAGATGAGTAGGTTGGAATGCTTCAAACTATGGTAATAGCTTTTGGTCCTAAAAAGAAAAGAAAGAACTGTGAAAGGTGACCGGTGTAACCCGGCCAAGAACCCTTCAACAGTTAAGTCAATTTTCTCTCTAGAACACAATGAAGGGAAATAGTGAATGGTGGGACTTACCTTGGGTGAACAGGACATGTTCCTTTTATAGAGAGTTAGAAGTGAGTCTACTTATTCAGATCCACCACCATCGTGGGTGATGTGCTTAGTTAATGGAGAAAATGGGTAAATGGAGTACATGGAACAAATTTCGAGGAACTCCGTCCACGTTTTAAGAGTAGTATGCTATGGTTAGATCACGAGGAACTTTATGAGAAGTCCTTTTGTAGAATTCACCAAGTGTTATTTGGTTGTCCTTAAGTTTGTACTATGGACGACTTACCTGGTCTTGTTATAAAGGGACTTGTATTGTTCCTAAGTGCAATGTTCTTGTTCTCCTCTTCTTAAGGTTTCCTAGATGTTGTCCTTGTGTCGTCCATGCCATTATTTTTTCTTCAATCATTAATTATTTACTAAAGGAATATTCAAGGGATGTGCCAATGAAGTTGACACGTGGCTTAATCTTAGATGTTTTCAGGCGCGTTGCTTCGTTTTTCAAAAATGTGCCACGTGGCACATTTTAATTGGTCAATGTCGCTTCAGTGTCCCATCCTATTGCCTATAAATAGGAGAATACCCCTCTTACCCTCTCACATTTCTCATATTTCCTTCCTTGACATCAATCGTCCTTTGCACCATCTAGAAGTTCCTCCCATCCTTAATCGTTATTCTCTAGAATCAAGTATCCTCCTTTCTCTGTCTATAGGTTTTCTTCTTAAGTTATTCTTTTACAAAAGGACTATCATAGTGTCCTCGTCTAGCAACAACGATGAGAGAGAGATAGATGAATATCATGATGAGAGCAATAATAGTAGTACTAGTGGAAGTGACAGTAGTGCAAGTAGTTCTTCGGACAAGCATTACTTGTCTAGGGTTCTTGGGGTCCCATCAAAGGTTTTCCAAGAAAAGTTAAGGCAGAGGATGGCGTCAAGTTCATCGGCTGGCCCGTCCTCTTGCGTACCAACGTCCATCCCCTCTTTAGATGAAGAGGAGGACATCTTGTATTGCTGCGTAGTAGGTATTCCTTCTAAGACAGATGAGAAAAAACTAGGTTCCATTAAAAGTTGGTATCAGATCCCAGACAATCTAAATCCTTGTCTAGCTGTCTGAGGTGAATGGTGTTGTTCCCCTCATCTTGGAGTTGGTATATATGAGGCTTATTTGTTAAGGGGGGGGGTCTTAGGTTGCCTCTCAACTCTTTTAATAGGGAAATTCTTAATAGACTAGGTATAGGTACAAACCAGCTTAACCCCAATGCTTGGAGGCTTATCATGTCTATGCAAGTGTTGTAGAGAGAAGTTTTTGAGGGAAATCATCCTCTTACTGTGGATGAGTTTCTTTATTGTTATAAGCCCTCTGAGATTAGCTAGTCTTTGGGTTTTTATCAGTTTTTAGGTAAGGATTCTAGGTAGGAAACCCTATTGAAGTAGGCAGGGATCCATTTCCTCCCTATACTAGTAAAATGGGTCATCTTCGTCCAGATGGTATATTATTTTCCACTCCTTACTTTATTTCTCTTTATCATACTTATCTAATAATTTATTATTATTATTATTACTATAGCTGTGAGACAGCTTGCTTTGTCTAAATTCCACCTTGACCGCGTCCAGTTAGCTTATTCTTTTGTGGATAGGACGTTTCATTGCTTAGTGACACTTCGTCGTCTTGCGAGTTGGGGACTTAGCCCTAAACTCACCGAAGAAGCGCTTACCCACAAGCTTACCACCTAAAGACATGAGTTTTCCCTTCTCTCTTTTTTTTTTTTTTTTTTTTTTAAGTCATCCAAATACTGAACCCCTTTTTTCTTCTCTCTCTCTCTCTCTCTCTCTCTCTCTCTCTATATATATATATATATATATATATATTAGGAATGGCAACCATGAAGGAGAACAAAAGGAAGGGCATTGTTGGAGATGAGATTGAGGAGGAGGCTAATAACCAATCTCATCCATGGCGAAGGTCATCCCTCATGCTTCGTCGGATAGGAAGAAGATGGTGTCCAAAAGAGTGGATACTAGGAACCTTCCTAGTTGTCAAGGTAACAAGAAGCAAAAGGTTGACCCTTCAACAATGTCCACTCCTATCATGGTTCTTGATCATCCTACCCCCACAACCAGATCTAGAGTTGGCACTTCTCCCGCTTGTCTTGGTGTTAAAATATCTAAGCCTTCCAATGCTGCCCTCATGACTCTTCTTGAAAGTGAAGACCTAGCTTAGGAGAAATTCAATCAAGTGGTCATTAGTGAAGATGTTGCTATTTGCTACGACATGTCCATGAAAGAGTTTGAACATTCCGCTGTTCATGGCCTCTTTGAGGTGTTGTAACTCGTCCTTAGCTTGATTTTTGTTTCCTTGGGTCTAAGTTTCATCACTTTCTTTTGTCTGTATTCCTTTGGTACATGTTATGTCAAAGTTTATGGCGACGTCCAGGTAGGCCTATGAGTTGGACCACACCAGGGTTAGGCTTAAGGCAAGAATCCGTGATATGGAGAAGGAGTCAAGCTGCAGGATGGGGGAAAGGATAAACCTTGAGGCTGAGGTGGAGGAGTTGAAGAATTAAGCTGAAGAATTAAGGACGGATATAGTGGAAAAGGACACTCTTCTAGACCACCTACGGAATAAGAATGAAGAGCTAAGATCGTCCTTAAGTTAATCCAAAGACAAAGTGATCAGAGAATTCAAGTCATCCAAAGCATTCACTGATCTTTTGGACGCGAATTATATAGCGGGCTTTGAAGATTTTCGTATGGATGCTCTTGAGTTGTTCCCTAAAATGAACTTCGATTCCATCAAGCTTTGTACTACAGCTGAGAGTTCCTTGCTTCAGATGAGTTCAGAATATTTGAATGTTGAAGACGATGCTTCCACTCCTTTTCCTGCTAAAGACGGCTTTAAGTCTGGTGGCAATGCCCCCAGTGGTTTATCCTCTTGAATGACTTTTATCTTATCTATTTCCTTGTTTGTTGTTTTGCTTTTGCTTTCTTCTTCTTTTTTTTTTTAAGGGGTCCATTGTTTTGGACCATTTTAATTTTCTGCAAGTACATTAATGTGTCCATGTTTAACGACAAGTATTTTATACAATTGCCTTTTTTAAGCTTTATATAGTAGGGTTTTTGGACGATATTTGTCTACCCTTTCATTTATGAACATGTTTTTGTCCATATTTTTATTGCCAATTTCCATTACAAGTAATCTTCATCTTTAGATAGGACTTTATTTTGGAGTATGAATACTTTCCTTGTCCTTAGACTTGTTCTTGGAGTTTTACTTAGCTATATATTTTCCTATAGCTTGGATTGCTCAGCAAATTGGACATGTTATTCATATAAAATGTACTGCATGCATGCTTTTCTTTGTCCTTTATTTTTGGACAAGTGTATTAGGAGGTTTATTCCTTCCCTTTGCACTTATCATTATTGCCTTAGGTCTTATGGCAATTTGCCTTTTCCTCGTCTACGGATGGCTCATAACGATACGTCTCCGCATCTAGAGATTTTAAACTTCTTTAATTTAATATGGACGTTAATTTCACAATCATTAACACTTAAAATAAAGAATTCAAGCTACTTTATATACAATAACTATACATAACATCGTCCATAAAGATCAAAGGACTTAGTTCGTAGCAGTCCAAAGACATCGCTCGTGCTAGTACTTAGACCTTTTTTAGGGAATTCAAATTACTTTATATACAAGGACTTTGTTCATGATATCATCCATAGCACACACCAGTAGATAGTGCTTTTTAGGGAATTCACATGATAGAAAACATAAGACACTACTAAAAAACATAAATGCTAAAAGATAACATTGGTAAACTACTAGAGATCACTAGTAATCTTTAATCTCGTCCATGCCAACCTTCCCAGTGAGTCTTCTTCATTGGTAGTATTTCCTCAAGTGCTCCACATTCCACGGGTGCTCCAGCTTTCATCTATCTAAGGCTTCCAAGTAGTATGAACCTTGCCTTTTGGAATTGATGACTCTGTATGGTCCTTCCCAGTTACACCCTAACTTTCAATGAGCAGGGTCCTTTGTAGCCAGGGACACCCTTTTTAGGACGAGATCTCTAACTTTGAATTGTCTTGGCTTTACCAATGCGTCATGGTGCTTAGTCATCAAGTTCTTTTAATGTGCCATCCTTTGTTTCGCATCCATCCTTACCTCATCAATAAGATTAAGGCTTAGACGAAGTTGTTTCTCATTGTCCTTATTGTTATAATGGGCCACCTTGTAGCTAGTTAAACCAACCTCCGCAGGTATCACTACATTACTTCCATATGCTAACTTAAAAAGAGTCTCTCTAGTTGGAGTCCTTATTGTCGTCCTGTATGTCCAAAGGACACTGGATAATTCATCTGGCCATATCTTGTTTGCCCCCTTAAGCCGAATCTTGATGATCTTCAACAAGAATTAGTTTGCAACTTTTGCTTGTCCATTAACTTGTGGGTGGGATGGTGAGAAGTAGTGATTCCTAATTCTCAACTGCTCATAGAACTCTCTAAAGGGTTTGTTATCAAACTGGGATCTATTGTTTAAGACAAGTATTCTAGGGATTCCAAAATGGTAGATAATGTTTTTCTAGACGAAGCTTCTGACGTTATGCTCAGTGAACTTTGCTAATGACTCTGCTTCCACCCATTTAGTGAATAATCAATCTCTACCACCAAAATCTTCATTTGCCTTGTCCCCATGGGAAAGGGACCAAGGATGTTCAACCCCTATTGAGCAAATGGCTAAGGGGCCACCATTGGGGTAAGATACTCTGATGGTTGTTTAGGTATGTTACTGTAGCCCCGACACTTGTCACATGCTTTAAAATAAGCTTTAGCATCTGCTTGCATAGACGGCCAGTAATATCCTGCGCGGACTATCTTATAGACGAGGGACTTGACTCCCGAATGGTTTCCAAAAGCTCCTTCATGGGCGTCTCTCAGGATGTAAAGGAACTCATCTGGATTTAAACACCTCAGGTAGGGTTAAGAAAAACCCCTCTTGTATACCACCTCGTCTATAAGAATGAACCTTGTTGCCCTTATTCTTAGCTTCCTTACTTTTCATTATCCTCTAGGAGGAGTCCGTCTTTAAGATAAGACAAAATTGGAGTAGTCTAGTTGGATACTCCGTCTATCTGATGTACTTCTAGAATATCAATACTTGGAATGTACTAGATTTTGACTTGATCACTCATCATTTCATCTGCAGATGCAGTCCTGGCTAGGACGTCAGCTTCCATATTATCCTCCCTTGGTATCTGTTGAAATTATGTTGTTGTGAAGTTTTTGATGCACTGCTTAACTTTACCCAAGTACTTCTTCATCCGTTCTTTCTTAGCTTCACATGTTCCATTTACTTGGCCTATCACTAACTGTGAGTCTCCTTAGGTGAGGACTGAATCTACTCCAAGTGATTTATCTAACTCCAAGCCTTGAAGTAGGGCTTCATATTCAGCTTCATTATTAGTTGTCTAAAACTATAGACTAACTGCATACTCCAGATGATCCCCTTTTAGTGAATGTAAAACTATTCCAATTCCTCCTGAATGCTGTGTGGACAAGCCATCTACATGGACAACCCACTACTTCGCCCCTTGGTCTTTATTTTGCTAACGACTATCAAGAGTGAATTCAGTAATAAAGTCCACTAGGACTTGAGCTTTTATTGCTTCTCTTGGTCTATATCGTACATCAAACTCACTAAGTTCTACTACCCGTTGGATTAGTCGTCCAGCGGCCTCCAGCTTGTTCATGGCCTTCTTTAGTGGGTGATCTGTTAGAACGTTGATTATATGAGCATGAAAATAAGGCTTGAGCTTCCTTGATGTTGTCACTAACGAAAATGCAAGCTTTTCCAAGGGCAGATATCGTCCTTTAGCTCCCCTTAAAGCTTTGCTAGTGTAGTGGAAGGGTTTCTGTACATTTCCCTCTTCTCTGATCAAAGCTGAACTTACTGCATGAGGGGACACTGCTAGTTAGAGATATAACTCTTCTCCTAATTGAGACAGGCTCAGTAGCAGAGTTAAAGTAAGATAAGCCTTTAAGTCTTCATACGCTTGTTGGAACTCGCCCGTCCATTCGAACGCTTTCCTAAGTATTTTGAAAAATGTTAAACACTTGTCAAACCTGTTAAGGGCAGCTATTCGTCTAGTGAGGCTCTAGACATCCTTGATATCCTTCGGGGGCTCCATATTTAGAATCGCTTGGATTTTATCAGGGTTTGCTTCAATCCCTCTTTTTGAAACTGTAAAACCAAGGAATTTCCTTGATGCTACTCCAAATGCACATTTGCTTGGATTTAGCTTCATCTTATATCGTCTAAGTGTATCAAAGGTTTCTTGAAGGTTATCCAGATGTTGTGTCTCCCTCACGCTTTTCACCAACATGTTGTCCATACACTTTAACGTTTCTCTCAATTTGTGGACAAAACATATGGTTGACTAGCCTTTGGTAGGTAGCTCCTGCATTTTTCAAACCAAATAGCATCACTTTATAACAAAAAAAACATTGACTTGTGATGAAGGATGTTTTCTCCTAGTCTGCCTTGTCCATCTTAATCTTGTTGTATCCTGAGAATGCATCTATGAAACTTAACAGCTAGTGTCCAGTTGTTAAATCCACCAACTTATCAATGCGTGGAAAAGGATAGCTGTCCTTGTGGCATGCTTTGTTTAAATATATGAAATCCACCCATATCCTCAATTTGCCATTAGCCTTTTTTACCATTACTACATTAGATAGCCAATCAGGGTAGTGAACTTCATGGACGAATTCCGCAGTGACTAACTTGTGAACTTCTTCTTTCATGGCATTATCTTGTTCTGGGGCAAACAGTCTCTTCTTTTGACAGATGGGCTTCTAGGATCGAGACACGTTTAAATTATAAGTAATTACACTTGGGTCAATCCCAGGCATGTCTGCATGGCTCAAAGCAAAAACATCAATGCTTTTTTCAAGGAATCCAACGAGATCATGCTTCATCTTCTCCCACATACTCATCCCAATCCTAGTAAACTTCTCTGGGTTGGAATCGTCCAACAGTACATTGGCACAACCAATGTTCTCCTTTCTTCAATGTTCATTGTCTACATATGCACGTCCATATCCAACATTGCTAAGTAACATTCTCTAGCAGTTAATAGATCTCCTTGTACTTCTCTAATACCATACTCTGTTGGGAACTTGACAGACAAGTGATAGGTGGACGTTGCAGCCTCCAACTGTTCAAAGTTAGTCATCCAATAATGTCATTGTATGAGGATGAATAATCTACAACAAGGAAATTCACTTCTTTATTGATTTGACGTAGTTAAGAGCCAACCACAACGGGCAAGGAGATGGTGCCTACCTGTAGAGTCTTCATTCCTTCAAACCCCGATCAATGGCACATTCACTGGATGAAGTAACACCTTGTTAATCCTCATTTTCTAGAAGGCTAGATAGTAGAGGATATCTGCTGAACTCTCATTGTCTATTAAAACCGTCTAGTTGTATAATTTGCAATTGTCAAAGTAATGATAATCGCATCATCATGAAGATGGTATAGTTGTCTCGCATCTTCATCCGTGAAAATAATGGCCGGCTCATCTTCTCTGATCATCCTTGAAGGTTATCTAGATATTTGCACATTCTGGACTTCTAGCAAGTAGGTCTTCTTAGCTTTGGACGAGCTTCCTGTTTATGTACCCCCCTAAAATGATTCTTATTCTCTAAGCAGTTGACATGTTGGTTCTTCTGCTTTACCTTTCATTGGTTGTCTCTCGTCCTTGTGGTCTCATCTAAGAAAATTTTTTAACTTTCCCTGCTGAATGAGAGCTTCATTTTGCTGCTTCAAGTCATATCATTTGTCTGTATCATGTCCATGATCATAGTGAAAACAACAGTACTTGCTTTTGTTCCGCTTACTAGGATCTCCTTTCATCCTCTCGGGCCACTTCAAGGATGGATCATCTTTGATTTGCATCAACACTTGGTCAAGTGGAGTATTTAAGGAAGTGTAGTTAGAATATTGTCCTGAGGACGACCTTGCTTTCTTGCTGTCGCGATCCTTTTTCTCCCCTACTTTGGCTTTCTTTGGATGAGGACCTTGCTCTAGATGGTGTGTATAACCATTTTCCAGTTGTTCACCTTTCTTATATTTCTTGGAAATAATTGTGTCTTCTACGTTCACGATACTTTGGGTTGAATGCATCAACTCAGCCATCATTTGCGGCTCCTTGTCATACAGCTTATGGATGAACAAATCTAAACTAACTCCATTGTGGAAATTTGCTAAAAGGATCTTGTCATCCATTTCGTTTACCAATAGGGCTTCTTTGTTAAAACGGCTAATGAAGGTACACAAAATTTCGTTTTCTCCTGGTTTATGTTTAACAAGCTGGACAAGGAACGTTTTTGCCTCTGTCCCCCTACAAAGTTATTGACGAACAATTTACTTAACTCCTAGAACGAGGTTATGGTGTTTGGTGGCAAGTTACTAAACCATACTCTGGCTAGACCTTTCAATGTAGTACGAAAGGCTATGCACATGATTTCGTTTGGAACACCTTAGAGATGCATGGTTGTCTTGAATGTGGCAATATGATCACAATGATCACGTGTCTTATCATATGAGTCCAGAATAGGCATTTTGAACTTGGAAGGCAAGGTGTGACTTGTGATAGATGCAATGAAGGAGGAATCGGTCTTGTGGACGAGGTCATCCACGTGATTTGCTATCTTCATGGAATCTTTCATTTCTTCCATGGCTCTTTTCATCTGGTCCATCTCCCTTATTAAATGTGGTACCCTATGAGAAACGGTACCTGTGGACTGGTCTCCTTCAACATTATTCTCAGCCCCCTCATTCTCTGAATTTTGGCCTCGTTTTCCACCACGTCGCTATCGACATTGTCTATTAACTTCTCTAGTTAACTCCTAGTTCTGTTGTGTCAGTTCTACCATTGTTGCTGCCATGGACTACAACTATTGTTGGACAGTCATTGGGGGTGCTAGTGCAAGGTTTGGGTTACTGGAGGCGTTTCTACTCTCCTGGTGCTTGTGGCGCCCACCTCCACTGGGATTACAGCTTTAGTGCCGTAAATGAGCATAAAAGGGGTTTCCCTTGTCGGAGTTCTTGTTGTGGTCCTATAGGCCCACAATACATTAGGAAGTTCGTCTGGCCAGGCACCCTTTGCGTCATCCAATTTGGCTTTTATGATCTTCAGCAACGTTCGGTTCGTCACTTTGGTCTGACCGTTGGCCTGTGGATGTCCCAGGGACGAGAATTTATTTTTGATACCCAAACCTGAACAGAAATCCTTGAAGCCTTGGCTGTCAAACTGTCGACCATTATCTGATATGATCGTCATTGGTATCCCGAACCTACAAATTATATTCTTCCAGACGAAACCCCGGATTCGTGCTTCGGTGATAGTCGCTATTGCCTCTGTTTCCACCCATTTTGTAAAGTAATCAATCGCGACCAATAAGAATTTTACCTATCCTTTACCTAAGGGTAGTGGGCTGACGATGTCAATTCCCCATTGAGCGAATGGCCAAGGGGAGGATATAGTCGTCAGTTACTCTGCTGGAAGTTGTTGGACGTTCCCAAACCTCTGACACTTGTCGCATTTCTTAACGAGTTCAACTGCATCCACCTGCATAGTTGACCAGAAATAACCTGTTCGAATGATTTTGCTTACCAGGGATCTGGGACCGACATGGTCCCCACAAACTCTTTCATGGACCTCCCTCAGGATATATTTGGCTTCCTCTTCATCAACACACTTTAATTAAGGCATAGAGAAGCCCCTCTTGTATAAGGTGTCATTTAGGATCGTGAATCTGGCTGCTCTTTTCTTGACCTTCTTGGCCTCATCAGCATCTTAGAGGAGGTGTCTGTCCTGCAAAAAAGACATAATAGGAGTGATCCAGCTGTTTGTACCTTGGATCTAGAATGTTGATACTTCTTCAATGCTTTGATGCTTCTGGACTTCAACTGCTAGCCCGCTTCCTGATGGCCTCTCTTCTGACGATGACATCTTAGATACCTCGTCTGCTATAGTGTTTTGGCCTCGAGGTATCTGTTCGAATTTGACTGTATCGAACTCCTGGATAAGACGCCTCGTCAGCCTGAGGTACTTTTGCATTCTATCTTCTTTCGCCTCGTACTCGCCCTTTATTTGCTCGGTCACCAGTTTTGAATCACTTTAGACTAGCAGGTTCTTGGCTCCAAGGGCTTTTCTAAGCCTTAGCCCCGTCAGTATTCCTTCGTATTCGGCCTCGTTGTTGGTAGCTGAGAACTGCAATTGGACCACATATTTGAGCATTTCTCCATCAGGGGTGGTTATGATGACCCCTACTACGCCCCTCTTATGAACTGACGAACCATCAGTCTGTATCGTCCACTAATCATCGTCTCTGGTGTGGTTATCCTCATTTGCAAAAGTGAATTCAGCCACAAAGTCTGCCAGGACTTGTGCCTTGATGGCTGTCCTGGGATGGTACTCGATGTCAAACTGGCTAAGCTCGATTGCCCACTGGACCATTCTTCTGGCTGCTTCAGGTTTGTTCATGGACTTTTTGATAGGTTGGTCAATCATGACCAGGATTGGATTCGCCTGGAAGTACTACTTTAGTTTGCGTGAGGCCATTATTAGTGCGAACACAATCTTTTCGATCATTGGGTACTTAAACTCAGCTCCTTGGAAGGCCTGACTGACGTAATAAACTGGCAACTGTTTCTTACCTTCTTCACGAATTAGGGCTGTGCTTACGGATGTGACTGATACCGCCAAGTACAACTATAAAGTTTCTCCTTCTTTGGCCGGGCTTAGAAGGGGTGGATTACTCAAGTAGCGTTTAAGCTCCTGGAAAGCCTCCTCACACTCGTCAGTCCATACGAAGGCCTTTTTCAAGGTTTTGAAGAAGGGTTGGCACTTATCCGTTGCCCTGGAGACGAACCTTTTTAGTGCCGTGATTCTTCCTGTCAGCTTTTGGACTTCTTTAACTGTACTTGGCGACTCCATATTGATTATGGCTCGCACCTTCTCCGAGTTAGCTTCTATCCCTCTATGGGACACTATGAATCCTAAGAATTTTCCTGAGGCTACGCCAAAAATGCATTTGCTTGGATTCAGCTTCATCTTATACTGTCTGAGGGTGGCGAATGTCTCCTTCAAATCTTCAATATGGGAAATTTCTTCCTTACTCTTGACGAGCATGTCGTCCACGTATACCTCCATATTCTTGCCGATCTGGCTTCTGAACATCTTGTTCACCAACCTTTGATAAGTGGCTCCTGCATTCTTCAGCCCGAAAGGCATCACCTTGTAGCAGTAGAGTCCTTGGCTTGTGATGAAGGTAGTTTTTTCTTGATCTTCTTCAGCCATCTTTATCTTGTTGTACCCAGAAAAGGCGTCCATGAACGTCAGTAATTTGTTTCCAACCGTCGAGTCCACCAGCTGATCTATCCTTGGTAGAGGGAAGCTATCATTCGGGCATGACTTGTTCAGATCCGTGAAGTCCACGCACATTCTCCATGTTTCATTAGACTTCTTCACTAGGACGACGTTGGCGAGCCACTCTGGATAGTGTACTTCTCGAATGAAACCTACCGCCAGGAGCTTAGCGACCTCGTCCGTCACTGCCTGGTCTTGCTTTGGGGCGAAGGTTCTGCGTCTCTGGTGGACGGGCTTCCTCTCTGGCTTCACCCTTAACTTATGCTGGATAACCTCTGGGGATATGCCAGGCATGTCCTCGTGACTCCATGCGAAGACATCTAAGTTTTCTTTGAGTAACTCGATGAGTTTGGCTTTCATTTTAAGACTTAGCATTTTTCCTACCTTCGTCGTTTTGGTTATTTCTCCGACATCTAAATCTACCGTTTCCAGTGCTTCTTCCTTTTCTTCTTCTTTCTCTTCTATCATCCATGTATGGTTTTCCTGTGCAGCTAATACGGCCTGGTAGCACTCTCGAGCTAAAACTTGATCTCCTCTCACTTCGCCAATCCCCTCATCCGTTGGGAACTTCACTTTTAAGCAATAAGTAGACGTTGCCGCCCTCCATTTATTGAGTGTTGGCCTCCCAATAATGGCGTTATAGGATGAAGGACAGTCTACCACCAAGAAATCTAGCTGACGGGTTAACTGCCTTGGGTAGGTCCCGATTGTAACCGTTAACATCACCATGCCCTTGGGATATACCCGATCTCCGCTGAAGCTGACAAGTGGGGAGTCAAAAGGGCGCAGCCTTTTTGGATCTAGTTTTAATTGCTGGAAAGCGGGGAGGTAGATAATGTCTGCTGAGCTGCCGTTGTCCACGAGGATCCTCTTAGTGTTGAACCCTTCTAGAGTTAACATTATAACTAGAGGATCATTGTGTGGTTGTTTCACCCCTCTAGCATCTACTTCATTGAAGGACATATCCCGATTTGTCCGTCTCTGCTTGACTGGAGGTACCATGTAGACACTGTTCACTTGCCTCTAGCATGCCTTCCTGAGGGACCTAAAAGATCCCTCGGCAAAGGGCCCTCCTGCGATTGTTGCTATCTCCCCGATCACATTCTGCGCTGGTTGGGCTTAACGATCGTCGTTTCTTGATGATGATTCTTGCCGGTTTTTGTTTCCGTCCCTTTGTCTGCTGTATTCCACCTTTTTCACATACTTCTGCAGCTTTCCTTTCCGTATCAGCTCCTCAATTTGCTCTTTGAGATCCTGGCAATCCTCCGTGTAGTGACCGTGATCCTTGTGGAATCGACAGTACTTACTTTTGTCACGAACGTTGGGCAACGAATGCAATGGCCACGGCCATTTCAAGTGGTGCTCATCTTTAATCTGCGACAAAATCTTGTCAACGGGCATAATTAAAGGGGTAAACCTTACCGTTCGGGGACCTTTATCATATTTTCTTCTGTTACCGTCACTGGCTTGACAATCATGTCGTTCTCTCTTCTGTCCTCTTTGTTCATTGTCCCTTATTCCGATGCTTCCCGGCCTTACTGCGTCCCCTATGGCTGCAAGTGCATCTTCGGCATTCATGTATTTTTGCGCTTTTAAGAGCATCTCTGCCATCGTCTTTGGGGGATTCTTTGCAAGTGATGCCACGAGGTCTCGAGATCTTAACCTCGACTTGAAAGCCGTCAACTGCACTTTATCATCAACTTCGTCCACTTCCAAAGTTTCTCGTGTGAAACGTTTTACATATGACCTCAATGTCTCCTTCTCTCCCTGTCTAATAGTGAGTAAATAATTCGCTAGCCTCTTCAAACATTGTCCCCCAATAAAGTGCCTCAAGAAGGCGCCGCTCAGCTGTTCAAAGTTATCTATTGACGACGTTGGCAGCTTGGCAAACCATTCCCTAGCCGCTCCTTTAAGAGTGGTGGGGAAGGAACGACATAATATCTCGTCAGGGGGCTGTTGGAGGCCTAGTGTTGTTTCGAATGTGTTGAGGTGATCTTGAGGGTCCTTCAACCTGTCGAACTGTTCGAGCTGGGGCAGACGAAATTTGGGCTGTATTGGATGCTCAAGGACTACTGTAGTGAAGGGCGAATCTGTAGCCCTTTTCATTCTATCCACGCTCCGGTCTGTTTTTTCTTTGATGGCATTTCGTAGCTCGTCCATCTCTTTCCTCATTTCTTTTATAACATCCGAATTTTGTTCATCAGGAGTGAGTGGTCTGAGAGTACTGACCCTTCTGTGACTATCCCCTTCATCTTCTGGGCCGCCCCTGGATTGACTCTCTTCCTGTTGAATCTGTTGAAGTTGTATCTTCATTTCCTGATTCTGCCTAGTGAGTTCTTCGATAATGGCCGCAAGGGCCTGGATTTGCTGGGTCAAGGAGGTGGGATCTTGATTGGATTCCATCTGACTGTAGAAATTGGTGGGAACCACCTTTCCAAGTATAAATATGGAAATGTGCCTTCCCCACAGACGGCGCCAAACTAATGAAGAAAAAATTCGTCAGTCGAGAAAGGGTGAGTCTAGATGGAACCAAACCTATATCTCGCCTTTCCAGCAGTCAAGAAGATGGCAGGGAGATCTGTCAATGTGGTCATCGGTGTGGTGCCTACCAAAACACCTTCGATGCTTAAGTTAGTTTCTGAGAATTTCACTCAGGAAAATAATGACAAAGAATGTGTGTGTTATGGTGTGTTTTTCTTACCTCTGACTGGTGTTTTTGGAGGGTTTATATATGCTCCTTTGGCCTCCTAGCCGTTGTAGTAGTTATTGCGGTTTTAATACCGCTTTAAGTAACGCCTTCCGCTTAATGGCAAGGCTTTAATTCGTCTCCAACGGGTTGTACAGCTGTTTTATCCAGCTTGGGGCATTATTGGCAATACTAAATGTTCCCGCTGCTTTCACCTGCTCTTGCAAATTTTATCCTCGTCTTCACCGATTACCTCGTCTATTGTGATTTCTTGTCAGTGATGCTTTTCTCATCAGTATTAATTTCGTCAACCCCGTCACATTGTGCTCCTTTCCATAGTTCAAATTTGTTGTTGAAAAGTTAGATAAAAATTTAAGCTTCTTGGAAATTGGTTGTAGTATTGTTACTCTTTGTTAAAATAAAAGGAATGTTGATATCCATTATCATGACATGTTTTCTACAAGCCTCATTCAATTGAGCCCAACCTTGTTGTGGGTAAAATTCATGTATTGTATTATATTTTATTTTTTTAAGCATGGTCCAAGCTCATCATTGGAGATGATATCGTAGACCACCGTGCCTCAGATAGTCATCAGAGCTAAGTCGTTGACCACCGCACCTTTAGGTTTTCTCAGAGAGAATTCGAGAGCTGAAGAATCCATGAAAATAAGTTTTCGATCTGACTAAATGAAAATGAGTTTTCTGCTTTTATTTTTCAAATTACATTATTTCGTTGGTTGAAAATTTTGGGATATCTTTATTTTGAGGGTTGCCTTAAAGTGGTGCTAAAAAATGTAATATTGGTAGCCAAAACTCTCTCAGGAACGCTGCTAAAACTGGTCTGCATTTTTTTAAATAGTTGTATTAGCTTATTTCAAGAGTTTTAATGACCCTTGAAATAAAGTTAACCATACAACAGACCTATTTTCAGTGTTTGTTTGGACCCTTTTTAGTGGACCCTTAGAAATAGTGGTTCAAAGCAATTGAAGTTTTTTGTAGTGCTACCAAGTGGGCAAGAGACATTAGTAGCATCTTCGGGTTATGAAGGAGGTCTTGTACCTAAAATTTCTACCCATAAGATGTTTTATGCTCTGATTATGGCCCAACTTTTCTACTCTACACTTTTTTTTTTTGTCTAAAACATATAACTGGCCCTAAGTGGCTAGCCTTGTTTGCTACAACAACCAAATGCAACCTTCAAAGACCTGTCATGTCTAAGAAACATCAGCCCATGAATTTAGGCCACTTCATTTCCCAAATTATGCAAAAAGCAAGTCAACCATCTTACCCAATTAAAGCAAATATGACCATAACCTCTTTGATTGATACCTTGGGGGTTCAAAACCTCTTTTATTAACCAAAAATCAATCACTTAGAACACCCTAAACTTAATACAAAAGGCATCAATCGGATTCAAAAGGAATCAACCACGTTTTACCTACATAGCTGAAACTTTAGAGCAAAAGCTCATTTAGCCAACTAATATTCTCACGATTCTAATGCCAGGGGTGGAAATATAGGTACAAAGGAGTCTTCCCGCTTTTCCTCACAACCTCTCTCAATTTCTACTTTTCGCTGATTGTGGGTCAAAGTTTTGGACCTATATTGTTTTTATGCATTTTTCAGCATTTTTGTTAGACATTTTGATTTCTCTCTTGTTAAAACAACATTAGCCTCTATTCACTAAATTTGGGAATTTTGGACTTAATACTCTCTACAAATAATCACTTCTAAAGAACCCAAGGAGAGATTTGGGTCATTCTAGCATTTTTGGCCCTTGTCGCAAAACGTCCCTAACAAGGACTAATAAAAGAAATAATTCTAAAATCTGAATAGAAGAGGTGCTACCCAAAATGTTTGGATGGTACAATTTTACCAAAATGTTTTCCATGTTCTAAAAAAAATAAACTTTTTGTAGCAGGTTAGTTATTTTTTATGCATTTCTTGCATTGGATACCAGAATGAAATCTATTGTAGTAGTAAACTTAATATTAACCTGCAGTATACTCAGCAGAAATATTCCAATTTACAAATAAAATTGATAACTCAAATTCAAAAGTTAAAAAATTAAAAAATTAAATAAATAAATAAAAAAAAAAACTTGCAATTTAGCTTAATACAGAATGCCAAACCCTACTGACAAGTAAAGAATAGCAACAAACATCTCCCCTTCGCACAAAAGAGATGTGCTTGCAATTTGAGTAGAAAATAAAAGAAAATAAAGTTTAGCTTTCATATAGGAAAGTAATCAACTAAAATATGGACGGGAAAAAAAACTGCATTAGCCCATTAAAGAATTGTCTACAAGCTAGCAGCACAAAGGGACTTGCTTTGCAAAGTGAAGAATACCTAATAGCAAGACAGCACATCAGTGAAAGTAATCAATAAAGAAGACAAATCTAGGAAAGAACTCTGAATTTAAAGTAAGAAATACTCTTCCAGCAGATTGCTCCGTTTTCACACAAAACCTAAAGCTAGGCAAGAACTTCAAATGCCAAGTAAAGAATACTCTACTAGACAACTAAATGATGTAGAATAAAACATGATTACTAGCAAATTGTAGAAAAGTAATGGTCCATCTAGATTGAGGGGGGAGAGAGAGGGAGTAGAGAGTAGAGTTGGTCCAAAATTTAACCTTCTTCCCCCTCAATCCAAACAAGCCCTAAATATTAGTTTTCTCTTTTGTCATGTGTACCTCATTAAGAGAAGGCATTCAAAACATTATGGGGAGTCCAAACATATCTCAATAGTGTAATTATGGAGCTGATCAAATTCGTCAACAATGGAAGGCCACTTCCATCTTGAGAAGGTCGAACTCACGAAGATCGTCTTGCCAGTTTCATTGCCTCATCAAAACCCTAGCCTAAAAAGCAATGATAAGCATGCAAAGTAGCAAATTCAAATAATCTATTTTCTTTATACTTAACCAATCATCATATGCCATGTTTATCAAATAAATAAATAAAATCATCGTATGCCATGTGTTTGTTAAATTTTTTTTTTTTTTTTCATTGTGAACTTTAGTTATTTTTTATAAGGAAAGTCAAGCAGATGCAAGATAAATTGTGATTGGTGGAACTCAAGTGGAACACATAAGTGAGACAAAAGATTTATATTCATAAATAGCAATTATAGCATAATACAAATCATTTGTACCACTTTTTGTGTTTCACTTTATGTTCTACCAATTACAACTTGTCATGTGTTTGCTTTATTCCATTTTAAACTTTGACTATTTTAGTGTTTTATAAGAAAAGTTGAATAAATATATGACAAATTGTAATTGATGGAACATAAAATGGAACACAAAAAATGATAAAGATGATTTGTATTTGTTATTGCGCCTTGGAAACCACCATCACATTTAATGCAAATATGCAATGCAATATATTCCCTCCCCTTTCTAAGGCAAGTCAGAATATTAAGCCACCCAAACATGGTCAAATCAGAATGACAAGCATCAATTCAATTAGAGAAATCTGAGCTATGGGGCTTAATTTAAGGAGGTGAGGGAGATGCTTTATACAAGTATAAAAATACATCCATTGGGCCCAGAGGTATGATCTTTTTCCACAAGAATTACACTTTCTTTTGAAAATCCCTAGCTGACTTTACCATCGGAGTGAAATCAATAAACCCCAATATATATCGATTTCTTTTTTTCTTTTTATTTTTCTTTTGGTAAACAAAAAATGGGTAGAGGGAGGCAATCAGTGTGGCTTTCCTTCCTAGGCATGACCATAGTAGCACCCTACTTACTCTTGGGCGAGACCCCATACTCCCAATCTGTGTGAGGAACTCATTTATTTTTTAGGTTGACTGTTTAGGATGAAAATGAGATAAGGAGTATTAACACACAACTAGTTGCTTGAGACTCGAATTCAAGTCTTGAGACTTGTTGACCCGGTATCTTACCAATTAGATCACCTAAATGTTGGTATATATACCAATTTCATAATGACACTTATTAGTGTTTTGTGCTATTAATTAACAGCAGAAGATACCTCCTAACTTTTGCGGCCTTCCTAGGTGAAGGAATCTCACTTCCCCAAAATACTCTAAAAAGTGATGAGAGCAAAAATCTTTTTTAAAGCATCGGAGTAGTAGGGATATAGCCATGCTGAGGTCTTTTTTGGTTAGAAGAGAGGATGCTCAGGTTTCTATGCTTGGAAGTCTAGAATATGTGTTGCCTTTGTAATTTTTTTTAAAGGAAAATTTAAAAAGTTCAATTTCGAAACCCAAATAGACTCTCTCTCTCTCCCTCTCTCAATAGTTTTCTAATTTTCTTATTTTTCTTTTATGGAAAAATTTTTGCTACAAACATTTTTTCTTAGAATGTACAAACTTAGTTGTAGTCTAAGGCTACAACTCTAACTAAAAAAATTAACATTGTTATATTTTTTGAAAATCTAACCTTTAAAATTTCATATTCTTTATATTCTAAACAGGCATGTCAAATTTCATATCAATCAAATGTTATTTACTATTAAATCTATAAACTTATTTTCTATGCATAATTTTATACAACAAAAACTTGAAATTGAAACATTTAATTGATAACATAGCTAATAATCTTTGATTTTTTGAAAATTTTGCAAGCATGATAGCTATAAGAAGAAAATGTAATCCAATAGTTGATTTGTCAAAATTCACATCTAATAAAAAGATATCGAGCAGAGTTGTAACTTTAGGCTACAATCAAGTTTATTGCTAAACTGTTTCTTTTTTTTTTTATTGACCTCTTTTTTTAGTATTGAAATAATAATAAAATAATAATTTTAGTTATTAAATATTCAAAAAATACTATAACAACATCGTTGAGTGTTTTTAATGGAGTAGTGTGATGGAGGCTAACAATAGGCATTGATTGGGTGATTTTGAAATTTGGAGGACTCAATTGAACAAAAAATAAAAGTTAGAGGCCAAAAATAAATTCTAGTCAAATTTATAGAGTGGTTAATGTGTGTTTTGCATTTTTGTCAAAATGCTATTATACTCTGGTTATGGAATCTCTTTAGTTGTTGATTTTTTTTAATAAAAGAAAATCTTTATTAATTAATTTAATATATAGTCCAACTGTTAAATGGGACCTATATAAATCCAATCCACAGTTCTAGTTAATTCAAATGGTAAAGTTGTTGGAATCATACACAGCGCAGCGGAAGAATAAATAAACGAAAAAGTGGCGGATCTACTTCATACATAAAAGTTAACATGCACTATTGAAGTTTCAGAATATGAGAACAAGAGAGTGTACCTTGGAGCGGTGAATTTCAAAACTTGAAGAACGGAAGCACTTGGGAATACTTTCAATCTTCACTCCAATTCCACTAACGCCCAAGATGTGTGATCTCTCAATCAGTTCCAAAGGGACAATGGCAAAAGGTGTCTAACACTTTTTCACCACTTCTCTAGAGTGTTCTTTCAAACTCTCTCAATCTCATTTTTCATACTTAAAATTCTGTATGTTTCTCCCTTTGTATCTAACTGATTATCTAATTGGGCCGGCCTTTTGGGCCTTTCCAATTGGGCTTAAGTGTGTGGCTTGGAGTGGGACCAAAAGGGACCAATAAGACACTAGCTCCAATGGGCCTTGGGCTTTTCTGTCAACTCTTGACAAGTCCAAAGTTACCATTAATTATATTTAATACCACTATATAAATATAATTGCACTCTAGGCCTTATTAATAAATTATATCCCAAGACTTTATTATACATGCAACCCCTTCATAAAATATTCATAGTAATACAAAGTCATCAAAGTAGACTGCCACTTTGTTTATTACTACATCTTAATTCCTTGAGTACCCGATTTAATTCTTTAAGTTATTCATCATATATTTATGAAATCTAATTCCATAAATATATACTTTAGTAACTCCTTACTAAAGTGGTTAGGCCCAACTCTCTAAATAACAAACACATTAAACTTATCTCAAGGGAATATTTTGTATCTCCGTTAAGAGATTATGAATTCCATCTTGAGAATATATGTTCCATCAACACTAAATATGGCTGCCCAACATACTGAGATTTTGACCTTAACTATAGATCTCACTCCTGATATATCAAAGCAACCTACACTTCATGATCAGATCTATTATCCTCTCAGGATTAAGAGTTCATGCAAATATAAGTCGTGAGTTTATTATTCATTTGACAGTCATTAGAAGAATAATAAATCTCACACCGGTCCAGTTCAATATGTCTTAACTCTTAAAACATATCAACATATCAACTAGAAATCTCTATTTCCATGATCAAGACAAATCATCTTAGTTGATATGTTATAGTCTTCGCAGATGAAATGCCCAATTTCATCACCGACTACGAACTATAATTCTGAGTTTACAAAGAACTTGTGATTTATATCTTCTGTGACTAAATCACATAAATCACATACTATGCATCTCATGGACTATATGATAATGTCCCAATATTCATGTTACCAATATTTTCAAATAATAATAGAACTTTATTAACCATAACATTAAGTCATACATAATGTCATACATAATAAAATACATAGCATCATACAATAGGATTTAAGGACACATATCCCAACAAAAGTCTCTAATGGTTGTATAAAAGATTTAAGGTTCAATTCTCGCCTACACCAAAACACCAAAAAAACTTATTGGTATCTTGGTATGATAATAAGAGACTATCATTAGAAGCGAATGCCATAAGTTAAAACTCACTAAAAAAAAAAAATCAATCCACACTCAAAAACTACAAAGTTTAAATATTGATAAAATTTATTCAAAACTTAGACCAAAAACAAAAAATAAAATTTTGTTCAGTTAACTTACCCCCCCCCCCTCGTTTATTAGGGGACCAAGTAACAAATCTAAGCCAAAAGTCTTTTAGCTTAGCTGGTTGACAACTACCTCTGGTGTTTCCAAGACTTCCATAATTCAAATTTCGCCTTCGCATTGTACCTACTGGTTTTTTTTAAGTAACAAATCCAATATTGAATTAAAGAATATTAGACAAAAGCTAGCTCATACACTCAATATTTGAAATTCCTGATGAAAGGTGATATTTAGAGCATTATTATTGGTGGTACCAAAAAGTCATATTGCTATTTTTAGTACCACCAACTACAAAAACTGCGGCTACATTGGTACACCCAAAGCCAAATATTTTAGCTTCTCAACTACAATGCATAGCTACTTTTGGCTGTGAACTGAAGCTCAAATGTAAAAATAATAAATAAATAAATTATTATATTGAACGTTCACATTGGGTCAGATTATTTTATGGCATAAATGCACTTTTAGTCCCTATATTTTTGCTTTTTTCCATTTTAGTCCCTACATTTTAATTTTACCACTTTTAGTCCCTAAATCAATTAACGCGTTCTATTTTGGTCCTTTCTGTTAGCCCACCAACGGAAATTGCTAAGGTGGCAAACTGATGCTGACGTGGCCAATTAAAAAATAATAAAAAATTTTAATTAGTATATAAAAAAATGACATGTCAGCTTCTATATAAAAAAAATTTATTAATCAATTTTAACAAAATTTAAAAATAAAAAATTAAAATTAAAAACAATAAAAAACATCAATGTAGATCTAATTAATTTTGACCAAGAACACAGTCACAAATTGAAACACCAACTCAAGAACATGAAGCACAAACATTAACACAAACCCAGAAACACACAAAACAAAACACAAAAAACACAAACATTAACACAAGATCACAAACACAAAGAACACAATAATAAACATAAAATCTTCTCCCTTCTCTTTTTTCTCTCACTTCTCTCTTTTCTCTTCGCTCTCTCCTGTGCCTTTGTTTGTGCTTAGTGGTTCGAAGATTGTAGAGTGAGATCAAATTCATGGGTCTAACTCATGGTCAAGAGGGGAGATCGGATTCATGGGTCTAATCATGGTCAAGAGGTGAGATCGGAATCGTGGGTCTAGTTTGGTGAGGTCAGATCGGACTTGCGGTTTTGTGATTTGTGGTTGCTGGGTTTTGGTATGGTGGGTGGGTTTTGTTGGTTGTGATATGGGTTTGAACTTTGGGGTAGTCAGATTGGTGGGTGGGTACGGCATTGGCGTTCTGGGTTGGTGTTATGGGTTCATGGGTATGGTGGTGCGTTTGGCCGTGCTCGATGGTGTGGCGGAAGGTCTCAGGTGAGGTTTTGTGGGTTGCAGATGGTGTGGCTGTGGGTTTCAATTGGAGGATTCGATGGAGAAAATGGGTTTTGTTGGTTGTGATATGAGTTTGAACTTTGTGGTGTTCAGATTGGTGGGTGGGTACGGCGTTGGCATTCTAAGTTGGTGTTATGGGTTCATGGGTACGGTGGTGCGTTTGGCCATGCTCGATGGTGTGGCCGAGGGTCTCAAGTGAGGTTTCATGGGTTGCAGATGGTGTGGCCTTAGGTTTCAGGTGGGTCTCAGATGGGTTTCAAGTGGGTCTCAGGTGGAGGATTCGGTGTAGAAAATGGATTTTGAATAAATTTTTGCATGTTTATTTGTTGAGAAACTGTAATAAAAGAAAAGAAAATATTGATTATTTTAATTTTCTGGGCAACCTCCATGTTCTTTCCCCAAGAACATGAAGAACATGTTACTTTGTTCTTTCAAAAATAATGAAAAGAAAAAAAGAAAAATATTTTAATTATTCTTTTTTTTTTTTTTTCAATTTATGTTTGTTATTGTGTTCTTTGTGTTTGTGATCTTGTGTTAATGTTTGTGTTTTTTGTGTTTTTTTTGGGTTTGTGCTTCATGTTCTTGAGTTGGTGTTTAAATTTGTGATTGTGTTCTTGGTCAAAATTAATTAGATCTGCATTGATGTTTTTTATTGTTTTCAATTTTTTTTTTTTTTTTAATTTTGTTAAAATTGATTAATAAATTTTTTTTTATATAGAAGCTGACATGTCATTTTTTTAAATGCTAATTAAAATTTTTTATTATTTTTTTAATTGGGCACATCAGTATCAGTTTGTCACCTAAGCAATTTCTGTTGGTAGGCTAACGAAAAGGACCAAAATAAAATGCGTTAATTGATTTAGGGACTAAAAGTGGTAAAATTAAAATGTAGGGACTAAAATAGAAAAAAACCAAAATGTAGGGACTAAAAGTTCATTTACGCCTTATTTTATTCTTTTTTTTTTCCTTTTTTCTTTTCCTTTCTCATTTCTTCTCGTTGCTTCTCTCTCCTCACACTCTTCCCTAAGATTTTCCTCTCTTCCTCCACCTCACCAATCTCACTTGCCCAGCTACTGATAGACCCACAAAGCCTGCCTAGCTCCAACCCACCCCTTGAGTAAGGAGGAGAGCTCTGTTCATTGACTTCACCAACGTAGGGGAAGGGCTTTCTAACAACACCAATAGAAACCCATTTTAGGTACGCTTCAATTTTTCCCCAAAGTTTATTCATCCCAATCGAAACCCATGTGAAATTTTGTCCATTGAGAATAGGTATGATGCCTGGTTGTGTGTGCGTGTGAAATTTTGGTGTTGGTGGTGACTTTGGGTTTAATAGAGTTGATAGATTTGTAAATTTCACATGGATTTCGATCAATATGTGTTGTAGTCTATAGATTTGATAGATTTTCCCATATAAAACTCAGGAGCACAACATGAGCTTTGGTTTTTATCAATGGTGGTGGTGGTGTGTTTGCTACTGAGTTTCTCTTTTGAAAGTATGGAGTTGATAGGTGCATTGGGTTTTATGTTTTGTGTTAGTATAGAGTTGATTTGGTAGACAAAGCATAACAAATTCCAGCCTTAGTCAGTGAAGTTTACATAAAAACAAAAATAAAGGAAGAGGATGTGGTGGCAGTAGCTGAGATGGTTGTTTATTGCAGTGGGTATATTATTTTATTGTAGTGGATATATTATTTTATTGTGTTGTTTATATTATTTTATTGTATTGAAAACTAATAAAATCACTGATGTTAGGTGTTTTGTAAATTGAGAAAGTAAATAAAGGAGCTTTTTGTGGTGCCATAAATTTAGCTATTTGGCACCACCAATGTTATTACTCTTATAGAGGAAGATGTATATCATTCTCTTTTATTGTTCTAGTATAGTTTTCAATAAATCTTTCTCACAAAAGCAAAATGTTTCACATCAAAAAAGAAAATGATATTAAGAATACCTTTACTTTTAAATGAATCATTCTTCAGTCTTCACATTGAATGACTACTATTATTGTTATGTTTGTTGTTTGTTTGTTTGTTTTTCTTTTTTTCTTTTTGGAGAATCAATTCAAAGATTTATAGATTAGAAAGTAGGCTTATCAGCCATTATAAGGTCACTAATATCCAAAGGAATAGACTTCATCCAGATCAAAGAAGGAGAATAAAATTTAGTTCTCTTAGCTAAAATATCTACAACAAAGTTGCCTTGCTTGTAAGCATAAGAGAAACAAAAACTCCTTAAAGGGTTAACATGCGACATAGTATCCTTAACAAAGTGTCCAAAGGCAAAATGAAACATATCACCTCTTCTAAGGGAATTGATGACAATTTCCGTATCTCACACCATAATGGAATCGTGGAGACCTATTTCGTGGACAAAAAGAGCAGCTCACCTATTTGCAAGCATTTCAACAACAACAGATAAAAGGTTAAGGGATTCTTTCAGACAAAGTAGTGATCATCACTTCCCCTTCATGATTTCTTATCACCACCCATAGACCGGCTTCACCCGTACTGTTCATTATTTTTCATTTCAAGTATGGTTCATTATTAAATTATTATAAATTGAATCAGTTTATTGGATGATTAAAATAATATGACTTAAATTGTTTATGACAACATCAATCTAACCACCAGTTGAACCCTACCTAAGGAGAGAAAAGTTAAACTTGCTTTGTATAAACTTAGTGGGTATGCCTTACGTTGGTGGGAATGAATACAGTCTAATAGGATTAGACAAGGTAGAGAAAAAATTTGTTCACAGCCAAGGATGTAAAAGATGCATGCTATCAACTTTTTTCCTTTAGATTGTGAAGAACTTTTGTTATATACAAAACAAGATTATTATTAGCCAAGAGGTTCATATTTGAATTATTTTGAAGAGCCAAATATTCCACCAATAAAGGAAGAATTGCATGTTGAAGAAAATATTGTTCCTGAAGATTATGTAAAAGTCAAAAAACAAAATATAGAGATTTCTGAAGAAATTAATGAAGGTATTGTTATGGAAGAAGATCATAAAATCAAAATTATTATGAAAGAGTATAATAAAGATCCTATTATTAAGAAAGATCTTCAAGTTGAGATGGTAGAGATCATTAAGGAAGAAATTTAAGAGGAAAGTTTCAAGGATCTCAATGAAATCGAATCATATGATTGTTTATCCCAAGATCCTTTTATGTTGGTGGTAAGCGATACACCATAGTTTATTGATTTTATTGGGGTTGATAAATTTGATTCAATTATCACTTCTTATTTGGTAAATCTCTACAATTACATGAAGACCAAGGAAAAAGAAATTCAAGTTGATTTGTTTATCCCATTGATAAGTTGCAAGTATGGAAAGAAGACCAAGAGGCTCAAGCATTCAAAGTATTTGTTTATTTGGAGCAGAAGATTTTAGATTTCAAAAATGAACTCGAGGACGAGTTTGTTTTAGTCAAGGGGTCCGATGTAGGATAGAATCTACAATTTAATTTTTGTAATTATTTCCTTGTTTTTAGGTGCTTTTAATGTTTTTTAGATCAAATTTGGTTCCAATTATGGTTAGATATTAATTAGGAGTTGTTTTTTTTTTTTTAAACAATTATTCAATCAATAACTTCAGACTTTTTCTCTCCCTATTTTCTAGTGGATTTCAACTCCTTTTTCCTTATGGACTCAAGAAACTCTCATAGATTCAAGATTATTTTTATAAGAAAATGTGTTTTGTTTCTTGTTTTCTAGAAGTAGACATGTTTTGTTTCTTGATATTTCTGCATCCACATCAAGAACACACTTAAAATGAAATTAAAATCCCATAATCTACTCAACTTACCCTAATTATTTCAGTGGTGCTACAGTGAAACCCAAAGTCTTCTCTTTCTTTAAACTAAAGCCATCGAGTATTGGCTAGAGCCAAATATAGTATTGGTCGGAATCACCGAGTACAACTCCTAGAGCTAAGCTGAGCCGCCGAGAAACACCTTGATCTCCTTCTCCGTCTTGGTTTTTTACTCTTCTTCTACCTCTCGCTCTCCCGGTCTCTTGATCTATCTCTTTCTCCCTCTCGATATCTCTCTTTCTCCCTCTCAGTTTCTCACTTATCAAGCTCAATTGTTAGGGGGGGTTCTATTTCTTGTTCTTCAGATGTGGGGAGGGATGACCTGGGTGGAGTTATTTTAATTTATTATTATTTTAAATAACTTTTCTAAATTTAAGAAATAAATAATTAAATATTAAATTATGGCCAAAACGATGTCATTTTGAGCAATTTAGCTGTAAATAGGGATGAAATGTTAATGGATGACTAAATTGAAGAGGATTGAAATTTAGATGACTGAATGACAAAATTCAAATTTAAAGGATTAAAATGAAATGTGATGAAATTTAGAGGGTGGGTTTTACCTTCTTCTTTTTTTTTTTTTTTGCCTTTTTTTATAAATATTTTATTTTGGTCACTACTGTCATTTCAATGAAGAAAAATGATGACATGGCATACAAAATTAATTGACACTCAAAAAGCCACATCAATGTAAGGGAAAAAAAATTGAAATGTTCATTCCTCAATTAAAAAAAAAAAAAAACCAACACCACTTTCTTAGTTTCTTTTCTTCCCATTCACTCTCTTTAGCAACCAAAAAGTTAAACCAAAATCAAAACACACTTAGGGCATGCTTGGTACATTGTAATGATTATTATATGAGAATAGGAATAAATATTACAATGAATACATTAAGTTTGAATGTAATAAGTATTACTATTCATTAGTTTTGTGACCATTTACAAATAGAATTCTGAATATACATCCACAATTTAGTAGAGTATAAAAAGAAGATGTAATTAAATCATTTTTAAGTCAAATTTCCTAAAATGCACTTATTTTAGGGTGTTCAAAATAGAGCCAATAATTAACAACAATAAAAATTTAATTTCTTTTCTTTTGAAGATGTGGCAACTAATGGTTTTTTTAAGAAATTTTTTAAAAATGTTATTACATAAGGTAAAGAAATAGATATTCAATATTGTTGATAAAGAATAGTTATTACTTATTTTAAAGAATAGCTATTTATAAGAAATAACTATTCATTGTAATAAAAATATAACCAAACAACTGAATAGTTATGTTTTAAAAATATCTATTATATTATAGTGACTATTACAGCATTTCAGCCCTACGGTAAAATAAAAATACAACCTTCTTTTTTTTATATAGGAAGAAATAAGACTTATTTTAGTTAATTAATGAGCTTTTCTCTTTTTTTTAGCGTAAAGTGGTAAACCTTAGTGCTCTTTTATATTAGTTTTAAAGTGTTTGGTTCTGAAGAAAGTAAAGGAAGTGGAATTGGATAACACTAATTAGTCTAATCATCTTTAAGTGTGCCAGATAAGGTTTCCAAGCCTTCCATCGGCTACAACATCAACTTCTGTCGCTTGTATCTCAAAAAAAAATAAAAAAAAACTTCTGTCACTTCACGTAGATAACAGCAACGACCAAATAAAACTTAATTGAAAAACTCGAAGACCAAAACGAAATTTTTAAAAACATTATATACTAAAATGAAAATATGCCTAACATATAAGAACCTTAAAACATATGATTCATCTCACAGTTATAAGCTACAAACCAAAGCAAAATTCAACAACTATATATTTTTACATATAAACACACAATTCCTCTATAGAATGTTACCGATAAAATCCTCCAACACCGATCATTACTATTTGACCATAAAGCTTTCCAAATTTGAAGAAAGATGCCAAGTATAACTTCTATGATGCTGGTTAATTATTTGTTATGCATTGTACGTATTGACTACGAAAAGGAATACAGTTGTACTAATAAACAGTAGATTAATACCCAGAATTCACATGAAGAAGTATACAATATACTAATCACTTGAAAATATTTAAACTTACAAATATAATTGAGAACTCAAACTCAAAGGCAAACACATAAGTTACGATTGTTCATCAAAAAAACACATAAGTTACGATTGAGTCGAATGCTTACTTCCAAACCTCAACTACCAAGTAAAGAATATCCCCGAAACTTACATGAAGGTTCACAGTATAACGGTATTAGGTATACTTATTTGCATAGTGTGAAATAAAAAGTTAAAAATTTATTTATTTTTAAAATGCTGAAAGTTAAATTAATTGAAGTAAAACTGTAACAAAATTTAGTGTGGGATTCGCAAATAGCAAACAATTTAGGCAAAAATCTAGTTTTAAATCTGTTGCCAAACACACTAAAACTCGAAACTCAAAAACTCAAGTGGCAAACATAGAATTTATGATTTAGTGGAAGGAAAGTACTAACTATGTTTACAAATTTTATTACATAACCTTCACAAATTTTTTTTTTTTTTTTTGAGAAGGAAGAACTTGGAAATTTATTGAATAATAGGCAAATCCGCCTGATAAGTTGTAAAGATTTGGATAGGAACATCCTCCATCCAAACTGAATAACCAGTGACATGGCGTGCATGTCTAGCTAGGTTGTGAGCAACATTATTTCCTACTCTACCAACATGTTGGAAAGAAATGCAAGTAAATGAACGTGCCAGCAATTGGGCATCTCTAACTAACAAACCATATGAAGCAAGTGATGGAGATGGATCCCCCAAAGCAGCCATGACAGTCATCGAATCTCCCTCGAGAATTGCTTTGTCGAAGCCTAACTCTAGGGTGAATTCAAGTGCTCTACATGCTGCCAAGGTTTCCAGGTTTACAATTGAGTGTGGGAGTGGGATATTTTGTGATAAAGAAGCCATTACCATGCCTTGACTGTCTCTAACAATCACTCCAATACCTGCTCTGTCTTCATTCTTAAAAATTGCACCATCAAAATTAATCTTAACCTGGTCCAACGGTGGGGGCTACTAGCGAACAAGAACTGATGTTGCGGCATTGGGTTTCCTCGGCTGTGCAGACCGAAACTCAAGGAGGGACTGATAAGCTTGCTGACTAATCTGGTCCAAAGGCCAACCCGATGGAGACATCCTAGCCTTATTCCACCGAAACCAAATGTTCCAGGCGAGCATTGCAAATAGATCAGCACTGCAGTCCGATTGCAACACATGAAGGAACACTTGAGGAAAAGATTGGAACCTGGTGTTGCTCCTAAACGCCCATTGTGGATCATCCTCCCAAACTTGATTCAGACCCGAACATGACCATAAAGAGTGTAGCACATCTTCAGGTGTTTGTGAGCAGAGTGGACAAGTAGCATCAGCAACAACACAACGTCTGACCAGGTTGGAATTTGTTGGAATAGCATTTCGGCAAGCTCTCCAAATAAAATTCCTCACCTTGCATGGGACAGCCAGTTGCCAAATACTCTTCCACAGGTTTTTTGTATGCAATGGAGCTTGATTCCTTGGTGGGGCTGACATTCGGGCTTCAGTTTTAAGGAAGAAATACCCGGACTTGGCAGAATAATTTCTGGACTGAACATAAGGCCAGAACAGAGTGTCATCACATGGTTGTCGACTAAGCTGAATATTCTGGACTTGTCTTGCTTCATCATGGCTGACCACTCTAGAAAGGGTGGATGAATCCCAAGAGCGAGTGGCTGGATTTATGAGGCAGCTGACAGTGGCTTCTTGTAAGTCAGCCACAAGAGGACCTTGCAATGAAGCGTTGCTAAGAGAAGGCAACCATCTATCCCCCCACAACTTGATTGACTCCCCATTTCCCACCCTCCACTTTGCACCTTTCCGAATAACTTCCCTTCCAATTAAAATACTCCTCCATGCGTATGAACCCCCTTAACCCTCCTTTGCTTCCATAATAGAACAATTTGGAAAGAATTTTGATTTAAAAACCCTATAGAACAAAGAGTTTTTATTATGTAAAAGTCTCCAAGTTTGTTTTGCTAAGAGGGCATCATTGAATAAGGATAATTCCTTGAAACCCATACCACCTTCCAATTTTGGCTCACACATATCCTCCCATTTTACCCAATGTATCTTCCTTCGCTCACCTCTTTGGCCCCACCAAAACTTTCGAATCAAACCCTCAATCTCTTGACAAAGACCTAGAGGAAGTTTAAAGCAACACATTGAATAGGTTGGGATTGCTCGTACCACGGCCTTAATCAAGATTTCTCTTCCCGCTTGAGACAACAATTTTTCTTCCCACCCTTGCAATTTTCTCCAAATTCTTTCTTTTATGTAGTCAAAGCTTGCTTTCTTGTGTTTCCCCACTAGAGATGGCAATCCCAAGTATTTTTTGAATTGCTTAATCTCTTGAATTCCTAATGCTTCTTGAATCTCCCTCTTCATGGCTTCATTGGTGGATTTAGAGAAAAAGATAGTTGTTTTCCCCCGATTTATTTGTTGCCCCGATAAACTTTCATATTATGCTAGAATCTCCATCACCTTTTGGCATTCACTTCTATTAGACCTACAAAATAACAAACTATCATCCGCGAAAAGCAGATGGGTTAGTTTAGGACTTCTTCTGCTCAAGCCAAAACCATGAATTGTTCCCTCACTTTCCGCCTTAGAAATTAGGCTATGGAGACCTTCCGTGCATAGTAGGAAGAGGAATGGTGACAATGGGTCGCCTTGGCGAATCCCCCTAGTAGGTCGGATCAAACCCCTTGGTTCACCATTAACCAACACCGAATAGGTTACAGTTTTCACACAAACCATCATGAGATTTATCCACCTCTCATTGAACCCCAATTTCCTCATCATCAATTCTAGAAAATTCCATTCCACCCTGTCATAAGCCTTACTCATGTCCAATTTCACCGCCATATAACCTGATTTTGTAGATTTATGAACATTCATGCAATGTAATGTCTCAAAGGCTACAAGAATATTATCAGAAATCAAACGGTTTTTTGTAAAAGCACTTTGCTGCTCGAAAATAATATCTGGTAAGATCTTTTTGAGGCGATTAGCTAATACCTTAGAAAAAATCTTGTACAGCACGTTACAAAGGCTAATGGGGCGAAAATCCGAAACGGAAGTTGGATTTTTAGTTTTTGGAATTAAAGTCAGGAAAGTATAATTCAAAGGGTGGGGGTAAAGATGCTGAATTGAGGTAAGATAAAATAGTTTTCGTAACATCCCCACCAACAAGTTCCCAATAATTTTGGTAAAAGAGTGGAGGCATACCGTCAGGGCCGGGAGCTTTTAATGGGGCCATCTGCTTCAAGGCAGCCTGCACTTCCCATTCCATGAATTCTTGTGAGAGCTTAGAGTTCATTTCATCACTAACAATGCTAGGCAGTGAGTCCAAATCTTCAACACCAATCACCGGGTTTGATGAAACAAAGAGTTCTTGATAAAACTCAATGAAGGAATCAGCTACCTCATCTGGATTTTGAACCCATCGGCCTGAATAGTTGGTAATTCCATGAATTGTGTTGCGCCTGGTTCTCTGTGTTGCTCGACTATGGAAGAACTTGGAATTTTTATCACCACCAACCAACCAAAAACATTTTGCTCGCTGTCTCCACATTTGGTTTTCTTTTATCAGCAAACCATTTATGTCTTTTCTAAGTTCCCTAATCCGTGAGTTGCTCCCTGATTGCATTGCTGCCTGTTCAGCCTTCACCAAGAGTTTTTTCTTCTCAACTAGCTCCCCCTACGGACACTTCCAAAATTCTGACGACTCCACTGGGTTAATTCAATTCCACATTTAGCAATTTTCTTCATCACTTGAACCTCAGGATCACAAGGAAATGGAGCTCTCCAAACTGCCTCCACTGTTCGCCCACACCCTTTATCCGAAAGCCACATTTCTTCAAACCGAAATGGCTTTGAAATAGGGGGTGGGTCGAGACCATAGGGTACAATCCAAATAGGTACATGATCCGAAGTGGTACTATGGAGATGAAAAACCCGTGTTCCTGCAAACCGTTGAAGCCAATCATTAGTACAAAAAGCCCTATCAAGCCTCTCCCATATAGACTGACCATTTGCAAAGTGTTTGCTCCAAGTGAACTTGGAGCCCGAATATCCAAGATCCATAAAACAACAGGCATCCACTGCATCACGGAAGAGCTGCATTTGATTGTGACTTCTTCTATTTACCCCCAATTTTTCTTCGCTTCTGAGCAACTCATTAAAATCGCCTGCACACAACCATGGGATTTGAAATTTCCGACTTAAGCTTCGGAGTAAATTCCATGATTCAGATCTTCTTTGTGTATCTGGCTCACCATAAAACCCAGTAAATCTCCACTCCATGTCAGTACTTTTATTGATAATGACATCAATGTGATTCTTATCAGACCCTTCAATTGTAACAGCTATCGAATCTCTCCAAAATAGAACTAAACCTCCACCTCTAGCTTCTCTCGGTACCACAAACATGTTCTCGAATTGAATCTTTTGTTTTACATCTTTTAGCCTTGCCTCATCTACCCATGTTTCGGCTATAAACACGACAGAGGGATCTTTTGCCCGCACAATATCAGCAAGCTCATTCCCTGTACATGGGTTCCCAAGCCCACGACAGTTCCAAATTAAGAAACTCATTGCGATTGGCGGGGCTGACACACAGCCTCCACCATTGAAAAAGAAAGAACTCTCACCATCCTTTGAAACCAACCTGCGCTTGCCTGGTAACTCTGGATGGTCCTCACCACCTCTCTTCCCACAATATAATTTTTCAGCCTTGTTATTTTTCACCACCCTAGCACATACTTGATACTTTCCTCTCCCTCTAGTACCCTTTTTTTTCGGATTGGTTGCACTGGAAATCTGTTGGGTGAATTGTGCATGCGCACCACCAGACCCCTGTGCTAGCTCACGTGCAGTAGCTGACCCCACCTCACGTGACTCACTTCCTTCCTTAGCTTCAGCCCATTGGTTGTGTGGAGTAAAGTCAGCCTTGGTAACCTCCTGTGCATTAACTTCCCCATCCGGTCTGTTTCCAAACTTGAATAGGGCCTCATCAATTTCCTTAATTTGAATATCAAACAGCTCATTGGACGGAACTGAAATGGGAAGAAATAACTCTGAATTAATATTATTCTCTCCAATAATTTGGTTCGAATTTGGACCAGATTCAGTTGTAATTGTCTTCCCATTTGGAGTAACTGCCGCTTCAATATGTAACGTCTTCTCCAAACCAACGGTTTCAACATTCAATGCTTCCCTACATTTATTGCTTCCTTCTTCCACCGTAACCTCCATCTCAGCCTGAAGATTTTCCGATGATCCCGTCCCTGAATTTTCTCCCACCAGCGCTAGACCTGGATTGGCATCCTTTCTCATTCGGAGATTGGACTTTCTACCTTCATAGAATCCTGGAACGAAAATTACATCTTTTCCTTTCGCCGAGTATGGTGCCGCCTTCAGACTCGAATTGAACTGTTGCTGGTCGGGGGAGAGGGTGCCTTTGCTTTCAATCCACAAGTCACAGTTCTTGTCACTATGAGTTAGCCGACCACACCAGAAGCACAAGTTTGGCAAACGTTCATATTTGAATCTGATCCAAAGTTTTGCTCCATTCTCCATAGTAATTAGGCGGCCCCTGCACAGAGGTAAAGTGACATCTACCATTACACGAACTCTAATGAAATGGCCACCTTCGTCGTCAACCGCATCGATTGATTTTTGAACTTCCCCAACAGTTTCACAAAGACTTTCAGCTACCTTCTTTGTCATGTATCTTACCGGAATTTCATGTACCTGCACCCAAAAGAGAGCTTTCGTGAAAGACAACTCCCTAACTGGCACGTCCGTATTGTATCTCTGAACCAGGACTAAGTGTTTGTCAAAACTCCAAGGCTGGCTTTGCAATATCCTGTCCACATCACTTAAATTATCAAAAACAAAAAGCACCCTATGATCCTGATGGTGATGAAAATAACATAATAATAAATATCATGATTACATTTTTGTAATCGGTGACACATCAATTTATAGAAGTTTTATATTAAAACTGTAATATTTATCACTCTTTAGTGGCATGCATAATTTAAAACCTTTACTACCAACTAAAGAATACCAATAGACATCATTCTTTCTTTTTTCAGATCAACTTTTATGTTTTTTTTAGTAAATAGTAATACTTAATAAAACACACATAAAAATAATAATACGTTTTAAGGATAAAAAAAAAAAATTACCTATATCAACTCATGGATTGTTAGTATTGTGTATTACATAGGGCCTAATTAAAACCACAGCAAAAGAATATTTTCCCCAAAGGAAAAATACTCTTTCCTTTGTGACCCAAAGGAATATTGTTTTTACTTTTTAGTTTACAAAACACACTGTGTTTTGCCGTGTGGGAGAAACATTTCCCTTCTTCGAATTTGATGGTCAAACAAAACAATTTGCTTCAACTTTTCCTTCTCCTTATATCCTTCCAAAACTGTTGTTTCATCTCCATCAATCCAACCATGTCTTCCTCTAATGAAACACAAAGAAGTCCTGGAGAAACCTTGACCCTTCCGAAAGGGGAGCCCACTGTTTCACTAACCACACTTGAAACTACCACTACCAACAACAGCAACACTGCCGCCAACCCAGACAATAATGGCCACAACAATGGCGGAGGAGGAACGGAGAGAATTAGCAACCATTTTAACCATCTTAAGAACTTACTCGAACAAATGAAAAGCTACTTAACTGAACTTAAAGCTCCTTCAGGTGATCCGCAACGTAAACAACTAGAAGATCTGCAAGTGAAGCTCCAAGATTTAAGTGAAAAAGAGAATGCACCCCCCGTTCCTAAAATTCCAGGCAGCAGGCTTAGTGATATCAGAAAGGAAATTTTGAAGTTAAATCAGCAGCTGATTTCATCACTAGACAGTCCGTCAAAAGAAAATAGTCAGAAATCTAATAATCTACAGTCAAGCAGCGGGTCTAATGGGCGCCGCAGTGCAGTCGATGAATTGGTTAACGTACACCAGAGTGCAAACTTCAGGGAAGGCTCATTTTACAAAGAAATTCAGGAAATTTTTAACTGGCTTGATCGCTTAAGGAGGTTCCTTTTGTCATGCTTTACTGTATTCCCAGAAAATGCAGTGGTGAAGAGGAGGATCTTTGTATATTGGGGGTTGGGAGAGGGCATTTTGCAAACTTCAGGTACTGAAGAAGAAAACACGCCTGAGAAAATCGTTGATGAAATTCTTGAAGAATTTCAAGAGAAAGGCTTAATCGAACCTGCTATAAAAAAGCGAAAGCAGCCCCAGCATGTTAAAAGCTATAGAATGGATCCTCTTGTGCGTTCTGCTGTGATTCTGCTTTCCAAGGAAGCTAAGTTTCTTGATTATGATGGTAAGGGAAATGTGCTTCCCCAGAGAGATTGGACTTATGGTTTAGATTCTAAGGGGAATCCGGTGGTGGATGAAAATGTCTCATGGCGACGCTCTCAAAGGTTGTGTTTGCAAAATATAGTGGAGCCGGACAAGAGGTATTAAAGATCTTGGCTGTGCTACAAGTAGTTTTATTGCTGCTATACTAGCTGACTAAGCTACAAGTAGTTTCACTGTTGCTAACTAGCTGGCTGTGCTACAAGTAGTTTTTAATAAGCTTAATTCTGTTATTGTAATCCTGAGAAAATCGTTGATGAAATTCTTGAAGAATTTCAAGAGAAAGGCTTAATCGAACCTGCTATAAAAAAGCGAAAGCAGCCCCAGCATGTTAAAAGCTATAGAATGGATCCTCTTGTGCGTTCTGCTGTGATTCTGCTTTCCAAGGAAGCTAAGTTTCTTGATTATGATGGTAAGGGAAATGTGCTTCCCCAGAGAGATTGGACTTATGGTTTAGATTCTAAGGGGAATCCGGTGGTGGATGAAAATGTCTCATGGCGACGCTCTCAAAGGTTGTGTTTGCAAAATATAGTGGAGCCGGACAAGAGGTATTAAAGATCTTGGCTGTGCTACAAGTAGTTTTATTGCTGCTATACTAGCTGACTAAGCTACAAGTAGTTTCACTGTTGCTAACTAGCTGGCTGTGCTACAAGTAGTTTTTAATAAGCTTAATTCTGTTATTGTAATTCTGTTATTGTTACTTAATTTCCCACGTGTTAGTCATATGACTTAGAGTTAGTTAGTTACTGGAAGATTAGTTGGTTAAGGTCTGTTACTTATTTAAACTAATCTAGTTTCATCAATAATATTCATTCAGAAGCATTATTCATTTTGGCTTTACTCTTTCTTTCGTATTTTCTCTCTCTCTCTTCTCTGAAACTTTATATGGTATCAGAGCGAGTTGGCTCGGTGCATTCCATCGATTCCCAACTCATCCTCCATTGTTGAGTCCTTTTAAAGCTTCCTTCCCTGTTTCTTCCGTTGATTCAACTTCCTTGCTCACGATTTGATTTCGACACTGAGTTTCTCTGTAAAACCTAATTCCTCTGTGAAATATAATTCAAGCTTCTCCAATGGCTTCCGCGGCTATCAACACAGATTCAGCATCATCTACCTCTCAATCCTCTGTGCCTGCTTGGGAAAAACCATCCAGTCCTTATTTTTTACATAGTAGTGAGAATCCTGGCTTGGTGTTGGTGAATCAGCCCCTCACTGAAGAAAACTATGCTACTTGGAGCCGATCCATCATTTATGCCCTTGATTCCAAGAACAAAACTGATTTTGTTGATGGTACCATCAAGGCTCCAGCAAGTATTTCAGATCCAATCTTCCCTGCTTGGAAGAAAGGCAACAGAATGGTTCTCTCATGGTTGATCAATTCAATGTTTAAGGATTTAATCTCCAGTGTGATCTACTTGAACATTGCACAAGAGGTTTGGACAGATCTCAAGAATCGTTTCTCTCAGAGCAATGGCCCTAGGGTTTTTGAACTTCGAAGGATGGTGAGTACTCTCTCTCAAGATAATCTCTCTGTGAGTAGTTATTACACAAGATTCAAAGTAATTTGGGACGAATTGGTCAATTACAAGCCAATTCCTTCATGTTCTTGTGGTATCTGTACTTGTGGTTCCATGACTGCTCGGGTTGAGTATCAAGAAGAGGAATGTACTATGAATTTTCTGATGGGATTAAATGAGTCTTTTGCAACTGTTAGGGGGCAGATCCTACTGATGAAACCCTTGCCCTCACTAAACCAAGTTTTCTCTCTCATCACTCAAGAAGAGAAGCAAAGAAGAGTTGGTTCTAATGCTATTGCAGTTGAATCTACTGCCCTTGTCTCTAGAGGTTCTAACACTTTGTATAACAAAGGCTCCTATGCCAACAAGTTTAATGGTAAGAAGGAAAGACCAATTTGTTCACACTGTGGAATTCTTGGGCATGTGGTGGACAAGTGCTACAAGATTCACGGCTACCCTCCTGGTTATAAGAACAAAGGAAAAGGACATTCAGCCAATCAAGCTTCACTGGGTTTGAATATGGACAATGCAGATTGTATGGAAGATTCGACCACAGTTGCTCTTACTTCATCTCAATGTCAGCAACTCATGTCTATATTGCAAGCACACACATTGGGATCACAGGGCATTCAAGATTCTTCTCTTGGAACACACCAAGCTGCCACACTCATCAGTCATGCTGCTCCTGTCACCAAATCTCTTCCATCTGGTGTTTTCCACACTGCAGGTACCATACCTACAGCTAAATTTGATAATTTGGTTAAAGCTAAATTTGATAATTTGGTTGAAGCTAAATTTGATAATTTGGTTGAATCTAAATGCCTAGAATCTGTTAATTCCATGCCTCTTTGCTTGCATTTATCCACAAATTTAGATTACTCAATTTTTTCTTCTAAGCCTGTTATTCCATCTGCCATGTTACCTAATGAATGGATCATTGATAGTGGTGCTACTGACCACATGGTTCATTCCATTTCATACCTTACCAAAATCACTTCTGTCACTCACATCTCTGTCAAACTTCCTAATGGTGAATCTGCCTTAGTTACTCATGTTGGTCAAGTACAATTATCATGTGATTTAATTCTTGACAATGTGTTGTGTGTCCCTTCTTTTTCATTCAATCTTATCTCTATTGGAAAGTTAACACATTATCTCAAGTGTTGCTGCATCTTTTTGTCTCAATTCTGTTTTATACAGGACTTACTGCAGTGGAAGACGATTAGTTTGGGTAGAAAGCATGATGGTCTGTATATTCTATAGCAGACCAATTCTGCACAGCTTTCTATTCCAATCCAATTTTCCAATTTCATGCCCACTGCTCTCTCACATCCTGGTGTTTACTCTCCATCCTCTGTTGCAACTGTTTGCAGTCCTATTTCATGTAATAAACCTTTTGCTTCCAAGTCTGTCTTGTGGCATAATAGAATGGGTCATCCCTCTTCATCTAGGTTGCATCTGCTTAGTTCAATAATTCCTGATGTAACTTTCTCTGACAAAGAGTTTCCTGTTTGTACTGTTTGTCCTTTAGCCAAACAAAAATAGCTTCCTTTTCCTAATGAGAATAACATTTGTTCTTCTATCTTTGATCTTGTTCACTGTGATATCTGGGGACCCTTTTCTGTTCCTTCCATTAATGGTTTTAGATATTTCTTAACAATTGTTGATGATTGTAGTAGATGTACTTGGGTATATTTGATGAAATTCAAATATGATGCTAGGAACATTATTCAGTCTTTCTTCTCTTTTGTTGAGACCCAATTTCATATCACCATTAAGACCTTAAGATCAGATAATGGACCAGAATTTCATATGCCTCAATTTTTCTCTTCCAAGGGAACCTTGCATCAACTAAGTTGTGTAGAGACACCTCAACAAAACTCAGTTGTTGAAAGAAAACACCAGCATATCTTGAGTGTTGCTAGAGCCCTTAGATTTCAAGCCAATTTACCTCTGAAATTTTGGGGTGACTGCATTCTTACAGCAGTCTACCTTATCAATAGGTTACCTAGCCCTTGGGTAAATTACACTTTACCACCCTAAACTATACACCAGATTACACTTTGCACCCTAAACTATTCAAATGCACACTTTGCACCCTAAACTATCACATTTATCACACTTTGCACCCTAACATTACTTTAACAGGTAAATTAGAGTGATAATTTATGTCTAACTTAATGGTAAAAGTAACATTGGGGTGCAAAGTGTGATAAATGTGATAGTTTAGAATGCAAAGTGTGCATTTGAATAGTTTAGGGTGCAAAGTGTAATCTGGTGTATAGTTTAGGGTGGTAAAGTGTAATTTACCCTCTAGCCCTTTGTTGAATAACAAAACTCCATATGAGATTCTCTTAGATACTATTCCTTCATATTCACACCTTAAAGTTTTGGGTTGTCTTTGTTTTGCATCTACTCTCTCTAGAAATAGATCAAAATTTGATCCTAGAGCCTCTCCTTGTGTTTTTCTTGGCTATCCATATGGGGTCAAGGGATATAAATTGTTCAATCTTAACACAAAGTCTGTTTTCTTGTCCAGAGATGTTGTTTTTCATGAGCATATTTTTCCCTTTCATTCCATGGATTTTCATCTTCACAATCCTCCTACTTCTCTTCCATCCTCTACTGGTTCTTTATTTCCATCTCCCACTTTCATTTTTGATGATTCACCACTGGAAGTTTCTGCCCCTGCTCTTGGTACACCTAATTCTGCTGTCTCTGATCAACCTACTCAATCTGCTCAACCTAATACTGTCTCTGACCATTCTGTCCCATCTGCCCAACCTAATCAACTTGAAACATCTCCACCTGCCCCTAGACGTTCCTCTATACATCACAAAGCTCCTGCATACCTTCATGATTTTCACTGTCAACTTCCCTCAGCTACATCCATACCATCACCTACTACTCCCTTTCCTATTGAATCTGTTCTTTCCTATGATAGATTATCTACCCCTCATAGAGCTTTCACATTTTCTCTCTCTGTTTGTGCTGAGCCTAAGTCTTATGTTGAGGCTGCAAGGGATCCTAGGTGGCAGGCAGCAATGTCTGATGAGATACATGCCCTTGAAATTAACAACACTTGGCAACTTACACCTTTACCAGCTGGTAAGGTTCCCATAGGTTGTAAATGGGTCTTTAAAATCAAGCATAGGGCTGATGGGAGTGTTGAGAGATTCAAAGCTAGGCTGGTGGCAAAGGGGTACACTCAACAGGAGGGTTTAGACTACTATGAGACTTTTAGTCCAGTTGTAAAGTTTGTCACTGTTAGGACTATCTTAGCTGTTGCAGCTGCCCTTGATTGGCATTTGGTTCAGCTGGATGTTAATAATGCATTTCTACATGGAGATCTTGATGAGGAAGTATATATGCAACCTCCACCCGGGTTTGGTAGCAAGGGGGAGCCTGGTTTGGTTTGTAAACTCACTAAATCCCTGTATGGACTAAAGCAGGCCAGCAGACAGTGGTTTTCAAAACTTTCAACCACAATCATCAACCATGGTTTCACTCAATCCAAATCTGACTACTCCATGTTTACTAGAAATCATAATGAGATCATCATTGTTATCTTAGTGTATGTTGATGATATTTTAGTGGCTAGCAACAACCTTGAAGCTGTTTCAGAATTCAAGCAATTTCTCCATGATCAGTTTAAGCTAAAAGATCTTGGTCCTTTGAAATACTTTCTAGGCTTAGAGGTGGCTAGATCCTCCACAGGCATAAGTGTATGTCAAAGAAAGTATATTTTAGAACTCTTAGCAGAAACTGGACAGTTGGCAGCCAAGCCAATTAAATCCCCTATGGAGCAACAACACAAACTGTCAAACTATCATGGAGAGTTGTTAACTGATCCTTCTCAGTATAGGAGACTTGTTGGAAAGCTACTATACTTAACTCTGACCAGACCAGACATTACCTACAGTGTGCACTAACTCAGCCAGTTTCTTGCTCAGCCTAGACAGCCACACCTCCAAGCTGCTACTAGGATTCTTAAGTACTTGAAAGGAACACCTGGCCAAGGTCTCTTCTTCTCAGCAACTTCAGATCTGCACTTAAAAGGTTACTGTGATGTAGATTGGGCCAGCTGTCCTGATACAAGGAGGTCTATTACTGGTTTTTGTGTATTTTTGGGTGAGTCTCTAGTTTCCTGGAAGTCCAAAAAGCAACATACTGTGTCCAGGTCTTCTGCTGAGTCAGAATATAGGTCCATGGCTGCTGCTGTCAGTGAGTTTGTATGGCTAAAGGGTTTACTTAAGGACTTGTCCATTACTCATGATCAATCTACTCTTCTTTACTGTGATAGTAAAGCTGCAATCCACATTGCAGCCAATCCTATCTACCATGAGAGAACTAAGCATATAGAGCTTGATTGCCATTTTGTGAGAGAAAAGATCCAAGATGGTCTAGTCAAAACATTCCATGTCTCAACCAAGCATCAACTGGCAGATTTACTTACAAAGCCTCTGGGACATCAACAGTTCAGCAACCTACTTTGCAAGATGGGCATGAATAACATCTATGCTCCATCTTGAGGGGGAGTATTAAAGATCTTGGCTATGCTACAAGTAGTTTTATTGCTGCTATACTAGCTGACTAAGCTACAAGTAGTTTCACTGTTGCTAACTAGCTGGCTGTGCTACAAGTAGTTTTTAATAAGCTTAATTCTGTTATTGTAATTCTGTTATTGTTACTTAATTTCCCACGTGTTAGTCATGTGATTTAGAGTTAGTTAGTTACTGGAAGATTAGTTGGTTAAGGTCTGTTACTGTATTTAAACTAATCTAGTTTCATCAATAATATTCATTCAGAAGCATTATTCATTTTGGCTTTACTCTTTCTTTCGTATTTTCTCTCTCTCTCTTCTCTGAAACTTTATAAGAGGAAACCTTCTACAGGAAAGGAAATCAAGCGAACGGTTTCAGAACAAGATTTGGAAGATGCAGTCACATTATTTAATGTTAATGAGCCTTTTCCCGATCTCGAATTGGCGCGGCTAACAAAGATGAAAGATAAAAATGTGGCACAGACGAAAGAGCCAAGAGCGGCGGACTGGTTATCGAAGATGAGAAGTGCCAAAGTTGTTTGTCTGGGAAGCTGGCCGGGATCAGCTAAATCTCATATTGAAGTGCAGAGCAGAGAATTCTTAAGAGGATTGACAAATATGAAAAGTTTAAGTTTCCTTAGCCTTCAAGGGATCTCTAGAATTAAAGAGCTTCCACGTTCCATAGGCCTGCTCAGATCTTTGTTGATCTTAGATCTCAAGGAGTGTCACAATTTGGAGATTCTTTCAGAGGAGATCGCCAATCTCACGAATCTCAGGTACTTGGATGTTTCTGACTGTTATCTGCTAGCTGACATGCCCAAGGGGCTAGGGGCACTCTCAGAACTTCGAGTCCTTAAGGGTTTTGTCATTAGTAATCGGCAAAATCGAAGGCTGGGCACTTTAGATGATTTGAGGAAATTGAAGAAGCTAAGGAAACTGACTGTCAATGCAAGAAGTAAGGACTTCCCTACAGGAAACGATCTAAGTGCTCTCCAAGATCTTGGTCAAATAGGAGTACTTCGAAACCTAACAATAGTATGGGGACCAGCTGAGCCAAATAAAGCACCCAAATTAGAAGATCAGATTGTAATAGAAGACAACCAATTGAACAAGAAACTTCCAAAGAAACTTGAGAAGCTGGATCTTCAGTGTTTCCCCAAGTCTACGGCGACGTGGCTGGCACCTGAATCTTTGCCATGCCTAGAGAAACTCTACATAAGAGGAGGAAACCTCGCAACTTTGGGCGAAAGCAAATGGTCCAAGGTTAAGACTTTACGTTTGAAGTATTTAAATGAATTGAAAACAACTTGGATAAAACTGCAGGAATCTTTTCCAGATTTGGAATACTTGGAGAAAGTCAAATGCCCTGGGATCACACTCTGCCCTAGTGATGAGAATGGAGTGTGGATGAAGACTATTTGATCAAATCGAGCAAAAGCAGTTTTGAGAGGGATGGGTTGTTGTTCTCTACTAGCCTCACATTATTAAACAATATTATTGTCTTATGTTAATTTACTGCTATTTAATTTGAATTTCAATTCTATATCTTGTTTAAATTCTGTACTTACTAATGGATGTTACTAAATGAAAAATAAATTTCTTCTTATATTATAGTACTTCTTGATAGTTTGTTCAATGCATGCCATTCGAGAAGTTCTTTCAGTTTAATTTCTTCATAGTTGAATTTATTTGTCTTTGGAGAAAAACAAATTTTGTTTTACATTGGCCAAAGAAGTCACATGATTAAATTAAACTAAAAAACCTAATTAGGCACAGTATCAGTAACTGAGAAAACTGTACTTCAGTATTATTTTCTTTTTCTTTTCTTTTTTCATAAAGGTTATTAATGTATGATGCAAGTTGAATCCCAATAAATAAATAAACTTCAAAACATTAAAGATCAAACTTCTGCTAGTGACTCACGCATAGGCAAAGTGTGGGAGAGGATAATCTGACAGTTGCCTTTGCAGCTTCATTGGAAGGGACATATGTAACAGACTTGTTCAATTTCATGGAATTTTAATGGAAAAGACACCCAGAAAGCTGCTGTTATCAGCTAATTGGTATACTACCAAGTACAAATACAGAGCAATGTCTAGTATCTTGTTTTCGTGCAGCATCAATGTGTTTGACGCTAAACACACGAGTGTTAGGACATCTTTCATTTCCATGACATATTGATTGAATTTTGATTATTTAGTTTGGACATTGTACTTGTAAAATGTTGTGGGAGTTAGTCTTGTATTGGGTAGAAGATGTATGAAGCTGGAATTCAAAATTGCAAGTAGAAGGTCTTCACTTAAGAAAAATTGAAGTCTCAACTGAATCTGTAAGGCGAATAGAGATTATGAAATAGATTCTTAAGAAGTATTGAGCTACAGTCCTGACTTTGAAATAGACTCTAATCACGCTAACAAGACTTACATTTGTTCACGATTTATCAAGCTATAACTATAATTTCAAGTTTCAACATTCCTTCATTTTGATGAATGAGTGTTTTATTCATACGAATACAAAGGACCACATCATATTGTAGGTAGCTTTGGGTGCATAATATATATCTAACAAAGAGTATAATTTCTTTTCTTTTCTTTTTTTAAAAAAAAATTTATTGTGTAAAATTGTTTTCTTCAAAAATTGATATATTGATGTATGTAATATCTCAAGTTGTTTGGAATGTAATAAAATCCTTTGCATTTCACTTGAAATGGAGAGAGTGCATTTTTATTTCGTGAATTCAAAAGTGTATAAACTGCTATGTTTTTTTTTTTTTTAAATTAATTTTGTTATGTGACTCTAAATATATCAATTTTGACTGATTTTTTTTCCTTTTCCTTGGGGCTAATGGTCACCTGCATGGGAAAATTATTAGTCGATCCTTTTTCTAAGCAAAGTATATTATACATTTATACAAAGCAATGCAAAACGTGGGTTTTAGTTAGCTTAACTGATAAAATCTTTGATAGTTGAATAAGAGATTTATGATTCAATCTCCGCCTACACCAAAAACTGTTTAGTGTCTTGATCTGACAATAAAGATGATCCCCACCTACACCAAAAACTTATTAGTGTTGGGAAATTTAGACCCCGGTTGATAGAATTAACAAGTTTTAAACCCAAGTTGTTAATTAGATTTATTATACATAAAACTTGTTAAAACAAACAAACATCAATATCATGTCAAAACTAAGTGCAGCGGAAAAATAAATAAGACAAGATATGATGACCCAGGAAAACCAATGAAACCAACCAGTTTCACAGTAAAAAACCTGGGGGGAAACCTTCCCGAGAAGCAATCCACTATAGTAAAGAGAAGTTTCAGATCTAGTACAAAACCTTTGTCCCTAGACTCTACAATCCCCATAGATGAACTCACAGCAGAAACCTTCTACTGCTTCAGAATCTCTGAACTCTTCAATATATGAACGCCACCCTTTGATGCACGGATCCCAATACGTGACTAACTCCTTTGCACGAATCCCAGTACGTGACTCACTCACCAACTTGAGGAAGAAGAATGTTGGCTGCAAAGTTATTCACTTCATACACACGATGAAGATCAAGAAGCACTTGGTTACAAAACCCTAAGGCGCAAAGACGCAGTAGCTTCTTCTAGAGAGAATAAGGCTTCGGTCACCTTTTGCATATGTTCTCCTTTTATTCTCTTATGTGACGGCCTCAAAAATAAGCCTTATATATGCCTAGGGTTGTGAGAAAAGAAACCCTACAAAAATACAAAAGCCTGGCCCAAAAATCAGATCTGGAAATCTGAATTCCCGTAACCTCGATAGATACCTCGATCGATCGGGCAGCTGTCGAGCCTCATTAAATCTCGATAGATACCTCGACAGATATCTTGATAGATAGCTATCTGTCCAGCAGCTATCCGCAGGTGTCCAGCAGCTATCCGCAGGTGTCCACCAGGTGTCCAGCTTTAGTACACACTTTTTCTTCACTTGTTTCTTGGTCCAATCTTCATGACTTTAATACTAAACTTGAACAACATGTTCTTTGAAGTATTAAACACATCCTAGATCTACCCAAATACAAGTAAAATGCGTTTTGTCAAAGGATTAGCCAACTACATAAAATATGTCCTTAACAATCTCCCCCTTTGGCAATCCGTGACAAAACCACAACAAACAAATGAACATATGAGAGAAGTCATAAATCACTCAACTCATACTCACTTGTTGAATACAATAAAATCTACCCTAACACAAACTCTTGAAAAACTTTGCAAGAAGAGAGTTCATGGCATGGAAGACTTTGACAACCTGTATTTCTGAAACACTTTAAACAAAACACATCAAGGCATCTTTATGTGAAGCAGAAATAATAGATTGCATACAAATAAAGAATCATGTGTATAAAGATAGAAAAGAAACAACACATGTAGAGATAGGTGAAAAAAACATACATCATCATATATATACCACTTGATAAATATCATGCTGTATGTAAAAATGGTCACAAGACCTAGGTACATGAACAAGGAGGTAAACACTCCCCCTAACAAGATAAAACACAACTCCCTCTTACAAGGGCATGTATTTCTCCCCCTAACTTATAGAATCTTAAAGAAAGAAACCACAAATTCTCCAATTTCTCCCCCTTTTTGTCACGATTGACAGAGGGTATAGGAAGCTATAAAGCTTCACCCGAGAAACATAAAGATGATCAAGGATGATCAAGGGGGCACAAAGAATCCATAAAAATGCATGAATGTAATGAAATAAGATGCTATGGATGACAAGATAAGAGAAACATGCAAAACATGAGAAAAACAATGCATGCAAAGAATCTCGATCGATCGAGAGGTATCGAGGAGCTATCGAGAAGACCTCGATGGATCGAACAGCTATCGAGAAGCTATCGAGGAGACAGAAACTTTCTCGATCGATCCACCTAGCTATCGAGAGGTGTCGAGATTGCGATAACATGCAACTGAAGATCTCGACAGATAAGCCAGGTATCGAGAGGTGTCGAGAAGGTGTCGAGATGCCTTTAAAAACAGTTTTTCAAAAGAAGAAAAACACAGACATGAATGCAATCATGCATGCAACTCAACCAACGATCCAATCAACACATTAAGCTCTCAAAATCATCTCTCAACAAGAATTTTGATGCACATGTATCTCAAAAAACGCACACACACACACTAAACAAGTCTAACCAATTTTATATTTCAAAAACAAGTCCAGACAGTTTAGTGAACATACATTAAAGCATGTAAACCTTGTGATGGCCAAATCACATTGTACCTGCACATGTATCAAAAATAGCAAAGAGTATTGCGTGTTGTGTGTGAAAACATCGCAAGATTGCATAAGTGTCTTAATGTTATGACGATTTGAGATATGAGAAAATCACTTTAACTCACACACAATCATAACTGCTCGATGGGGACTATCACCTTTGAGGTACATCCTATAACTCCCACATCTCCTAAAAAACACGCTTGCAACCATATTTTAAAGCATATTTAATCTTTTTTTGCTTTTAATTCTTTGCATATTTTCTTTTATTAAGCAAATCATGCATGGGTATACAAGAGAAAGAGAAGAAATACCCAATGATGTTAAGCTTTTGACACTGCACTTTTGCTATGCCGAAGCATACAGGTGTCCTTGACATTGCACTTTTGCTATGCCGAAGCATACAGATGTCATATTATGATTGGCGAGTAACAGTGGTGAGATGGTTATTTATGCCTTTCTCTTAGGATTTTCTAGTTCAACCCGTCAAAAAGAGTGATACGAGTGTTAAGAAGAAGAGATCACTTAACCGTACTCATCACAAACAAAGAGCTACAAAGCTCACTTGCTTAGTTGTGCAGAAGAATACTCATCTAAGCTACAGGTGATACAAAGTTTAGAAAACTCTGTTTCAATGGCCATTTTAAGGTTCACAAGAACCAATGTACGCAAACACACTGTTTTTTTTTATTTTTCAAATTTCTTTTTATTTTTTATTTATTTTGAAAACAAAATAAAATAAAAACTCAACAACCACACAAAAACAGACAAACATTATGAATGCATGAAAGAAAGATGCATATGCATGAAAGCAAGAAAAGAAATGCAGATGCATGAAAGCATGATTTCAAAAGCAGATAAGAAATCAAGCAAAGAGAGTCCTACTACAGATAGAAAGAATTAAATCAGAGGACAAACAGAAAAGACAGTTAAGTCTTAGGCTCCTTTCTCACCCACACAGCACGAGTCTTTGGCCGTGAAGATGAAAAGGCACGTGTCCTAGTATGACTACTAAAGGACATAGAAGAATTAAAATTCTCCTGAAATTGAGTTAAAAAGCTCAAGACTTTTAATAACTCTCCAAACAAAGGTGTAGGTCCTTGAGAGGAAACCTGTGACCGTTTGGACAATTGCTTATGAGGATACAACTTAAAGCAATTAGGACGAATGTGTCCAGAAACACCACAATGGTGACAAACATGAGGTCTAACAAAGGATTTAGAATTAGCCAGAACAGTTTTGGATTTCATACCTTTATTACCTTTCTCAAATTGAGGCACAATGACAGTCATTGATCCAGAAGCCGTGGAAGAGGAGGGGCTGGAGGAGACAGCATAGCCTAAGCCAGTCTTATCAAAACTAGGCTTTTGAGCACTCAAGACCTTATCAGAAGAATCTTCACTATCACTAGCACTCTCCACAGTCACCTTATCGGTTGAGGCAGCAAAGGCCATAACATGACGACATTCATCCACGTACTCATCAGAAGAGTCATTCTCAGTGTCACTCCAAGTAGCAACCAACCTTTTGTCTTCTGACTTCTTGGCCTTTTCCCTCATAAAGTAGTTTGGGCACTCTATCCTCATATGACCAAAACCTTTGCACTCATGGCATTGGATGATAGGCTTCTCATTCTTACCATTCCTAGAGGATTTAGATTTCCTAGGAGGTTTGCCCTTATCCTTTTTCCAAAATTGAAGAAGCTTGATAATCTCATCAGTTATGAAGGTTAGATTCTCATCCTCATCATCATCATCATCATCATCATCATCTTCATCTTCATCTTCAGAGTCCTCAATCTCTTCCTCTATACCTTTAAGAGCCAAATTTTTACTCTTTCCACCTTTTTCCATTGAGCCTAATCCCATCTCATAGGTTTGAAGGTTCCCTACAAGCTCAGTCAAAGGAATTTGATCAATGTCCCTTGCTTCTTCAATGACAGTGATTTTGGCATGGAATCTTTCAGGTAAGGACCTAAGGATTTTCCTAACAATTTTGGATTCTGCTATAGACTCTCCAAGGTTGAAGGCAGAATTCACAATATCTATGAGTTTAGCATAGAACTCATCAAAGGTCTCATCCTCTTCCATCCTTATTTCTTCAAAGCTACTAGTGAGTCTTTGAAGCTTCACAATTTTCACTGCCTTGGTACCTTCATAGGTGGTCTCAAGAATGGTCCATGCTTCCTTGGCAACTTCTGTGGATGATATCTTCTTGAATTCCTCATTGGTCACCCCACAAAACAAGGCATTTAAGGCCCTACTGTTGAAATTTGCCGCTGTGATTGTTGCATCATCCCAATCCACTGGCGCTTTCTTTGGCTTAATCCAGCCAACTTCAACAGCTTGCCATACCTGTTCACCTAGAGCCTGCAAAAACACTTTCATACGAACTTTCCAGTACGCATAATTAGTGCCATCAAATAAAGGAGGAATCAAAAGAGATTGTCCACGATCCATGACAACGGGGGTCAAGGATCACACTCAGGAAATTAATCCAATCAGAGTGTACCCACTCTGATACCACTTGTTGGAAAATTTAGACCCCGGTTGATAGAATTAACAAGTTTTAAACCCAAGTTGTTAATTAGATTTATTATGCATAAAACTTGTTAAAACAAACAAACATCAATATCATGTCAAAACTAAGTGCAGCGGAAAAATAAATAAGACAAGATATGATGACCCAGGAAAACCAATGAAACCAACCAGTTTCACAGTAAAAAACCTAGGGGGAAACCTTCCCGAGAAGCAATCCACCATAGTAAAGAGAAGTTTCAGATCTAGTACAAAACCTTTGTCCCTAGACTCTACAATCCCCGTAGATGAACTCACAGCAGAAACCTTCTACTACTTCAGAACCTCTGAACTCTTCAATATATGAACGCCACCCTTTGATGCACGGATCCCAATACGTGACTAACTCCTTTGCACGAATCCCAGTACGTGACTCACTCACCAACTTGAGGAAGAAGAATGTTGGCTGCAAAGTTATTCACTTCATACACACGATGAAGATCAAGAAGCACTTGGTTACAAAACCCTAAGGCGCAAAGACGCAGTAGCTTCTTCTAGAGAGAATAAGGCTTCGGTCACCTTTTGCATATGTTCTCCTTTTATTCTCTTATGTGACGGCCTCAAAAATAAGCCTTATATATGCCTAGGGTTGTGAGAAAAGAAACCCTACAAAAATACAAAAGCCTGGCCCAAAAATCAGATCTGGAAATCTGAATTCCCGTAACCTCGATAGATACCTCGATCGATCGGGCAGCTGTCGAGCCTCATTAAATCTCGATAGATACCTCGATAGATATCTCGATAGATAGCTATCTGTCCAGCAGCTATCCGCAGGTGTCCACCAGGTGTCCAGCTTTAGTACACACTTTTTCTTCACTTGTTTCTTGGTCCAATCTTCATGACTTTAATACTAAACTTGAACAACATGTTCTTTGAAGTATTAAACACATCCTAGATCTACCCAAATACAAGTAAAATGCGTTTTGTCAAAGGATTAGCCAACTACATAAAATATGTCCTTAACACTCAAGTAGCGTTTAAGTTCCTGGAAAGCCTCCTCACACTCGTCAGTCCAGACAAAAGCCTTTTTCAATGTTTGGAAGAAGGGATGGCACTTATCCGTTGCCCTGGAGACGAACCTATTTAATGCCGCGATTCTTCCTCTCTTTGGCGATTCCATGTTGATTATGGCTTGCACCTTCTCCGGGTTAGCTTCTATCCCTCTATGGGACACCAAGAATCCCAAGAATTTCCCGGAAGCTACGCCAAAAACGCATTTGCTTGGGTTCAACTTCATCTTGTACTATCTGAGGGTGGCGAATGTCTCCTTCAAATCTTCGAGATGGGAAAGTTCTTCCTTACTCTTGACGAGCATGTCGTCCACATATACCTCCATATTCCTGCCGATCTGATTTTTGAACATCTTGTTTACCAACCTTTGATAGGTGGCTCCAGCATTCTTCAGTCCGAAGGGTATCACCTTGTAGCAGTAAAGTCCTTTGCTTGTAACGAAGGCAGTTTTTTCTTGATCTTCTTCAGCCATCTTGATCTGGTTATACCCGGAGAAGGCATCCATGAACGTCAGTAACTTGTTTCTAGCCGTTGAATCCACCAACTGGTCTATCCTTGGGAGAGGGAAGCTATCCTTCGGGCATGCTTTGTTCAGATCCGTGAAGTCCACACACATTCTCCATGTTCCATTAGCCTTCTTCACCAGGACGACATTGGCGAGCCACTCTGGATAGTGTACTTCCCGAATGAAACCTGCCGCTAGGAGTCTAGCGACCTCATCCGTCACTGCCTGGTCCCGTTCTGGGGCGAAGGTTCTGCATCTCTGGTGGACGGGTTTCCTTTCCGGATTCACCCTTAACTCATGCTGGATGACCTCTGGGGATATGCCTGGCATGTCCTCATGACTCCACGCGAAGATGTCTAGGTTTTCTCTGAGTAACTTAATGAGTTTAGTCTTCATCTCAGGGCTTAACATTTTTCCCACCTTCGTCGTTTTGTTTGTTTCTCCGGCATCTAACTCCACCATCTCCAGTGCTTCTTCTTTCTCTTCTATTGTCCACGTGTGGTTTTCTCGTGTAGCCAGTACGGCCTGGTAACATTCCCGAGCTAAAACTTGATCTCCTTTCACTTCGCCGACTCCCTCGTCCGTTGGGAACTTCACTTTTAAACAGTAAGTAGACGTTACTGCCCTCCACATATTAAGTGTTGGTCTTCCAATAATGGCATTATAGGATGAAGGACAATCTACTACCAAGAAATCCAGCGGACGGGTTAACTGCCTTGGGTAGGTCCCGATTGTAATTGTCAGCATCACTATGCCCTTGGGATATACCCGATCTCCATTGAAACTGATGAGTGGAGAGTCGAAAGGGCGCAGCCTTTTTAGATCTAGCTTCAATTGCTGGAAAGCGGGGAGGTAGATAATGTCAGCCTTCTTGGTGTTGAACCCTTCTAGAGTTAACATTATAACTAGAGGATCATTGTGAGGTTGTTTCACCCCTCTAGCATCTGCTTCATTGAAGGACATATCCTGGTCTGTCCGTCTCTGCTTGACTGGAGGTATCATGTAGACGCTGTTCACTTGCCTCTAGCATGCCTTCCTGAGGGACCAAAAAGATCCTCCTACAAATGGTCCTCCAGCGATTGTTGCTATTTCCTCGATCACATTCTGTGCTGGTTGGGTTTGACGATCGTCGATTCTCGACGAGGATTCTTGCTGGTTTTTGTTCCCATCCCTTGGCCTGCTGTACTCCCCCTTCTTCACGTACTTCTGTAACTTCCCTTTGCGTACCAGTTCCTCAATTTGCTCCTTGAGATCCCGGCAATCCTCCGTATAGTGGCCGTGATCCTTATGGAATCGGCAATACTTGCTTTTGTCACGAACGTTGGGCGACGAATGCAATGGCCGCGGCCATTTCAAGTGGTGCTCATCTTTGATCTGCGACATAATCTTGTCAACGGGCATAATTAAAGGGGTAAACTTTACTGTTCGGGGACCTTTGTCATCTTTTCTGTTGCCGTCCCTGGATTGACGATATTATCATTCTCTCTTCTGCCCTCTTCGTTCATTGTCCCTTACTCCGACGCTTCCTGGCCTTACCGCATCCCCTATGGCTGCGAGCGCGTCCTTGGCATTCATGTATTTTTGTGCTTTTAAGAGCATTTTTGCCATCGTCTTTAGGGGATTCTTTGCAAGTGATGCCACGAGGTCTCGAGATCTTAATCCCGCCTTGAAAGCCGTCAATTGCACTTTGTCGTCAGCTTCGTCAACTTCCAAGGTTTCTCATGTGAAACATTTTACATATGACCTTAATGTCTCCTTCTCTCCCTGTCTGACAGTGAGTAGATAATCCGCTGGCCTCTTCGGACGTTGTCCTCCAATAAAGTGCCTCAAGAAGGCGCCGCTCAGCTGTTCAAAGTTGTCTATTGACGACGATGGCAGCTTGGTAAACCATTCCCTGGCCGCTCCTTTGAGAGTGATGGGGAACAAATGACATAATATCTTGTCAGGGGGTTGTTGGAGGCCTAGGGTTGTTTTGAACGTGTTGAGGTGATCTTGAGGGTCCCTCAACCCGTCAAACTGTTCTAGCTGGGGCAGACGAAATTTGGGCGGCACTGGATGCCCGAGGACCGCCGTAATGAACGGCGAGTCTGTGGCCCTAATCATTCTATCCACACTCCGGTCCATTTTCTCTTTGATGGCATTTCGTAGCCCGTCCATCTCTTTCCTCATTTCTTTTATAACGTCCGAACTTTGCTCGTCAAGGGTGGTTGGCCTGAGAGTACTGGCCCTTCTGTGACTATCCCCTTCATCTTCTGGGCCGCCCCGGGATTGACTTTCTTCCTGTTGAATCTGTTGAAGTTGTATCTTCATTTCTTGATTCTGCCTGGTGAGTTCTTCGACAGTGGCCGCTAGGGCCTGGATTTGCTGTGTCAAGGAGGTAGGATTTTGGTTGGATTCCATCTGACTGCAAAAATAGGTGGGAACCGCCTCTCCAAGTATAGATACAGAAATGAGCGTTCCCACAGACGGCGCCAAACTAATGGGACAAGAGTTCCTCAGTCGAGAAAGAGCGAGACTGGATGGAATCAAACCCGTACCTCGTCTTAAGAGCAGCTAAGAAGATGGCAAGGAGATCTGTGAATATGGTCACCGGTGTGGTGCCTGCCAAAACACCTCCGATGCTTAAGTTAGTTTACGGAAATTATGCTCAGAATGATAAAAAATGGATGTGTTATGGTGTGCTGTTCTCTTACCTTTCGCTGGTGTTTTTGGAGGGTTTATATATTCCCCCTTTGCCTTCTAGCCGTTGCCGTAGTTATGGTGGTTTTAATATTGCTTTAAGTAACGCTTTCCACTTAATAGCAAGGCTTCAATTCACCTCCAACGGGATGTACAGCTGTTTTATCCAGCCTGGGGTATTATTGGAGATATTAAATGCTCCAGCCACTTTCGCTTGCTCTTGCATTTGTTATCCTCGTCTTCACAGGTTATATCGTCCGTTGTGGTTTCTCGTCAATGATGCTTTGTCGTCGATATTAATATCGTCAGTTCCGTCAGAGTTCTCAATTATATATATGTGGATTTTGAATATTTCCCTGCTAATTAGTATAGGTATACTGTTTAATCCTTCATGTAATTTTTGGGGATTAATCTACTGTTTATTACTACAATGGAATTCGGTGTGGTATCGCCAAAGGCCATGTAGCTGAATTGGCACCTCCCTATATACAAAGTGCTTGGGGGTCTAGGAGGGAAAATTTTCGAACTGCGAGATTAGCAGAATGTTGTAGTTATTTCTCATTAAAAAAGAAAAAGAAAAAAGAATTCGGTGTGGTATCCCATGCAAGTAATGCATACCAAATAATTAAATTGCATCAATAAGAAATTAAAAAAAAAATTGCAACAAATTAAGATATTTCTTCAAATATTAAAAGCCTTTTGGCCAAATAGTACTAATCATTTGGGTCACCTAGTTGGTAAGATACCAGGTCAAGCAAATCTCAAGACTTGGGTTCAAGCCTCAACTAGTTGTGTGTTGGTGTTCCTTGTATTTCATCTTCATCTCAAATGGTCCAAAGAATAATAAGTGAGTTTCTCACAAACGGAAGTATGAGGTCTTGCCCGGGAGTGGGTAGAGTATTACTATGATCACGCTCAGGATCATGCTCAGGCAGAGAAGCCACACTGATCGCCCCCCTTTGCCCATTTTTTGTTAGATAAATATTATGGAGTGAATAAGAAATTAACTCTTAACGTATCCACTTAAACATGATATTGAAGTGGTGAGAATCCTTGAGTCCCACATAGGAAACGATAGAGAATATGAGTTTTGGGTTGGATATTGGGTTGGGCTTTAAGCATGTGTGGACTGGGCCAACTTATCCAATTAATAATAATATTTTATTATTTTATTTTTTGAGTCAATAAGTCTGTATTCAACAGTTTTTTCTGAAACAGTGTGTTTGTTCAGTAACATATTTTCATAGTACCCCATTCATGAAAAGGAATTTATTTTTGAAAAAACTCTTCTAGAGAAAAAATATTTTTGTGCATTCATTTGAGTTATAGAGAGAGAAAGAGATATAGAGTAGTTCGCAGAGTATGGACCTTGTGTGCTTCTTCGTGCTGTAGATCATTTTATCTTAAGAGGTAGACATCCGTGAGTCTCAGAGCACCATAGATTGTGTGAGGAGTGAAATCTGCTTTAAGGAGATTGTGTCAAACACAAGACATGATCTGAATCATTCATCCTTCACGCATTCGCATTTGGTCTGTGAGTTTTTAATTATTTGCAGATTTCTTCTTATATATATACAATATTTATTTATTACTTTTGTCTATCACATCTATATATGTTATTGCTTGTATTTAGATTTGCATGTTATTCCTTTTGCTTAATCACAAAAGTAAATTGTTGAAATATATCCAATATTTTTTAGCTACCGAAAAAATAATACTGATCAGTGATGGAAGTTGTATTTGGAATAGTTCATGGAGGAATTGTGTGTCACTTTGTGAAGACATATATTTGTTGGGTACTACTACAGTTTGTTGCTCAAAAGTACGACCGTGGTGAAGATATTTTGTATGCACTTTCTTTTTACGCATGGCACACTAGAAAATATAAACCTTTCACTTTTCTTCAATTTTGCAAGCAATTCTGTACATATTGTACCAGCCAGTGCACCGATATAGGTACACTCAAATTTCATACCAGAAAAAATATCGATCGTACCAGCCTTGTACCGACGAATTCCAGTCGTTCCGACCTATAAATGAATACCGGACCGAAACACAAAATGTTATGTGTGTGTTTTTTTTTGTGGTAATTGTGGCAGTTTTTTAAGGGCAGGATGGCAATTTCAAGTCCTAATTCTAACCCTAAACACTACCCAAGCTGCAACCCTCAGTCCCTAACTCTCTCTTCTCCCTCACGGCCTCACTTTCTTGTCTCTTTTCTCATTCTCACTCTTTCAAGTTTCAAGAGTTCTAGTAAGTTTCTGTTTCAACCTAAAATTTTAGCATTATAATGCGTTTTAGTAATAGATTTTGAGCACCAAACCTTTTTGATTCTAAAATTCAATTTTTTTTTTCTTTTTTTTTTTTTTTTTTTGCGTTTTAGGTTTCGGTGGTTCCAATGATGGGATTGTCTTATACCCAGATGAGCTTTTAGATAAGTCTAATTCTAGGTAAGCTATGTTTTTTCTTTTTAATTAAAAGTCCTTTTTTATTTATTTTTTATTTTTTATATATATACATATTTAAGAATCTCTAGCTCAATATATCAATTTCAGCTTAAATTAAAAGTGTTTGGTTTACTTTGTAATAAACTTTGATGCTTTGGCTTGCTTTGTTTAGCTTCTCTGTAAGCTTAGTTTGGTTATCTAGTTATCCTGTTTCCTGTCCTGTGTTTTGGGGTTCATCAATTTCCACTTAAGGATGTATGATATGTAAATTGTATCAAAGTCTATAATTTATATAGCAAAAGAACAATTTTTTGCGAGCTGGTTTAATTCATGAATTATATCATGATGGTATATACTTAATTTTTCTCTAAAATAATCAATAATGAAAGTATTTTGTAGATAATTTCATTATTTCACCTAACATTTAATCTCTCCAATTCTTTTACTTAATTTGGATTTGGTGTTTGACTTAAGAGTTCCATTTTCTTCTTTTTTAACTGTTTTACCTACATTAATTCTAATCTCCAGTTGATTTTTAGGTTGCTGTATCAATCAGTATACAATAGTTGAAATGGAAGGTATTTATGAGACTAAAAGTTGGAGAGTCTAATCCTTTGATATACATGAAAAGATTGTGTAGTGTTTACTATTTATCGACTAATCTAATTTAATCTGTCGCATTCAAGGCAGTCAAATATAATCATAGATTTGGACCTTTTTATTTGTTAAGCTGCTAAGTTCTAAAGAGGCTTTAACATTGATAATAACTATATCTATAATCTATGTTGGTGGAGTCACTTAACTGATGAATCATTAACTGTTTTCCCTCTTTCTTTCTTTTTTCGGTTGTTGTATGCAGTTGTGTTTGCTTTATTTTCTTTCTCTCACGCTCTCTCTCAGCTGCTCCATGTCTCTCTGTCTCTTGGCCAGTTTGTCTCTCACTCTTAGGTAAAATTTTGACTTAATTTTTGCTGTGAGGAATTATATTTCATGTGGCATGGTGATTTAGATGATGTGATAAATAACAAATTATTTACTGTGTTCATGAATTGATAGCAAAATAGATTATTGTGCTGATATATATTATTGTTTAAGCCATATTATTTTGTTGTTGGGTTATGTGTTTCATTATATATTGTTGGGTTATTGTGTTCATGAATTGCTAGCAAAATTGATAATTTTATTGATATATATTGTTGTTTCAGCCATATTATTTTGTTGTTGGGTTACTGTGTTTCATTATATACATTGTTGTTTCATTCTTGATTTTGGTTAGCTCGAGATATTGGGTTAGTATTAGTCATTTACAACTTAGAATTATTATTAATAAAAGGGTAACTTAGAATTATTAACAAATAATTGATGGAATATATGTAGTGTGAATTATGACTAAAAATCAGTCAAGTGTAGCATCTGGCCCAGTTGTAAGATCCGAGGATCTAGCATGGGCGCTTATGGCTATGCTGTGCTGTGTTGTGCTGGATGCGAGAAGTAACACCTAGTGTACTTTTTGTAAGGACATATGTGGTTCACTTGTTAGGAAAACATATCATTATTTTATATAATTTATTAATCCTTTGACAAAATGCACTTTACTTGTATTTAGGTAGATTTAGGATGTTTTTAATACTTCAAGAAATAAGGTTTCAAGATCAAGTGTTAAAGCCATGCAAGTCTGTCCAAGAAACAAGCAGAAGAAGTGCCTGCCATTAAAGCTCGATAGCTAGCCTCTATTGAGCTTAAGCAGCTATTCCAGCCCCGTGGCTCGAGAGCTATTCGACAACTTCTCGACAAATGCTACCTGTCGAGGTTTAAGTAGAATAGAATTTCTGATTTGTTTTCTTCCAATCTATGAATATGTCATTGAGCCTTCTTTTCTTATAACCCAAGACATATAAAAGGACTATTTTAAGGGTCGTATCTGGTTATACAGCTGAAAGCACAATTGCACAAGAGCATAATTCCACAAGTGTGATCGAAAACCTAGTTTGCCCTAGTTCTTGAAGAAGTTGCAGTGTTTGTATACCGTAGGGTTTTGTGACTAAGCAACTTCACGATCTTCACTGTTGAAGAGAAGAAGAACTTTGCAGCTAACATTCTTCTTCCTCAAGTTGGTGAGTGAGTTACGTACTGGGATTCGTGCAAAGGAGTTAGTCACATACTGGGATCCGTGCAAAGGAGTTAGTCACATACTGGGATCTGTGCATCAAAAGGGTGGCGTTCATATATTTAAGAGTTCAAAAGTTCTGAAGCGGTAGAAGGTTTCTGCTATAAGTTCATCTACGGGGATTGTAGAGTTTAAGGACAAAGGTTTTGTACTAGATCTGAAACTTCTCTTTACTATAGTGGATTACTTTTCAGGAAGGTTTCCCCCCAGGTTTTTTACGGTGAAACTAGTTTGTTTCATTAGTTTTCCTAGGTCATCATACTTGTCTTATTTACTTTTTCGCTACATATGATTTTGACATGATATTGATGTTTGTTTGTTTTAATAAGTTTTATTCATAATAAACCTAATTAACAACTTGGGTTAAAAACTTATTAATTCTATCAACCGGAGTCTAAATTTCCCAACAAGTGATATTAGAGCAGACACACTCTGATTAGGTCTTAATAATTTGCTGTGTGATCCATTAACCCCTGTTATCATGGAAACTCTTAATTTTTTTGATTTGCATGATCTTGTGTTGAATGATGATGATGATATTTAAGATGTCTATTGCAAGCTTTATAATTTTTGTATGAAATCTCTTAAATGTTCGACAAAATTAAAAGCTAAATTTAAAAAGGCCAAGCTTGAAAAGGATGATTTGATTGCAAAATTGGATGAAGCCAATAATTTGAATGAGAATTTTAAAAATTAAATTTCATCTCAGGTGGACAAAATTAAGAGTTTGGAAAAGCAACTAGTTGAATTTAAAACTGAAGTTGAAAATTTAACTAGTGTCAAACTTGTTGTTGAGCTTAACTTAAAAGAAAATGATTTTTATATTTTCTCATTTAAAAGGAATAATGAAGAGTTGAAGGCTAATATTGCTAGGATAGACAAATGTAAAAATTTTGATATTAACGTTGAAGTTTCTAAATCTATGTCTAAAACTTCTCTTAAGATGAAAGAAAAATTTGTTTTTGTCTCCATTTGTCATCATTGTCATATTGTTGGTCATATTAGGCCAAATTGTCCTAAATTGAGGTCTCTGTCAACCTTTAAGATTAGATCTCCTTCTAGGAAACCGAGTAGCTCTAAAACTGCTCATGTTTGTCACCATTGTGGTGTTCCTGGACACATCCGTCCTAATTGTTTCAAGTTATTTCCCCATAAGCGTGTGTCCAATAGGTCTCAACCTTTGTCTAAAGGCTCTGTACCTATTCTTGGGGAGTTATTAAAAGTTTTAAGCTTTTTAACTCAATTTTAGGGGAATTCTAATTCCTCAATGTCCTTTAATAGTCATACTAGGATACGTTCTTATTCATCTTTAATGCTAAAGACTCGTGCTGTGTGGGTGAGAAAAGAGCCTAAGACTTAATTGTCTTTTTTGTTTGTCCTCTGCTTAAATTCTTTCTATCTAAAGTAGGACTCTCTTTACTTGATTTCTTATCTGCTTTTGGAATCATGCTTTCATGCATCTGCACCCTTCTATCATGCCTTCATGCATTTGTATCCTTCTTTCATGCTTTCATATTGTATGTCTGTTTTTGTTTGGTTGTTTAGTTTTTATTTTATTTTGTTTTCAAAATAAAAAAGGGAAAAATTAAAAAAATACAAAAACAGTGTGTGTACGTGTACATTGGTTCTTGTGAACCTTAAAATGGCCATTGAAATAAAGTTCTCTAAACTTTGTATCTCTTGTAGCTTAGATGAGCATCTCTATACACAGCTAAGCATCTCTATGCACAACTAAGTAAGTGAGCTTTGTAGCTCTTTGTTTGTGATAAATAAGGTTAAGTGATCTCTTGTACTTAACATTTGTATCACTCTTTTTGACTAGAAGGATTAGAAAATCCTAAGAGAAAGGCATAAATAACCATCTCACCACTGTTACTCACCAATCATGACATGACATCTGTATGCTTCGACATAGCAAAAATGCAATGTCAAAAAGCTTAACATAACTGTGTATTTCTTTTCTCTCTTTTATACCCATGCATGATTTGCTTAATAAAAAAAAATATATGCAAAGAAAATAAAAACAAAAAGAACAAAATGCTTTAAAACATGATTGCAAGCGTGTATTCTAGGAGATGTGAGAGTTATAGGATGTACCTCGAAGGTGATAATCCATATCAAACAGTTATGATTGTGTGTGAGTTAAAATGATTTTTTCATATCTCAAATCATCATAACATAGAGATACTTATGTAATCTTGCGATTTTTTCACACACAACATGCAATATTCTTTGCTACTCTTGATACATGTGCAGGTACAATGTGATTTGACCATCACAAGATTTACATGCGTTAATGTATGCTCACTAAACTGTCATGACTTGTTTTTTAAATATAAAATTGGTTAGACTTGTTTAGTGTGTATGTGTGTGTGTGTGTGTTTTGGATCAAAATGCATGACATTTTTTTTTTTTTTTTTGTTAAGAGATGATTTTAAGAGCTTAAAATGTTGTTTGGATTGTTGGTTGAGTTGCTTGTTTGATTGCATTCATGTCTGTGTTTTTCTCTTCTTTGAAAAATTGTTTTTAAGCAATCTCGACAGCTCCTCGACACCTCTCAACACTTGGCTATCTATCGAGCTCTTTAGCTTTTTTTTTTTTTTTTTTTTATATATATATATATAGATAGCTCCTCGATAGTTTCTCGATCCATCGAGAAAATTTCTGTCTGCTCGATAGATCTTAACACCTTCTCGATCCGTTGAGGTTGGCTTGATAGTTGCTTGACATCTCTCGATCAATCGAAATTCTCTTGCATGCATTATTTTTCACATGTTTTGCATATTTCTTTGATCTTGTCATCCATAACATCTTGTTTCATTACATTCATGCATTTTTATGGATTCTTTGTGCCCTTTTGATCATCTTTATGTTTCTTAGGTGAAGTTTTATAGTTTCTTGTACCCTTTGTCAATCATGACAAAAAGGGGGAGAAATAAAAGAAATTGTGGTTTCTTTTTAAGATTTTACAAGTTAGGGGGAGAAATACATGCCCTTATAAGGGGGAGATGTGTTTCATCTTGTTAGGGTGATTGATTACCTCCTTGTTGTTGTAGAAGCTTCTTTTAGCTTCTTCTTCTTGTACCTTAGGTCTTGTGACCATGTTTACATACATTGTGCTTACCTTTGATATATATGTGATGATGAATGTTTTTTTCACTTACCTCTACATGTGTTATTTCTTTTTTTTTTATCTTTATACACATCTTTCATATATTTTGTGTGCAATCTATTATTTCTATTTCACACTAAGATGCCTTGATGAGTTTTGTTTAAGTGTTTCAGAAATACAGGTTGTCAAAGTCTTCCTTGTCATGAACTCTCTTCTTGAAAAGTTTTTTAAGAGTTTGTGCTAAGATAGATTTTATTGTATTCAACAAATGAGTATGAGTTGAGTGATTTGTGACTTCTTTTATATGTTCATTTGTTTGTTGTAGTTTTGTCACGGAATGCCAAAGAGGGGAAATTTTTAGGACATATGTGGTTCACTTGTTAGGAACATATATTATTATTTTATGTAATTGGCTAATCCTTTGAAAAAATGTACTTTACTTGTATTTGAGTAGATCTAAGATGTTTTAATACTTCAAGAAACAAGGTTTCAAAATCAAATGTTAAAACAATGCAATTTTGTTCAAGAAATAAGATGAAGAAGTGTCTGTCATTAAAGCTCGACAACTAGCATCTATCGAGCTTAAGAAGCTATTCTAGCCCCGTGACTCGACAACTTCTCGACAGATGCTGTTAGGACATATGTAGTTCAAGTGGTTGTTGACATATGTCGCTATTTTATGTAATTGGCTTATCCTTAGACAAAACGCACTTTATTTGTAATTGGGTAGATTTAGGATGTGTTTAATACTTCAAGAAACGGTGTTTCAAGATTCAGTGTTGAAGTCATTAAGTCTGTCCAAGAAACAAGCAAGGAAATGAAAGTTACTAAAACTCGACACCTATCTCGACACATGCATCTATCGAGCTTTAAGAAGCTGTTTTAGCCCGAGCCTCGACAACTTTTCGACAGATCCTCGACACCTCTATCTGGCGAGATTTAAAGAAAACAGATTTTCAGTTTTGTTTTAAGTTCAATTCGTGAATGTGTCTTTGGGACTTCTTTTCTCCTAACCCTAGGCATATAAAAGGATTGTTTTAAGGGCCGTCAAACAAATGCAAGTTGTACAAGCATTGAGTAATTCTTGTTCATGCAATTTGTGATAAAAAAGACAAAGTTCATGCCCTAGTTCATCCTTTGTGAAGAAGTTGCTGTGTAATGTGCACCGTAGGGTTTTGTAACCAAGCATCTTCCTGATCTTCATCGTTTGGATGGTTTGAAGAACTTTGCAGCCAACAACTCTCTCTCTAGTTGGTGTTTTGAAGTCGCGTACTGGGATTTGCGTAATTGGTTAGTCACGTACTTGGGAGTCGTGCATTGAAAAGAGAAACTGTTATTACAGAGTAAGTCCAATTGGATATTGGGGTAAGGGTTCAACTGTAGGTTGGTAAGGTACTTAGGATTCCTTGCTTGTAATCGCTCGCTGTGATAATAATGGAGTTTCGGGAGTGGTGACCTTAAATCACCCGATAGGATTTTTGCCGTTAGGTTTTCCCCATTCGTAAACAAATCACCGTGTCTTTTATTTTCCGCTACATACTTTAGTTTTGGTGATTTGTTTGTACTGCCACGTGATTTTGCATGTTAATTTAATTAATTAATAACCAGGCTAATTAATCAATTTAATTTATCACAAGGGGTCAACGCGTTTGTGGCCTGTCAAGTGGTATCAGAGCTGACACACTCTGATTAGGGTTTAATCCTTGTGTGTGTGATCCATTGACCCCTGTTTGTCATGGATAGAGGTTAGTCTCTTACTTGAAGAGATCTGTGTTATTAAATACATCTTGTTTTTCAAATCTCTATTTCCTTGAGTGTCTCAGAAAACACAAGTCTAAAAGTTATTTGATTTCCTCTGTGATGATTATTGGAAAGGATCTCAGTTTATACAAGTAGGAACTAGACTGTCTCAAAATCAAAATGTGCAAAGGAGTTTGTCTGAACAGAGTTAAAATTAAAGGCCTAGCTCGGAAAAAGCAGATGAGAGAAGATACCATTCCCACTAATTTGTCATCTACGCACGAAGTGTGTTTTATGATGAAGTTCTTCTTTAAAGTGATGGACACGTGCTTGTGGTACCTTGACAGTGGTTGCTCAAGACACATGACTGGAGATCGATCCCTCTTCAAAGTCTTCGAGTCTAAGAAAGGTGGAAATGTCACTTTTGGTGATGGAAGCAAATCACAGATAAAAGGGAAAGGAATTATCTTTCTACCTGGACTACCAAACATAGTAAATGTTCTCTATGTGGACGGCCTAAGAGTGAACTTTCTGAGTATAAGTCAGATATGTGATCAAGACTTCATGGTGCTATTCTCCAAAGGAAAATGTCTTGTTATGGATGAGTTTGGAAAGAAACTCATAAGTGGAGTTCGTACTCTAGACAACTGTTATGGATTAGTACCTGATGCTGATATTGTATGCAATAGTATACGGTTGCCAAATGAAGATTTGTGGCACCAGCGGATGGGACATGCTAGTTACAAACATCTCTCTATTATATCTAAGCATGAATCGGTTCTAGGGATGCCAAAGCTGAGTAGACTGAACAATGTTGTGTGTGGACCATGTCAACTTGGGAAACAGACGAAAGCTAAGCATCCAAGTACTCAGATATCAGCTACATCTAGACCATTGGAGCTATTGCATTTAGATCTTATAGGTCCTACAAGAACCGAATCCCTTGGAGGTAAGAGATACATCATGGCTGTAGTAGATGACTTTACTAGGTACACTTAGGTCATTCTTCTACGATCCAAGTCTGATGCTCCTGAGCACATTGAGGCACTGTGTACAAGACTGCAAAATGAGAAGAACCTGAAAATTGACCGAGTTCAAAGTGATCATGGTAAAGAATTCGAGAACTCATACATGGAGTCATTCTGCACAAGATCAGGTATATCTCAAGAATTCTTTGCTCCTATTACTCCTCAGCAAAATGATGTAGTAGAAAGAAAGAATAGGGTTATCCAGGAGATGGCTAAAGCCATGTTGCACAGTAAAGATGTGGCTAGAAATTTGTGGGGAGAAGCAGTCAACACTGCATGTCATACGGTGAACAGAGTGTACTTCAAATCCGACACCAAAAAGACTCCATATGAGTTGTGGAAAGGAAGAAAGCCAAATGTGAAGTATTTCAGAATTTTTGAAAGTACTTGTTTCATCCTAAAGGATAGAGAGAATGTGGGGAAGTTTGATTCCAGAAGTGATGAAGGGATATTTTTGGGATACTCTTCTACAAGCAAGGCTTATCGGGTATATAACAAAAGAACTATAAAGGTCATGGAAACGGTGAATGTTGTTATTGATGAGTCTTCAGATGTCAGTTTTGAGAAAATTGATGAGGAACTCTCTAAAGAAATCCTTCCTCCTGAACCTAGAAGAGCTCCGGAACTCATAGAACAAGAGCCCACATCTCCAAGTACTCCTGGTACTCCAAGTGTTGTAGAAGAGTTAGCAGACATGCCTACATCACCAGATTCTGAATGTCATGAAGACAAAGGACCTTCCTCCAGAATCAGATTAAACCATCCTCCAGAAACTATTGTGGGAAATATGAATGAACTCACATTGCAGAAACGCACAGTTGGTAAGTGTGTTGCTAACTTTGTGTCATACTCTTGTTATTTGTCACAGGTTGAACCCACCAAAGTTGAGGAAGCTTTTTAGGATGAAAGTTGGGTTGAAGCAATGCATGATGAACTGCTTCAGTTTCAGAGGAATGATGTGTGGACTTTAGTTCCTAGACCGGAGGGCGAGCATGTCATCGGCACAAAGTGGATATTCCAAAATAAGACTGATGAGAAGGGCAATGTAATCCGCAACAAGGCTCAACTTGTAGCTCAAGGATACACTCAAATGGAGGGAATAGACTATGATGAAACATTTGCCCTAGTTGCTCGCATGGAGTCCATTAGAATCCTTCTTGCCTTAGCTTGTCACTTGAAGTTCAAGCTTGGACTTTTAGGGGTGTTTGGATTTTATGCTTCCAAATTCTAAAACTTTGGAGTGTAAAATTCAAACACTCCAAAACTTTAAGGAGTACAATCCAAACACTCCTAATCTATAGGAGGTAAATTCCAAATTCTGAAACATCAAGGTGTAAGATTCAAACATCACCAAACTTCAGGGGGTAAAATCCAAATTCTGAAACTTCAGGGTGTAAAATCCAATCACTCCCAAACTTAGGGGTGTAATTTGCAATTTATCCAAATTTTTGTTGATGGCATATATTTGGGTGAATCTGAGTCATATTAGATCATTAACGTGGTTCCGTTCATTCTACATATCGTGAATAGTTTGGATTGTAAAATCCTATCTATATATTCGATCATTAAAAAAAGGGGGGAAAAAGTGTAAACTGCTATCTATAAGTCAAAATGTGTCACGCAATATGCGCATATATACAAACACTTCTCTCATATGTGTGTAAGGTGATCAGACACATGGATCCTACATGAAAACATGATACTAGCTAGACATTGCTCTGTATTGGTAGTATACCAATTAGATGATACCCACAACTTTCTGGGTGTATTTTCCATGAAAATTACATGAAATTGGACAGGTCTGTTACATTACATACGACCCTTCCAATCAAGCTGCAAAGGCAACTGGTAGATAACTCTCTCCCACACTCTGCCCACGAAGAAGTTTGATCTTTAATGTTTTGAATTTTATTTATTTATTGATATTCAACTTGCATCATACATCAAGAACCTTCAATAACCTCTATGGAAAAAATAATAAAATCTTAAATATTGTACCTAATTAGGTTTTTAAGTAAATTTTAATCATGTGACTTCTTTGACTAATGTAACAAAAAATGTATTATTTTTTACCAAAATAATAATAATAATAATGATGATGGTGATGAAATTCAACTATGAAGAAATAAGAAAGGTCTTCTGAAATGGCTTATTGCATGCATGGAACAAACAAGCAAGGAGTACTATAATATAATAAGATATTCTCATTTAGTAATTAACATCCATTAATAAAAAGTGTGAAATTATTATCATTGTTTATTCTTTACTTGACATTTGGAGTTCCCTAGCTGTCTTTTATTAATTTACTTTAAACGCATAAAGTTCTTCTCACCCAGAGAAAAAAAAAAAAAACTTTGACCTCATTAAGGTGAGGCAAATCTGAAATTTCTCAGTACAAAAGTGAGGAATACGCTAGCGAAGTTTTGGCATTTGAAATATTTTCCTACTTTATTTGCTGTCTGGAATTTACTTTCTCCAATTTGCAGTGTAAATCCTTTTCTTTTCTTTTCTTTTTTTTTTTTTATAATTTTTTTCTAAGAGAGTTTCAACATATGAAATCCGCTTTCGATGATAACTCTTTATTATCAGACCAAGATACTAATTGTTAAGGACATATTTTATGTAGTTGGCTAATCCTTTGACAAAACGCATTTTACTTGTATTTGGGTAGATCTAGGATGTGTTTAATACTTCAAAGAACATGTTGTTCAAGTTTAGTATTAAAGTCATGAAGATTGGACCAAGAAACAAGTGAAGAAAAAGTGTGTACTAAAGCTGGACACCTGGTGGACACCTGCGGATAACTGCTGGACACCTGCGGATAGCTGCTGGACAGATAGCTATCTATCGAGATATCTATCGAGGTATCTATCGAGATTTAATGAGGCTCGACAGCTGCCTGATCGATCGAGGTATCTATCGAGGTTACAGGAATTCAGATTTCCAGATCTGATTTTTGGGCCAGGCTTTTGTATTTTTGTAGGGTTTCTTTTCTCACAACCCTAGGCATATATAAGGCTTATTTTTGAGGCCGTCATATAAGAGAATACAAGGAGAACATATGCAAAAGGTGACCGAAGCCTTATTCTCTCTAGAAGAAGCTACTGCGTCTTTGCGCCTTAGGGTTTTGTAACCAAGTGCTTCTTGATCTTCATCGTGTGTATGAAGTGAATAACTTTGCAACCAACATTCTTTTTCCTCAAGTTGGTGAGTGAGTCACGTACTGGGATTCGTGCAAAGGAGTTAGTCACGTATTGGGATCCGTGTATCAAAGGGTGGCGTTCATATATTGAAGAGTTCAGAGGTTCTAAAGCAGTAGAAGGTTTCTGCTGTGAGTTCATCTACGGGGATTGTAGAGTCTAGGGACAAAGGTTTTGTACTAGATCTGAAACTTCTCTTTACTATAGTGGATTGCTTCTCGGGAAGGTTTCTCCCCAGGTTTTTTACTGTGAAACTGGTTGGTTTCATTGGTTTTCCTGGGTCATCATATCTTGTCTTATTTATTTTTCCGCTGCACTTAGTTTTGACATGATATTGATGTTTGTTTGTTTTAACAAGTTTTATGTATAATAAATCTAATTAACAACTTGGGTTTAAAACTTGTTAATTCTATCAACCGGGGTCTAAATTTCCCAACAAGTGGTATCAGAGCGGGTACACTCTGATTGGATTAATTTCCTGAGTGTGATCCTTGACCCCCGTTGTCATGGATCGTGGACAATCTCTTTTGATTCCTCCTTTATTTGATGGCACTAATTATGCGTACTGGAAAGTTCGTATGAAAGTGTTTTTGCAGGCTCTAGGTGAACAGGTATGGCAAGCTGTTGAAGTTGGCTGGATTAAGCCAAAGAAAGCGCCAGTGGATTGGGATGATGCAACAATCACAGCGGCAAATTTCAACAGTAGGGCCTTAAATGCCTTGTTTTGTGGGGTGACCAATGAGGAATTCAAGAAGATATCATCCACAGAAGTTGCCAAGGAAGCATGGACCATTCTTGAGACCACCTATGAAGGTACCAAGGCAGTGAAAATTGTGAAGCTTCAAAGACTCACTAGTAGCTTTGAAGAAATAAGGATGGAAGAGGATGAGACCTTTGATGAGTTCTATGCTAAACTCATAGATATTGTGAATTCTGCCTTCAACCTTGGAGAGTCTATAGCAGAATCCAAAATTGTTAGGAAAATCCTTAAGTCCTTACCTGAAAGATTCCATGCCAAAATCACTGTCATTGAAGAAGCAAGGGACATTGATCAAATTCCTTTGACTGAGCTTGTAGGGAACCTTCAAACCTATGAGATGGGATTAGGCTCAATGGAAAAAGGTGGAAAGAGTAAAAATTTGGCTCTTAAAGGTATAGAGGAAGAGATTGAGGACTCTGAAGATGAAGATGAAGATGATGATGATGATGATGATGATGAGGATGAGAATCTAACCTTCATAACTGATGAGATTATCAATCTTCTTCAATTTTGGAAAAAGGATAAGGGCAAACCTCCTAGGAAATCTAAATCCTCTAGGAATGGTAAGAATGAGAAGCCTATCATCCAATGCCATGAGTGCAAAGGTTTTGGTCATATGAGGATAGAGTGCCCAAACTACTTTATGAGGGAAAAGGCCAAGAAGTCAGAAGACAAAGGGTTGGTTGCTACTTGGAGTGACACTGAGAATGACTCTTCTGATGAGTACGTGGATGAATGTCGTCATGTTATGGCCTTTGCTGCCTCAACCGATAAGGTGACTGTGGAGAGTGCTAGTGATAGTGAAGATTCTTCTGATAAGGTCTTGAGTGCTCAAAAGCCTAGTTTTGATAAGACTGGCTTAGGCTATGCTGTCTCCTCCAGCCCCTCCTCTTCCACGGCTTCTGGATCAATGACTGTCATTGTGCCTCAATTTGAGAAAGGTAATAAAGGTATGAAATCCAAAACTGTTCTGGCTAATTCTAAATCCTTTGTTAGACCTCATGTTTGTCACCATTGTGGTGTTTCTGGACACATTCGTCCTAATTGCTTTAAGTTGTATCCTCATAAGCAATTGTCCAAACGGTCACAGGTTTCCTCTCAAGGACCTACACCTTTGTTTGGAGAGTTATTAAAAGTCTTGAGCTTTTTAACTCAATTTCAGGAGAATTTTAATTCTTCTATGTCCTTTAATAGTCATACTAGGACACGTGCCTTTTCATCTTCACGGCCAAAGACTCGTGCTGTGTGGGTGAGAAAGGAGCCTAAGACTTAAGTGTCTTTTCTGTTTGTCCTCTGATTTAATTCTTTCTATCTGTAGTAGGACTCTCTTTGCTTGATTTCTTATCTGCTTTTGAAATCATGCTTTCATGCATCTGCATTTCTTTTCTTGCTTTCATGCATATGCATCTTTCTTTCATGCATTCATGATGTTTGTCTGTTTTTGTGTGGTTGTTGAGTTTTTATTTTATTTTGTTTTCAAAATAAATAAAAAATAAAAAAAATTTGAAAAATAAAAAAAACAGTGTGTTTGTGTACATTGGTTCTTGTGAACCTTAAAATGGCCATTGAAACAGAGTTTTCTAAACTTTGTATCACCTGTAGCTTAGATGAGTATTCTTCTGCACAACTAAGCAAGTGAGCTTTGTAGCTCTTTGTTTGTGATGAGTACGGTTAAGTGATCTCTTTTTCTTAACACTCGTATCACTATTTTTGACGGGTTGAACTAGAAAATCCTAAGAGAAAGGCATAAATAACCATCTCACCACTGTTACTCGCCAATCATAATATGACATCTGTATGCTTCGGCATAGCAAAAGTGCAATGTCAAGGACACCTGTATGCTTCGGCATAGCAAAAGTGCAGTGTCAAAAGCTTAACATCATTGGGTATTTCTTCTCTTTCTCTTGTATACCCATGCATGATTTGCTTAATAAAAGAAAATATGCAAAGAATTAAAAGCAAAAAAAGATTAAATATGCTTTAAAATATGGTTGCAAGCGTGTTTTCTAGGAGATGTGGGAGTTATAGGATGTACCTCAAAGGTGATAGTCCCCATCGAGCAGTTATGATTGTGTGTGAGTTAAAGTGATTTTCTCATATCTCAAATCGTCATAACATTGAGACACTTATGCAATCTTGCGATGTTTTCACACACAACACGCAATACTCTTTGCTATTTTTGATACATGTGCAGGTACAATGTGATTTGGCCATCACAAGGTTTACATGCTTTAATGTATGTTCACTAAACTGTCTGGACTTGTTTTTGAAATATAAAATTGGTTAGACTTGTTTAGTGTGTGTGTGTGCGTTTTTTGAGATACATGTGCATCAAAATTCTTGTTGAGAGATGATTTTGAGAGCTTAATGTGTTGATTGGATCATTGGTTGAGTTGCATGCATGATTGCATTCATGTCTGTGTTTTTCTTCTTTTGAAAAACTGTTTTTAAAGGCATCTCGACACCTTCTCGACACCTCTCGATACCTGGCTTATCTGTCGAGATCTTCAGTTGCATGTTATCGCAATCTCGACACCTCTCGATAGCTAGGTGGATCGATCGAGAAAGTTTCTGTCTCCTCGATAGCTTCTCGATAGCTGTTCGATCCATCGAGGTCTTCTCGATAGCTCCTCGATACCTCTCGATCGATCGAGATTCTCTGCATGCATTGTTTTTCTCATGTTTTGCATGTTTCTCTTATCTTGTCATCCATAGCATCTTGTTTCATTACATTCATGCATTTTTATGGATTCTTTGTGCCCCCTTGATCATCCTTGATCATCTTTATGTTTCTCGGGTGAAGCTTTATAGCTTCCTATACCCTTTGTCAATCGTGACAAAAAGGGGGAGAAATTGGAGATTTTGTGGTTTCTTTCTTTAAGATTCTACAAGTTAGGGGGAGAAATACATGCCCTTGTAAGAGGGAGTTGTGTTTTATCTTGTTAGGGGGAGTGTTTACCTCCTTGTTCATGTACCTAGGTCTTGTGACCATTTTTACATACAGCATGATATTTATCAAGTGGTATATATATGATGATGTATGTTTTCTTCACCTATCTCTACATGTGTTGTTTCTTTTCTATCTTTATACACATGTTTCTTTATTTGTATGCAATCTATTATTTCTGCTTCACACAAAGATGCCTTGATGTGTTTTGTTTAAAGTGTTTCAGAAATACAGGTTGTCAAAGTCTTCCATGCCATGAACTCTCTTCTTGCAAAGTTTTTCAAGAGTTTGTGTTAGGATAGATTTTATTGTATTCAACAAGTGAGTATGAGTTGAGTGATTTATGACTTCTCTCATATGTTCATTTGTTTGTTGTGGTTTTGTCACGGATTGCCAAAGGGGGAGATTGTTAAGGACATATTTTATGTAGTTGGCTAATCCTTTGACAAAACGCATTTTACTTGTATTTGGGTAGATCTAGGATGTGTTTAATACTTCAAAGAACATGTTGTTCAAGTTTAGTATTAAAGTCATGAAGATTGGACCAAGAAACAAGTGAAGAAAAAGTGTATACTAAAGCTGGACACCTGGTGGACACCTACGGATAGCTGCTGGACACCTGCGGATAGCTGCTGGACAGATAGCTATCTATCGAGATATCTATCGAGGTATCTATCGAGATTTAATGAGGCTCGACAGCTGCCCGATCGATCGAGGTATCTATCGAGGTTACGGGAATTCAGATTTCCAAATCTGATTTTTGGGCCAGGCTTTTGTATTTTTGTAGGGTTTCTTTTCTCACAACCCTAGGCATATATAAGGCTTATTTTTGAGGCCGTCACATAAGAGAATAAAAGGAGAACATATGCAAAAGGTGACCGAAGCCTTATTCTCTCTAGAAGAAGCTACTGCGTCTTTGCGCCTTAGGGTTTTGTAACCAAGTGCTTCTTGATCTTCATCGTGTGTATGAAGTGAATAACTTTGCAGCCAACATTCTTCTTCCTCAAGTTGGTGAGTGAGTCACGTACTAGGATTCGTGCAAAGGAGTTAGTCACGTATTGGGATCCGTGCATCAAAGGGTGGCGTTCATATATTGAAGAGTTCAGAGGTTCTGAAGCAGTAGAAGGTTTCTGCTGTGAGTTCATCTACGGAGATTGTAGAGTCTAGGAACAAAGGTTTTGTACTAGATCTGAAACTTCTCTTTACTATAGTGAATTGCTTTTCGGGAAGGTTTCCCCCCAGGTTTTTTACTGTGAAACTGGTTGGTTTCATTTGTTTTCCTGGGTCATCATATCTTGTCTTATTTATTTTTCCGCTGCACTTAGTTTTGACATGATATTGATGTTTGTTTGTTTTAACAAGTTTTATGCATAATAAATCTAATTAACAACTTGGGTTTAAAACTTGTTAATTCTATCAACCGGGGTCTAAATTTCCCAACATTGAGTAATCCACCCCTTCTAAGCCCGGCCAAAGAAGGAGAAGCTTTACAGTTATACCTGGCGGTATCGGTCATAGCCGTAAGCGCGGCCCTAATTCGCGAAGAGGGGAAGAAACAACTTCCAGTTTATTATGTTAGCCAGGCTTTCCAAGGAGCGGAGTTTAAGTACTCGTTGATCAAAAAGATCGTGTTCGCACTAATAATGGCCTCACGCAAACTGAGACAATACTTTCAGGCGAATCCAATCCTGGTCATGACCAACCAACCTATCAAAAAGTCCATGAACAAGCCTGAAGCAGTCGGAAGAATGATCCAGTGGGCGATCGAGCTTAGCCAGTTTGATATCGAGTACCATCCCAGGACGGCCATCAAGGCACAGGTCCTGGCAGACTTCGTTGTCGAATTCACTTATGCAAGCGAAGATAGCAAGATCAGAAACGATGATATGTGGACGATACAGACTGACGAATCGTCAGCCCAGAAGAGAGGCGGAGTGGGAGTCGTGATAACCACCCCTAACGGAGAAAAGCTCAAATATGGAGTTCAGCTGCAGTTCTCGGCTACCAACAACGAGGCCGAATATGAAGGAATACTAACAGGACTAAGACTTGGAAAAGCCCTTGGAGCCAAGAACCTGCTGATCCAAAGTGATTCAAAACTGGTGATCGAGCAAATAAAGGGAGAATACGAGGCGAAAGAAGATAGAATGCAAAAATACCTCAAACTAACGAGGCATCTTATCCAGGAGTTCGACGTGGTCAGATTTGAACAGATCCCTCGAAGCCAGAACGCTATAGCAGACGAAATATCAAAAATATCATCGTCAGGAGAAAGCCCATCAGGAAGCGGGCTAGTAATTGAAATATAGAAGCATCCCAGCATTAAAGAAATATCAACATTCCAAATCCAAGGTACAAACAGCTGGATGACCCCTATTATCTCTTTTTTGCAGGACGGACACCTCCCCCAAGATGCTGACGAGGCCAAGAAGGTCAGGAAAAGAGCAGCCAGGTTCACGATCCTAAACGACACCCTATACAAAAGAGGCTTCTCTATGTCCTACCTGAAGTGTGTTGACGAAGAAGAAGCCAGATACATCCTGAAGGAAGTCCATGAAGGAATTTGTGGGGACCACGCTGGACCCAGATCCCTGGTAAGCAAAATCGTCCGAACAGGTTACTTTTGGCCAACTATGCAGGTGGGCGTAATTGAACTTGTTAGGAAATGCGACAAGTGTCAAAGATTCGGGAATGTTCAACGACTTCTAGCGGAGCAACTGACGACCATACCTTCTCCCTGGCCATTCGCACAATGGGGAATTGACATCGTTGGCCCGCTCCCACTAGGTAAAGGTCAGGTAAAATTCTTATTGGTCGCGATTGATTACTTCACCAAATGGGTAGAAGTAGAAGCAATAGCAACTATCACGGAGTCACGGATTCGAAGCTTCGTCTGGAAGAATATAGTGTGCAGGTTCAGGATACCAATGGCGATTATATCAGACAACGGCCGGCAATTTGACAGCCAAGGTTTCAAAGACTTCTGCTCAAGCTTGGGCATCAAGAACAAGTTCTCGTCCCCAGGGCACCCACAAGCCAACGGACAGACAGAGGTGACAAACCGGACATTGCTGAAAATCATAAAAACCAAACTGGACGATGCGAAGGGCGCGTGGCCAGACGAACTACCCAGTGTGTTGTGGGCCTACAGAACCACTGCAAGAACCCCGACAGGGGAAACACCTTTTAGACTCACCTATGGCACTGAAGTCGTGATACCAGTCGAGGTGGGAATCACTAGCCTCAGGCACGAGGCATTCCGGGAAGAAGATAACGACGATCAACTCAGGATCAACCTTGACTGCTTGGACGAAGTAAGAGACCAAGCTTCCAACAGGCTGACCAAGTACCAGCAGAAGATGGAAGAATACTATAACAAGAGGGTGAAGCTTAGACGATTCGAAATAGGTGACCTCGTCCTACGCAAGGTCAGCACAGCCACAAGAGATTCAGCACAGGGAAAGCTGGGTCCCACATGGGAAGGGCCCTACTGAGTTACTCACTACTCCAGACAAGGGAGTTATCATCTGGAAGCCATGAACGGCCAGAAACTTCCACGGCCTTGGAACATTGAGCATTTGAAGAAGTACCACCAATGAATGTAACCAATGAATACGTTCAGAATTAATAAAGAGATTTTTTACTAATGCTTCTGCGTCCACAGGTTTTCTTAGTTGAGAACTTCAAAAGGCCCCTCTCCGATCTCAAAAATATCTAAGTAACAAGATTTCGCTTTGACGGATGTAAGTTACTGACGACTATAAGAGACATTGAATCTCAAAAATATCTAAGTAACATGATTCCGCTTTGACGGATGTAAGTTACTGACGACTATAAGAGACATTGAATCTCAAAAATATCTAAGTAACAAGATTCCGCTTTGACGGGTGTAAGTTACTGACGACTATAAGAGACATTGAATCTCAAAAATATCTAAGTAACAAGATTCCGCTTTGACGGATGTAAGTTACTGGCGACTTAAAGAGACATTGAATCTCAAAAATATCTAAGTAACAAGATTCCGCTTTGACGGATGTAAGTTATTGGTGACTTAAAGAGACATTGAATCTCAAAAATATCTAAGTAACGAGATTCCGCTTGGACAGATATGAACTACTAAAAGAGACATTGATTCTCACAGGTCACTAGGTGACTGAAGGATGAAGTAACTGACGAATAAAAAAGAAAGCGTCGAAAAAAGTTAAGTTACGAATGCACAAAAAAAAGAAAGCAAGTATATCTAATTAAAGCCCAAAAAACAGAGGGCAAATCCCATTGTTCTTAGACCTATAAACACTGGGCCAAACCGTTATACAACCAATTGTTCATAAAAAAGAAGCTGTCTCGAAAGTGGGGTTAAAAAAAGAAAAAAAAAAGAAAGAACAATAGTATATATATAAAGATAACAAGCAGGAGCATCCACTTCAGCAGTCAGCGGGAGGAGCAGGATCACCGGCGACAGGGTCGTCAGCCAAAGCATTCCCAGAAGTGTCGGGCTGAGCAGAGGAAGATTAGGCAACCTCGTCAGCGGCCATCTCATGGTCAATCTCCTCGAGGTCGAGGTTCTCCAGATCCACTCCTGAAGGATGCTTGATGAGATACCTCCTCAAGAGCTCAAACCCTTTGAAGTACCAGCTAAGCAAAATTGTGTTATACTCGTCGGTGGTCTGGAAAGCCTCGACGGACCGAGCCGCAATGGTCTTCAACTTCTCCTTAGAAGCCTGGAGCTGCTCGTCTTTCTCGAGGGTCAACTGACGTTTAGCCCTCAGGTCATCACTCAAACCCTTCATCTTCTCCTTCAACTCGTTGGCTTCCCCCATAGATTAAATCAACTCTTTCCTCAAACCGGAGTTTTCTGCCTCCAAAACCTCTACTCTCGATCCAAGAGAAGCCGCCTTAGCCTCTTGGGTTAGATACTTCGAGGTAATGTGCAAGCTTTCCCCCAACACCTGAAACAAAAACCAAGACCGTCAGCACGAGAGGTTTCAAAAAGAGTCCCGAGATCACCTCGCCTTAAGGTTTTACCTGAACAATTTTCTACACATGGCGGCTCGCGATGCTGTTAAAAGGCGCCCCAGAGAGAGCCTCCAGGTCGTTTGCAACCACGGCCCCATGCGCCCGCTCAACCGCCAGCCTCTCATCGTCCTAAATAGTTGACGAGCGAGAAGCAGCCTTATCCTTTGCCGTTTCCAAACGTGGCCTCTTGGAAATAGGAGTAGGGAGCTCCTCGATCGACGTTGAGGGGGAGACCGTCCTCGTCACCTCCACTCCAGAAGTAACGGGAGTAACCTGGACGACGGGAGAAGCAGAAGAGTCTTTCACTCGAACCCCTTTTTTCCCCAAATTAGACAGGGGCTCATTTTTCTTCGATCTAATCTTGGTGTACAAATCCTTGTTAAATCTCGTAGTCATCTCTGCAAAAAAAAGAAAAGAAATGGAGATCATGTTAACGGAGACGAAGAAAGACAATCTCTACACACGAACCTAATACTTACTCTTCTTTTCTTCAATCTCAATGTTACGGAGAACGAAAGAGGAAGGTTCTGGCCCCAAACAATAGAATGCAAGAGTTCTGGGATCCACAAGGTCGTCCCAATCCTCTACCGTCCGCGCGTAATCAATAGCTTTTTGCACTCTCTCCTTGTACCGGCTCTTCAGCTTTGGCCGCTTCGTAACTGCAGAAAACAAGTAATGAAAACGTCATCACAAACGACCATGAGCACGAAAGAACTAAATTGACGGGGATAGATGATGACGCACCTAAAGTCGGGGTTCCCCACCAACGGCGTAACCTCGGGAGATCACCCCAAGTCTCGCCTGAAGGGGTCTCAAATTCGTCCCCTGACACAAAGAAAAATCGAGACTTCCAGTACCTGAAAGACGAAGGTAACCCCTTGACAATCCTATTTCTTCTCTCCCAAGGCACTAGTTCATAGTACCCACACTCTCTGGACGCTTTTAGACGGTACAAATGGACAAGCTCGTCAATCTTGAGCATGTCTCCGTCCACAGCGGCCATCCATATACCCATATAACTAACCACTATCCTCCAAGAATTGGGCATAAGCTGTCCCGGAGCTATTCCAAAATAATCTAACATCTCCATCAAAAAGGGATGGACGGGAAACCTCAACCCACACAAAAAGGCTGCCTCATAAAAATAAACCTCCCCCGGGAAAAAATTGCACGCCCGATCATTTCCCCCTGGCAGACGAAGCCTCACCCACTTCGGAAATTGAAACCTATCCCTAAATCTCCCAAGTGTTTCGGCATCAAGACCGCACTCCTTCTCAAGGGCATGAAAAGCCCCACCTTCCCTAAGGTCCGAAACAGCGGTGTCTCCTCCCGCTGGGTCATCACTAGATGACAGACTCGTCTCAAGTTCACTGGATCTAACTTCAGACATTTTTCCTTGACCTCTATACCAAGCAATCGATTGACGAAGCAGAGGCAACAAATCAGCTAGTACAATTCCTAGACAATCGCCCTCAAAAACAAAGCCCCCTACGCACGGAGAACTATCTATAAAACCCCCTAAACGTGCAAACAAGAAAGAAATTGACAGGCAAGCTAGCCGAACCTTAGAACCACAAACCATGAAAATCTAGGCAAAACACCTACAAGACAGTACAGCCCTCTAAAAAAAAAAAAAAAAAAAAAAAAAAAGAGAGAAAAAAAGAGGGAAATCAGAAAATGGCAAAAAGGGAACGAAAAAGCAGAATGGGGAAGGATAAATACCTCAGAAGCAGAAGCACCGCCGCACACCGCTGCACCAAGGCACCGTCACACAACGCACCAGTTCAAAAAGAGGAAATCACCAAAAAAAAAAAAGAAAAAAAAAAAAAAAAGTATATTAAGGGAAAAGAAGAGGAATACGAAGGCAACCAAAGTATTTTTGAAAAAAGACAAAAAATGAAGAAAGGGAAGCTAAAAGCCTAAATAACACAGAAACTGAAGAGAAGCAGCGGGAAAAACGAAAAGCCAAATGATGGGGCATTAATTTCACCTATTGAGACACACCACGTGGCCACGATCAGTACGGCGCCACCACCCCGCATTTAATGTGGCACGAAACTCCAAGAGTCACCTGTCAACTTTTCATCTTCCATGATCGTCGTGACATGTCATGACGACCAAGTAATCCGGGGGCAACTAACGGGACTGATGATATTAATATCGACGATAAAGCATCATTGACGAGAAACCACAACGGACGATATAACCTGTGAAGACGAGGATAACAAATGCAAGAGCAAGCGAAAGCGGCTGGAGCATTTAATATCTCCAATAATACCCCAGGCTGGATAAAACAGATGTACATCCCGTTTGAGGTGAATTGAAGCCTTGCTATTAAGTGGAAAGCGTTACTTAAAGCAGTATTAAAACCACCATAACTACGGCAACGGCTAGAAGGCAAAGGGGGAATATATAAACCCTCCAAAAACACCAGCGAAAGGTAAGAGAACAACACACCATAACACATCCATTTTTTATCATTTTGAGCATAATTTTCGTAAACTAACTTAAGCATCGGAGGTGTTTTGGCAGGCACCACACCAGTGACCATATTCACAGATCTCCCTGCCATCTTCTTAGCTTCTCTCAAGACGAGGTACGGGTTTGATTCCATCCAGTCTCGCTCTTTCTCGACTGAGGAACTCTTGTCCCATCAAACTCCAACTCAAAAGCAAACATAGAAATTAAGTTTTAGTTGAATGCATAATTCCAAAGCCTCAACCGCCAAGTAAAGAATACCAACAGACATCTTTCCCTTGCACAAAAGAGAGATACCTTGCAAGTTTTGAAGAGAAAATAAAAGTAAGAGATTGAATATTAGCTTTCATATGGGAAAGTAATCAACTAAGATAAAGGATAGTTTTCGAGTAACACAAAGAGACTTGGCTTGTAAATTAAAGAAAAAGAAAAAGCGAGACAGTACCTATGGGAAAGTCATAAATTAAGAAGATAAAGCTAGGAAAGAACTCCGAACGCCATGTAACGAATACTCTACCTGCAGATAATTCACCTTCACGCATATAGAGTGCTCTTTGTCTTACAAATAGAAGAAGTAATGCAGATCATTAGCTCATGACTAGTATTTATTTAATCGAGAACCTAAACTATGCAAGAACTACAAATGCCAAGTAAAGAATACATAACCAGACAGCGAACCTTTGCAAAAGAAAAAATTCTTTGCTCAAATTGAAGAAAAGTAAAAGACGGTGGCTTATAGCTAGTAGGAAAGCAATATAAATTAAAGACAACAAGAATAATATAAAATTCTAGTAAGTATTTAGAATCCTAAACCACATTTTGTCCCCCTTAATCGCTTTTAAGCTAAACTAACAACTTGGTCAAATACTAGTCTCTAAGCACGTGTTTGCTACTTAAAGACTCTTTTATATATTATTATTTTTTTCTTAAATTTTATTAATTTTCATTCATCATAATTTGGATTTGCTACATTTCTCAATTACAAAAATATCTAGAATGTGAAAAATGTAGCAAATTCAAATTATGACGAATGAAAATTAATAACATTTAAGAAAAAATATATATGAATGAAAATATGGTTTAGAAGAAAAAATAAATAAATAAAAGAACTTCTAAGTACTCGAAATTCAAACCAAAACTATATATATATATATATATACCGACGAGAGAGGCTGTTTTGATGCGGCCGTGATGGCTTTAGTTGGAGAACATATTGGGATTGCACGACTATGGTCGCAAAACTTTAGTTTTAGCCAAGGGTGGTTAATTGGCAGGTTGAGTGTTTGAAGGTATAATTTTTTTTTTTTTTTTGATTTCGAGATTTTGAGTCTTTTAAAAGCAAAGTTGTTAATTTTCTGTTTACAAGTTTTAAATTCAGATCTAAACATTTTGTTCTTTCCTATGGGTGTCACATATTTTTTATTACGAGATTCAAAAAAAAAAAAATTTCAAGAGAGAATGAATCTAATTAAGACTAGCCTCTAAGCATACGCTATGCGCGTGTTTAGAGGTTTTTCTATTTTTTTCGTAAAGGTCAATAGTTCCATTTATCCTAATGTTAGATTTCTACATTTTCTAACCATTGAAAAACCAAAGCGTGTGATGAGATGTAACATAAAAAAATTTACATAAAAAATTGCATAAATCTCATCACACTCCTGTGTTTTTCAATGATTAGAAAATGTAGCACAATTCAAAATTAGGATAAATAGGAAGTAATCGACCATGATAAAATCCCTATACAATGCGTGTGGCATGTGGCCATGACATGTTGTGGGGTTCTATTGTGGATTACATTTTGGCCTTAAGGTCCATCCTTAAACCGTCGTATCAATCAAAATTCCAGTATTATTTTATGAAGCATGGACGAATTTATACTAAGGAAGTCAATACTGTACCGGGGACTATACCGGTTTGGCCAGCAGTACGATATATTTCGGATACTTGTCAATACTAGTATACCGTTTCAGGATTACCGCTATTTTATATAATTAATATACATATATATACACACACACACACACACAAACACAACCTTAGAAATGCCCCTCATTTAAATTTATATTATATTTAAAATTTTATTTTATTATTTATTTTATAAATTAAAGTTAATTTTAAAAAAAAATGGTAACACCCTCAAAAAGTCAAAATCCCACCCCTCTTGTTATTTCTCAAAAAGCAGAGGGACAGAGACGTCAAAATCCCACCCCTCATCTCAGAATCCAACTTCTCAAAAAAAAAAAAAAAAAACCCAAAATCCCACCCTAACCTGACTGAGAGAAACTCACCCCCAAAATCCCACCCTAACCCGACAACAAACCCATTTGTATCTCCCTTCCATTTCTTCTTCTTGGTTGATGGGACTGAGTTCAACCAAGACCACCACCACCAACCCTAGATCATCGAAGCAAAGCCCGGTGTGATGACCTCGAATTCGAAGCGAACTGGGGTTATTGTGCTTCAGTGTGGGATGAGTGCTCTATGGGTTCCCATCACTATTTTTTGGATCGAGAGAGAGAGAGAGAGAGAGAGAGCTACCTTCGGCCACTCCCTAAACCTTGAAAGAAATCACTTTTGGGCGGCGGCTCCAAAGAGGTTTTTTTCGGCGTCTCCGGCCACTACCCAGCCTGCTCTGGGCAATTCTCAGTTGGGTAAGTTCACAAATCTTTGGATTTTTCAGTTTCAATGTTCTTTTGGGTATTAGCTTTGTTTTGGAAACCAATTTCCTTGTGATTGTGAACCCAGAAAATGGCAGAATCGTGTTTCGGCCTGGTATTCATTTACCGGCCAAAACAGCCGAATTTCGCTGGTACAGCTGGTACAGCCGATAAGCGGCCAATATGACCGGTATTTTTCCTGGTACGAAACAGGGAGTGTACTTGTACAAGTGCACTAGCCGGTATGATATATACCGGCTGTACCAACCAGTACGGTACGAGATCGCCCACATTGATTTATATACAAGGTACATGACACAAATTCTTGGAAATTGTTTATATTTTTTTCATAGAAACAATTCTTGGAAACTTAAGACATAACATGTTGGATATCATAATTAATTGATTAATACATATTTTTAAGTATATTTTATTTATTTATATAATTTTTTAAAATAACAACTATAAAAAACTTTAAAAACAATATAAACTTAAAAGAACCTACACGCAACATGCGATGATTTTTGAAGTATCTTTACTTCTAAAATTTGGCTATTTTCCGTATAATGACAAACATAAATTCAAGGATAGGCTGTAAAACTCGTTTTATACAATCCAATAACAGATTACATTAGTTTTTTACTTAAAACTCAATACATGTTACTCCGCCTAGTAACATCTCAGTAAACTCTTAGTTGTATTGGATTTTAATTGAAAATTATGATGTTTTTTTAAGAGAGTTTCAACCTATAGCGTCCGATCCTGATAATAGCTCTTTATCACCAAACCAAGACACTAGTCGGTTTTTGATGTAGATGAGGATTGAATCTCAGATTTCTTATTTAGCCATCAGAAATTTTACTAGTTGAGCTAATTGGAATTCACAATTAAAAAGTATTATTAATAATTGAGTGTAATTGTGTCTAATTGTTAATATGTGATACGATGATGTGACAAGTTAAAATTAAAAGATGTAAAACTTGAATTTTACACTTTATTCTTATAAAATTTAATCTCTATAAAAAGGTCACTCTTATGTTAATGACTTAATGTCACATATTATATGAAAAACTACCCTTCTAGTCACTCATTTCCACGAGAATGGCACCTCAAACACAGAGTTGGCAACCCACAAAATAGATAGTCAAACAAAACAAGTTGCTTGGCCACACTTTTTTCATTCTCAATAATATCCTTCCAAAACATTCTGTTTCATCTCCATCAATCCAACCATGTCTTCCTCTAATGACAAACAAAAAAATTCTGGAGAAGCCTCGATCCCTTCACAAGCGAACCTCCCAGTACAACCCTCACAAGAAATTAGCGCCAACCTCAACACTACTAACAGCAACGGCAGCAACAATGAGGTCAGCAAGGAGAACAATGTTGATAACAGTCCACAACCTGCTGTACAACACACACCTGAAACTGACGACACTGCCACTAGCACATGCTATTGGATTCGGGATTTACTTAAAAATAAAAATACCACAAGGATGAATTTGAAGAAGAAAGAGGAGGAGGGCTCGACCGTGAGGAGAATAAATGACGACCGCGAAAGGAAAATAAATGACGACCGCGAAAGGATGCGTTCTCAACGCAAGTTACGAAAGAAGCTCACATCAATTAAACAACGAGTTAAAGAACTTGCAGATTTTCACGATAGTCCGGGTCATCAAAACCTAAATCGTCACCTAGAGGCGCTCGAAGAGTTAGTTGGGAATGAAGATTCTGAAAAACAGGAAGCATCCACTAGTAAAAAAACTCCAGCTGTCAGGCTTGCTGAAATCAACAAGGAAATTATGAATTTAATGAAGCATCTATCATCGCCAGAAACAATGTCCAAAGAAATAAGTTTGAGTGCTCATTTTCAGTCAAGCACCGGGTCTAATGGCCGTAGTGCAGTCCACGAGTTGGTTAACGTACACCAGGATGCAAGCTTCAGGGAAGGCTCATTTTACAAAGAAATTGAGGAGATTTTTAATGGGCTTGATGACAAAAGGAAGTTCCTTTTGTCTTGCTTTACAGTTTTCCCAGAAAATGCAGTGGTGAAGAGGAGGATCTTTGTATACTGGGGGGTGGGAGAGAAGTGGTTGAAAACTTCAGGTACTGAAGATGAAAGCCCTGAGAATATCGTTGATGGAATTCTTAAAGAATTTCAAGAGAAGGGCTTAATTGAGGCTGCAATAAAAAAGCGAAAACTGCATGTTAAAAGCTATAAAATGCATCCGCTTGTGCGTTCAGCTGTGACTATTCTTTCCCAGGAAGCTGGTAATTTGTTTGATTATGATGATAAGGGGAATGTGCTTCCCCAGAGATATTGGACTGAATTAGATTCTGAGGGGAATTTAGAGCGGAAGGTGAATGTCTCATTCCCAATTAGGTGTAACAGGATGTGTTTGCTAAAAGTCGAGGAAGATCAGGAGCAGAAACAGAAAAAACCTTCTATACCAAAGGAAAGCCAGCCAGCATCAACTTCGAATTCAGAAACACCAACTTCGAATTCAGAAGGCACAGATCTAGAAAAAATCGTTACATTATTCAATGTAAATGAGCCTTTTCCTGATCTCGAATTGGCGTGGTTAATGAAGAAGAAAATTACAAATGAGCAGAAGAAGAAAGGTATAACTGCGGAGCAGATTGAAGAGCCGACTGCGGTGGACTGGTTATTGAAGATGAAAGAAGCCAAAGTTGTTTGCCTGGGAAGCTGGCCGGGATCTGTTAAACCTCATATTGAAGTCGAGAGCAATCGATTCTTAAGAGGGTTGATGATTAGCAGAGGTTTAAGGTTCCTTAGCCTCCAAGGAGTCTCAAGAATCACGGTGCTTCCAGAATTCATAGGCAACCATAGCAATTTGGTGATCTTGGATCTCAGGGAGTGTCACAATCTGGAGGTGCTTCCAAAGGAGATAGGCAAACTCACGAAACTCAGGTACTTGGATCTTTCTGACTGTTATCTGCTAGCTCGCCTGCCAGAGGAGATTTCCGCCCTCGTACAACTTCGAGTCCTTAAGGGGTTTGTCATTAGTAATCCGCGAAGAAAAGGCTCGGCTACTTTAGAAGATTTGAAGGAGTTGAAGAAGTTGAGGAAACTGACCATCAATGCATATAGTAAGGACTTCCCTACAGATGATGATCTAACTGCTCTCCAAAATATTGGAGGAGTACTCCAAAAGCTAACAATAGCATGGGGAGAAACGCTAGCAGATCAGCAAGGAGAAGCTCAGAATGAAGGAAATGCCAGTTGCTGGCAAATGTTCAAATCAGCTCCAATGCAAGCTACAAAGCAACACAACCCAAAAACAGTGACGGGGAATCTTCCAAAGCAACTTGAGAAGCTGGATCTTCAATGTTTCCCCAAATCTACAGCGACGTGGCTGACAACTGATTCTTTGCCAAAACTGTACAAACTCTACATAACAGGAGGAAACCTCGCAACTCTAGACAGAAGCGAGTGGTCGAATGTTCGTGCTTTACGTTTGAAGTACTTGCGCGAATTGAAGATGAATTGGCGAGAACTGAAAGATTCCTTCCCACATTTGGTTTACTTGGAGAAAGTCAAATGCCCTGGAATCACACTCTGCCCTTGCGACGAGCATGGAGTGTGGATGAAAAATCCTGATCAAATCGAACAAAAGTAGCTGTGAGAGGGTTGGTTGTCGTTCTCTACTGGCCTCACATTATTATTAAATACTATTGTGGTGTGTTGATTGCTTTTATTATTTTTTTTTTTTTTTTTTTTTTGAGAGTGAATATTACTATTTAATTTTTTTTTTTTTTTTTTTGGTTGGTAAAATTTTAATTTTAATTTCAAATCTATATCTTATCTGATTTCTTTACTTTATTAATGGATTTTTACTAAATAAATGACAATATCTGCTTATATAATAATAATACTCCTTGCATGTTTGTTCCATCGAAGTCTATATGATTTCATATTTCTTAGAAAAACGCTATAGATGTACTGATGATGCACGTTAAGTACCACTAACACAAAATGGAATTAAAACATTAAAGATCAAACTTCTGCTAGTATTGCTCATGATTTATAAGTAGGAGAGACAAGATTTTTAAAGTGTGGGAGAGGGTTTAGCAGTAGCCTCCTCAGCATCACTAATTCACTGGTAGGGACTGATATCTATTAATTCTTGTATGATATGGCTTATACTTGCTGTATTGTTTGGATTTCGAGATCCAAACTATGGAGAAGGGTTATATGTTGGACTTGATCAAATTCATTAAAGTTTAGGGCCCGTTTGGTATATGTGTTTAAAAACTGAAAATTATTGTTTGAAAATATTTGTAAAAATACGTGTAGGTGAAAAAGTGTATAAAAATACGTGTAATGTTGTTTAAAAACTAAAAATTATTGTTTAAAAACACAAACCAAACACACTCTTAATTGACAAGACACTCAAAAAGCTGCTGCTATATGTCCATCCCCGAATTTGGATCCAGTGCCATATCCCTAAATCCCTCGCAAAAATTTACAACTTTTTTTTCATTTTTAACCTCTTTCGACCTATAACTTTTTTTACTTTATAAACCACAATATCCAGTAGCATGTTTTTTGTGACCCACGACAATTATGACCCTACGCAGAATATATAGGAAACATATTTATGTAATATGCAATATCACTCTCATATTCATGTATGATTCACGTGTTTGAGCCTACACATATTAGAGGAGTGTTGAACTACATACAACATGTATGGAATTAAAACTTTTTTTTTTTTTCTAAGTGTATGGAATTTAACCAAATCACACATCTATGACGTCAGATCCAACCAAAGAATATGACATTATTGAAGATAATAATTTGTAATTCGAATTGGCTTTAGAGGCCCAATTGTAGTGAAAAGACGGCCCATCTTGGGCTCATCCGAGTCCATATATACCCTGCATAGGTTTCTCTGTAATAGACAATATTAAAATTAATACGATCTTGGGCTCATCCGAGTCAAAAACTTCTCCTTTTTTTTTTCTTTTTTTTTTTTTGGAGTTTACAATTGTCGTTTTGCAAAATTATAATATTGGTGTATGCTACCTTCACACTCTAGCTCCTTCCTAACAGGTGTGTCAATTATTTTCCTAAGTTGTACTCAATTAAAGATTAAAACAAAGTATATTATGCCTTGCAATTGGAACATTCACAGTAGCTTATGCAAAATAGCATTCCAGGCCAAATATGCCTAATGAACCGCAAAACTCACCCATATTAGATTATCAATCATTATACAAAATTCCATTTAGCTACAGTGCTTCTTTAAAAATAGAGAATACTGTAGCTTAGGTATATTATTATTATTATTTTCAGCTTTTCAATTTTTTATTTCCTCTCTCTCTCACATGGCTGAGAGGTGAAGCTTTGAGCTTTTTGTCTAAAATCACTCTTGGCAGCTCAGAGGAAACTTTGCTAGATTCTACATTGGATATTGTGTTAGGTTACACGTGTGAGTGAAGTCTCACATTGAATAAAGATGAGAAGAATGAGTGGTTAATATAATATAATTGAGCGCATACCCATTAAGCTTAGACCTTTTGGATTAAAGTGTGTTTCTATATGTTATATTATTTACTTAAAAAAGCTCTCAAATGTGTTTATCCCCCCAATAAGTGGTATCAGAGCCCATGGTGGTGTGCGGCGAAGGTGGTGAAGTGTTCATGGTCCTTACCTATTGAGGACAGAGAAAGGCTAAACTGCTCACACACAAAAATCCTGGAAAAAAAAAATGGAATATTGCTAATGGTGCTAAATAATGGTGTGGTGTAAGGCTCTCATGGACATGGATGTGTGGGGTTCCCATGGATGTGCATGCGGGGTTGACACGTAGTTCTCATGGATGGCATACAAGAGACCCAAGGATGATGCGTTGATGAAGTGAAAAGCCCATTAGGCAAAGGGGAGTGAGTAGGACTTGTTCATGGTCCATAAAGAGGTCTTGAAGCCCACAGAGAGGCAGAGACTCACACGTGAGGGAGAGATTGTTGGGTTACACATGTGAGTGAAGTACCACATTGAATAAAGGTGAGAAAAACGAATGGTTAATATAATATAATTGAGCACATACCCATTAGGCTTAGACTTAGGCTTTTGGGTTAAAGCGTGTCTTTATATGTTATATTAATTACTCAAGGAAACTCCTTAAGAGGGAGTGAGTAAATAATGGTGCGGTGTAAGGCTCCCATGGACATGGATGTGTGGGGTTCCCATGGATGTGCATGCGAGGTTGACACGTAGTTCCCATGGATGGCGTACAAGAGACCCATGGATGATGCGTTGATGAAGTGAAAAGCCTATTAGGCAAAGGGGAGTGAGTAGGACTTGTTCATGGTCCATAAAGAGGTCTTGAAGCCCATAGAGAGGCAGAGACTCACACGTGAGGGGGAGATTGTTGGGTTACACGTGTGAGTGAAGTATCACATTGAATAAAGATGAGAAAAACAAGTGGTTAATATAACATAATTGAGAACATACCCATTAGGCTTAGGCTTTTGGGTTAAAGCGTGTCTCTGTATGTTATATTAATTACTCAAGGAAACTCCTTAAGGTGTTTATTCCCCTAATATATTGCATGTTGTTTGGATCTCACTGTTGGATTATTTACTCTTTAGTACAATTTGGAGTCTTGGTACTATAAAGGTGTCGTGGCTAATGGTTTGAACCATGCCATTTCATGGTAATGGAGAATGGTGGTGTTGACGACAAGGTCGGCCCAAGGCCCCACCACCCAAAAAAAAAAAAAAATCCCTTAGGGAAAAAGCCCCCTCTCCCATGGTCAAATGCCCAAATATTTATAAGATTATATTTATTTTTTAAAGGTTGTACATTTTTTTTGTATTAGTGATGCTAAGGATACCATAAATTTTACTATAGGCTTACAAATAGGCATGTTGCCGATCACAAAAAAGTGATTTAAACATTCTTTAGTTAGATTGATAAAGTTCATCAATGAGATTCAATGTCACATCATATTGTGAATATTTTATAGTACTCTTTAGCACATTTTTCCTTTTCATTTCTATTAAAACTCTCAAAGTACGAGATCAATAGAACTTTAACCCAATTAAAACCCTCAAATGTTTCAAAAAAATGTTGCAAATGTGTTGAATCATCAATCATAGATTAATCTCCTTTAATAATTTGAGGCCTTAATTTTTGTAAATTAATATCCTACAAAGCCACACACCAAATAATGTCTATCTTTGTAGACACCCCATTTTACAACTTATATTTAACCAACCAGTAGATCTTCAGATTTGTGATACAAAACAAATCTTGATGCTCTAACGATCATAATGGTATGTCATGGGTTTTGATCGGACCACCCAATCAAAAGTTATCATACAATCAATTTTCAATTACATGACTCACCTACACGATGGGCCCAATCACATCCTATCTTAAACACTTAATTTTGATTGGTTCCAACAAGAATTAATTTAAAATTAATTAAGTGTGAATTCTGATTGGATTTCATTTTATTTATTTATTTTTGTTATGGCATCTTATCTGCTCTTTTGGAGAGAGAAAGATATGATCCATGAAAAATTAAAAAAGAAAAAAAAATGCTCAAAAAAACGTTATTATCTTTAGCAGAAACTTGAATCGCATTTTTGGCTTGGAAAACATTGAAATTTGATTTTCTCTATTCCTGGAAAGTTGTAGAGAATTAAATTTTCTTTCAAAAAACATCAATCCCGAATCAATTGTTATAGCCAAAATATGAAACAGGTGCAGAAGATAACACAAATTCATCATCATCTTTAATTTTCTTTCAAAATTTCAAATGAGGATCAACACCCAATCTGATCAAGCTTATCTAATAGGCTTATTCCCTCCCTTAGCTTCAGAAGAAAGTTTTTGAAAAACAAGTTGGATAGGAAAACAGATACATTCTTTGAAAAATTTCAAAAAACAGAAAAATGCTCAAAAAGCGTTACTATTTTCAGCGGCAACTTAAATCTCATTTTAGACTGGAAAACGTTGAAAATTGGTTTTTTCTATTTTTGGAAAAGTTGTAGAGAATTAAATTTCCTTTCGGAAAACACCAATTTTGAATCAATTGGAATTTTGAACAGAAAGTTAGAGCAAAAATATAAAACAGGTGCAGAGGATAACACAAATTCAGCATCATCTTCAACTTCCTTTCAAAATTTAAATGGGGATCAACACCAAATCCGTTCCAGCTCATTTAAACAGGTCTATCTCCTCCATTAGCTTCAGAAGAAAACTAATAACTTATCTTTAAAGCTAAGCCATCCCTTCCCCTATAAATAGAGAAGACCTCTTCTATTTTCTGGACCCCAGAATTCCCTTTGGAGAGCTAGTGAGAAAGTAGAAAAGAAAAGCTGTTGTGCAACCATTGTTCTTACTTTGGTTGTAGTTAAGAACTTTCTTGCTTTCTCCTTATCCCTTTAAGTGATCACTTCCCCCTTTCAATTTATGCTCTATGCTGATAAGTAGTTGATTATGTTTTTAACTTTCTACACATGCTTGAATAAATACTTAACAAGTCATTATTTGTTTCTTTCATGATATGCTTGGATGTACATGCAAATATGTCTTATTGATATTCATTTTAAAAGCTTAGATGAACACTTCTAGGTTAATACACAAATTTTCTCTTGAATGCTTAGATGAACACTTCTATGCTAAAATACAACTTTCTCTTGAATACTTAGATGAATATGTTTAGGAAGTTGTTTTATTTTGTTAAATGCTTGAACAAACATGTCTGAGTATTTTGATTTTCTCTAGATGAACACGTTCAAGGGATTTTCCTTTACTTCATTTCATAATTGCTTGGACGATCAAATATGCTTAAATGTTTTATTTTTTATTTTTTTTTTTCTCTTTGCAGTTATGTTGATGACAAATAACATGACAACTTTGTTTTTCTTTTTTCCACATGCTTAGATGAACATGTCTAGGTTAAGAACTCTTTGTTTACATTGATTTCTTAGATGAACATGTCATTACCTTCATGCTTTCTTTACATTAAAATTGTAATCTAACAAATTTCATTTTTTTTGTTTCTCTTTATGTCAGATTCCCCAACACATATTTGCTTACAATTCTTGCAAATTAACATGTTTGTATGACATATTGTTTGTATTTTTTTGACATGACATGATATTGGCCACCTTAACCTAGGAGACCGGTTTTACCGGCGAGATGAGTGCTTAATCCCTTCCTATCTCATAAATTAACCTTCGAACCAAGATCAAGGGTTCTAAACTATGCTATTGTATATACAAATTCACATTTTGAGAATGTAATTAGGAAATAAAGCAATGTAATTTATTTTTCTTAGATTGTATCTAGGACGAAAAGCATTGTAAATTTTTGTTACACAATTGATGTAATTTGTTATATATATATATATATATATATATATATATATCAATACAACAGAATTATTTTTTATATTGAAGGTTTTCTTATTTTTTTCATTTAAATTAAATAAGTGGCGATTCCATGTAAAACTCTCGATGTAGGGGAGAGTACATTTTACAGTGAATTCGACATTTTGAGCATTACGATCCCACCCGTTCGTGCGGGTTAGGCCCAATTTGAGAAAAAATTGGCGGGCCGGGGTCACGGTCGCTCACAATCTTTCTCTCCTAAAAAAAAGACATAAAATTAAAAATTAGATTACAATTGTACTGAACTAATATATCCAAAATAAGGTATCTTTTTTAATCATAGTATATTTTTATTTCTTTTTATTAATATTTATGGCTCAACTATGATATTCAATTCTCTATATAAAATTAGCATTAGTTTAGTAAGTATTATTCATCAAATTATGTATTTGATGTATCAAATTAACCTTGATTTGATTAGTGTGAGAGTTCGGAACTTTTGGCGCTCTCAATCAAAAGAGAAAGGTATCGGCACCTCTCTTTTTGGGGTTGATATGAAGTCGCTACTTATTTCTTATTACAAAAAATATGAAAAACTATGTAGAGTACATAATTGAATAATTCCAAGTTTCATTGATAGAATATACAAACACAATTTTGATAGAAGATCTTTACAAGGCCTTGGTCCTAAATACAATCTATGTAAAAAATACAAAGTTTTGGTCCTAGATACAATCTACCAAAATATAAAATAAAGCACTATTTCTATGAACCAAAAACCTAAAGTTTGGGGCCAATGGCCTTGTAGCCGAATTGGCACCTCACTATGTACAAAGTGCTTAGGGGTCTAAGAGAGAAAGAGTTCGAGCTGCAGGATTAGCAGCATGTTGTAATTATTTCTCAAAAAACCTAAAGTTTGGGGGCTAGGTTACAAAATAGGAAGGTGTTAGGCATCCATCCTACCCAGATAAAGTTTGGTCTTCTAGACTCTAAAATGATCATTTTGGTACCCTTGTAAGATATTATTTAAATGTAACAAATGCCATGTTAAATTCTATTTAAGAGTCCTAGATTTGCAATTTTATTTTGTATGAAAAAGTTCGATGAGATTGCTTGATGAAATATCTTGATCTAAGTTTCTATGATGAAAAGAATGATTTTTTTATAAAAAATTCAGATCCAGTTTTTATGTTTATAAATGGAAAGAAAACAAAATTTTTTATGAAAGTGTATATTTTTATAAAAAACACAGATTTGGTTTCGTTTTAAAAAATTCAAATCTGATCTTGATGAAAAAAAAAGTACAGATCTGGTTGTATTAAAGGGAAAAATATTCAAATCTGAATTTTGATGAAAAATACATAACCGGTTTTGTTAAAGAAAAAAATTCAGATCTGTATTTTAATAAAAAAAAATACAGGTTTGGTTTTCTTAAAAAAAAATTCAGATCCGTATTTTAACGAAAAATACAGATCAAGTTTTGTTAAAGAAAAATTCAGATCTGTATTTCAATAAAATATATATATATATATATCTGGTTTTGTTAAATAAAAATTCAGATCTGTATTTTAATTAAAATATAGATTTGGTTTTTATTAGAGAAAAAAAAAAAAAAAAGAATGAAGCTTTCATGATAAATTTCTTGTAGAGGGAGAGTATGCAAAAACAATTTAAGAACATGACTAGGTGAATAATGAAAGAAACAAAACACACATTCATAAATAAAAAATAAATCAAAAGGAATAAGAACATGTTTATAAAAAGAAAATGAGAGCAAGATAAAATTGTGTGTTAGGACATATGTGGTTCAAGTTGTTTTGAACATATGTCATTATTTTATGTAATTGGCTTATCCTTTGACAAAGCGCACTTTACTTGTAATTGGGTAGAATTAGGATGTATTTAACGCTTCAAGAAACTGTGTTTTAAGATCAAGTGTTGAAGTCATCAAGTCTGTCCAAGAAACAAGCTGGAAAGTGCAATTTACTAAAGCTTGACACCTAGTCTCGACACATGCATCTATCGAGTTTTAGAAGTTGTTTCAGCCCCGAGGCTCGACAGATCCTCGACACCTCTATCTGTCGAGATTTATGGAAAACAGATTCTAAGTTCTATTTTGTTCCAATCCGTGAATGTGTCTTTGGGACTTCTTTTCTCCTAACCCTAGACATATAAAAGGATTATTAAGGGCCGTAAAAAAGGCATAAGTACACAAGTTGCACAAGCATTGAAAAATCATTGTTCAAGCTATTTGTGATCCAAGACAAAGTTCATTCCCTAGTTCATCTCTCTTATGAAGAAGTTGTTGTGTAATGTGCACCGTAGGGTTTTGTAACCAAGCATCTTCTTGATCTTCATCGTGTGGATGAATTGAAGAACTTTGCAGCCAACAACTCTCTCTAGTTGGTGAATTGAAGTCGCCAACTGGGATCCGCGCAATTGGTTAGTCACGTACTGGGAGTTGTGCATCAAAAGGAGAAACTGTCACTACAGAACAAGTCCAATTGGGTATTGGGGTAAGGGTTCAATTATAGATTGGTAAGGTACTGGGATTCCTTTACTTGTAACTGCTTGTTGTGATAATAGTGGAGTTTCAAGAGTGGTGACCTTAAATCACTCGATGGGGTTTTTGCCGTTAGGTTTTCTCCATTCGTAAACAAATCACCGTGTCAATTTTATTTCCACTGCATACTTTAGTTTATTGGTGATTTGTTTGTGCTACCACGTAATTTGCATGTTAACTTGATTAATTAAAAACTTGGCTAATTAATCAACTTAATTAATCACAAGGGGTCAACGCTTTTGTGGCCTATCATTGTGAAAGAAACAAACAAAGTAAGAAAATGCCTACATGAATGTATTCTGCAAGAAGGGAGTATTTTAGAGGTCAAAGAGTATGAACCTCTTCGAGATCTAAAATAGTGTCACTTACAGAATAGAAATTCCTAAAGCAGAGCTTCTCAAATATCTTTAATGTAAGGGGAGAGATGGGTACTGAATTTTGGATTTTCTCCTTTATTTATAGAGGTATGTCTGCTTAAAAAATAAGTTAGGGTTGCTTAGAAAATCAGCAGATACGAATTACGTCAAGTTTTATCTCTAAAAAATTGAATCTAATAAGTTTAGACCTGAGCTAAAAGTTTTGGGCTCATCTTAAAATATGTGCCAATAGACACTCCCATAGTGCCGATTGGCACTCCTCAGTGCTCGCCCTGGTTTCTTTTTCTGGTTTGTTTTAGACTATTTTTTGGGCATTTTTGGGGTGGAAAATGTACTCGGAAGTTTTTAAAACTTGTATCCCTAGTAAAATCCATCTTAACTTGATAATTAAGTCCTTTAAAAATAATTATTTAAAAGATAATTACTTCTAAAATCCTAATTACCAACAATTACCACATTATCAGATTATTCATTTTATTCCTATGAAACCAAACTCATTTTTAATCAAATTCAACAACCAATAACATAAATTATTTAATTAACACTAATTATTGATCAATCAAAATTAATTTCAATTAATCACACGTGATCGGTTTTACCTAAATGAAATGTATGCAAACTGTGAAAACTTAATCTCGTGATATCTTTCAATCCGACGGCCCGATTTGGGAACCAGGCATATCATTATGATCGTTAGAATCTCAAGATCATTTTTATGATATATGATGAATGATTTAATACGTGAAATGCAATTATGATTTTTGGGGTACTTAGAATGATCATTTCAATCATCTTCCAAAATTAAATTCAGGGTGCAAATTTGAGTGTCTACAATTAGTATTAAATAATTTTTTTAATTAATTTTACATATTAGAGGCCCCATATAAATGTCTCGCCTTAAGTTCCAAATTATGTTGGGTTGCCACTGGTTGATGATTTGGGAGGTCAATATAAATAGACCATAGTTCATAGTGATTTAAGAGTTGGGTTTTTAGCAGCATCATGGAGATTTGAGGTTTAGGTTTGGTAATAGTGGCATTAGGGATTGTAGAAATTTCAAAAAAAAAAAAAAAAATTGTGGAGTTGAAAAAGGTAAATTTGGATATGGGGAAGAAGAGGGGAGAACTATGTTAGAATATGGCCCAACAAGTCAAAATTTATTGACCAGAAAATATCTAACCTGAACCCAAAATTTTTACTTGAAGTAAAAATGGGTTGACTCGAGACCTAATTGTTTGTTGTGAGTTTTATAGTGCATAAGTTCAACTCAATTGGCAATATATAATGGATATTATTATCAATTTTTTAAATATCAATATTTTATCATCTTTTGGATAACGTCATTCAAATATATATATATATATATATATGACCATCATCATCATCATCATTTAGATTCAATGGTCTTAAGAAAAAAATTGAGATTGGTCTTTACATAACTACATGCAAATGAATTAAAAGATAAATGGTTGAGGCATTTTGTAATGAATAAAGATTTTTAGATATTAAATAATAAAGTACATGTCAAAATAATCTAGTTACAGTAGAGCTAAAACACATATATATTTAAAATTATTGACATATATGAAAAACATTCATAAATTTGAAAAGAGTGAAGCCAAAATATATCAATAAAATCAGCATAAATTATGGGTGCATAGGCCTATTTTTTAACAATTCACGTCTAAAATAAACGACTTTTCAAAATAAAATATGATATTTCCTAGAGTGTGTATTGCTTAACAATAACATGATATTCATAAAAGAGACCATGTATAAATAAGTAAAAAAAAAAAAAAATCGAACTTTAATGTATATTCTCAAATGGAAATAGAGTGTCAATCACAGTTGATATTAGATTATAAATTAGTTTTAAATATTTTAAATTTCTTATATATTTTTATTTTTTTGTCAAATTAGTTATCCAATAAGGCATTTGTAATTTATTTTAATGTTCTGGGATGTTGGTATTGTGTAAAAATGAAACTTGTGTGTTTGTTTTAATTATCCTTTGTGCTATTTTGTTTTGGTTAGTAATGTTCAGACTTGTATAATTTTCAAATTATTGAATAAGTATTAATTTGTTTTGCTAAGTTCATTCTTAATATGAGTGATGAATTCAAAGTAATGTATTTTGTTGGGTTATAGATTGACCCTAGTTAATTAATTTAATAACTCAAGTTGATTAATTATGTCAAATTACAAGCAAATCGTGAAGGAACAAACAAGTAACCAAATAAACTAGAGTGCAATGAAAAATAAATTTGATACGGTGATTTGTTGACTAATGGAGAAAACTTCTCACAAGATGAAAACTCCCACAAGGTGATTTTCAAGTCACCACTCTTAAAATCACTAATCAAGAATCAAGTGGTTACAAGTATAAAAAATCTTACCACTATCTTAGACTATCCTAAAGTACCAACCTATAGTTGAACATTCACACCAATTCTCAATTAGACTTGATCATGTAGAGATTTCTTCCTTTGCACAAATCTTAGTGCTTGACTAACTTCCCAGCAACTGATATTTGTTGTTGGATACAAAGTTCTTCCCTTCAATATATGTTGAAGATTTGGAAGCATTTGGTTACAAGACCCTAAGATGCATAAGAATGCAATAGCTTCTCCAATAATGTATGAGTTCTCTAATTGAGTTTCTGTATCTTATGATGACTTTAAAATAAATTTTTTATATCCCCTAGAGGGTTAATGAGTGAAAAAACCCTAGTGATCTAAGTCATCATGGGCACGAAAAAATAACCAAATAAACTAAAGTGCAACGAAAAATAAATCTAACTTGGTGATTTGTTGACTAACGGGAAAAACCTCTTACAAGGAAAAAACCCCCCATTGAGTGATTTTCAGGCCACCGCTCCTAAGAATCACTAATCAAAAATCAAGCAGTTACAAATATAAAGCATCTTACCACTATCTTGGACTATCCTAAAGTATCAATCTATAGTTGAACCTTCACACCAATCCTCAGTTGGACTTGATCTTTTAGAGATGTCTTCCTTTGCACAGATCTTAGAACGTGACTAACTTCCCAGCAAATGATGTTTGTTATTGGATGCAAATTTTTTTACTTCAATACATGTTGAAGATTTGGAAGTATTTGGTTACAAAACCCTAAGACACATAAGAACGCAATAGCTTCTCCAGTAATGTATGAGTTCTCTAATTGAGTCTCTATATCTTGTAATAACTTTAAAATAAAGCTTTTATTTCCCCAAGAGGGTTAGTGAACGAAAAACCCTAGTGATCCAAATTATCATGGGCCGAAAAATAGATCTGAGAATTCTAGATCTGCAAAACTCGATAGATTGAGAGGTGTCGAGATCCTTCATTTATTCTTGATAGATGCTAGTATCAAGACTAGTGTCAAGGTTCACTTTTTTTAGCTTTCCTTCACTTGTTTCTTGGTGGAGCCTTATGTCTTCAATAATACAATTAGTCTTGTTTACTCAACATACTTCATGATATTCTAGAACCACACCTAATCAATTCTAATATTCATCTGAAAATCCAATCCAATTAAAAGTTTATTGAGATGTTATTAAGTGTGGTAGGATATATATTGAATTTTAAGTAAAAAAGCTGATGTGACAATTTTTTATTAGAAGTATAAAATATGAGTTTTACACTCTATCTTTACTCTTAATGTGAATGATCTAACCGTAAAGATAGAGAAAATAAATGCTCAACTAAGAGTTTGTTTGAGATCTACTTATTTTGCTAAAACTGAAAATTTTTTGCTGAAAATACTGTAGATAAAGGTAAAAGTTGGTTGAAATAGTATAGTGGGACTCATGAATAGTATCAAAAAATAAAGTGAGACCCATGAATAGTATCAAAAAATGAAGTGAGACCCATGAATAGTAGCAAAAATAAGTTGAATAGTAAAATAAGTTGACAAAATAATCTTTGTCAAACAAACACTAAGTCAGAAAGTTTATTAAATGTCAAGTAAAAGATATATTACTCGCGGATTCCTCACATTTGTACATAGAGATCTAAGGTTTGCTTTGATGATGTTAAAGTAAATTAATAGCTTTTGTGAACTCTTCCAAGTAAAGAATAAATATTCTTACCACAGCACACCTTTGATACGGTGGTCACTCTACAAATATGAATGCTTGTGGGATATAGGAGGTAAGGGCCGGGGTTTAATTCTTCAAAAGTAAGTTTCACACACATATATACTTAGATTATGCTAGAATATAAATTCTATCTTGTATAAAAAAAATATATATATATTCCTTACCTATATAGAGAAGAAATAAAGAATTAGTAATTAATTCACCATAAATATGTCCTAACATATAAATTAATTCATGCTTTTAGGGCATAAATTAATTGATAACTTAAAAAAAAAAATTAATATAACTTTTATGAAAAATATAAAAGACTGCTAAAAAATTAATTAATTTTTTTATTTTTTCATATATAAAAAGTTGTTAAAAATATTTTGTACCGCTATTTGCTAAAGAATAGACTCAATAAGTGCTAGGTTTTTTTTTTTTTGGGTGGGGGGGTAAGTACTCAATAAGTGCTAGTTGTAGCATAAAGCTATTTGCTAAAGAATAGACTCAATAGAGTTTCAGGTAAAAAAAAGAAAAAAAAAAAAAGAAAAAAAAAAGTGTAAAATCGTAGTCTTCAAGAATTGATATATTTGTAAAAACGTGTAAGTCTACCAACGCGTCGATTCTTTTCCTAAGTTCAGGGAAAAGTACATTCTGTACTTGATGAAAAATTAGAGCAAAGTATTTAAGTAATCATGCAAAGCAAGTAAGCAACGTACCCTGCAAGTTAATTAGGAAAGTAAATTCCAGAGAATCCAGACAACTTAGAAAGTCGGAAATTCTTCTTAAAAAAAAAAAAAAAAAATTATTTCAAATGCCGAGAATACTTTCCTTCGTACATTGAGATTTCATATTTTCCTTGACGAGGCTAAAGTAAATTGACGCAAGATACCTTTATTAGGGAACTCCAAATGTCAAGGACTTATTTAGTATATGTATTTAAAAATTGAAAATTATTGTTTAAAAATATATATAAAAATATGTATGGGTGAAAAAATGTGTAAAAATATGTATAATATTATTTAAAAATTAAAAATTGTTGTTTAAAAACACAAACTAAACAACTCCTAAATATCCTTCGGATGCTCATCTTCGCAAAAAAAGTGATATTTCTTACACAAAAGGAAAAATAAAGACAGCTAGCTTCAAGTACTCCAAATGTCAAGTAAAGAATACTTCACCACTTTGAAGAAAAATTAAAAAGTAGGCAATACTTCACCAACAGAAAAAGATTCTTTGCATTTCAAAAAAGAAAAAGAAAAAGATTCTTTGCCATGCACGTGTAAAGAAATGAAAAGGATATATACTTGCCTTAATTGAGAGTTTTGCTAGAAGTTCACTCTAACTGGTTTCAAAGCTCAAAGTTTAAAGTTTGAGGTTTTAGGATTTGAGTGATGGATATATATATATATATATATATATATATATATTTTTTTTTTTTTTTGAGGGGGGGGGGGGGAATTGATTTTTGGTGTTATTTTTAAGTTTAATTTTTTACATATCAATCCTAATTAATTTATTAGTAAAATGAATATTGAACGTAATTCAATTAGATTTTAATTGTATTTTTAATTTTGCTCCATGTGTCTTATTAAATTTTTAATTTTGTGCCAAGTGAGTTATTGAGTATAAAAATCAAAGAGTTCAAATCCAATTAGATTCAAAATTGTATTTCAATTAGAGTCTAATTTTCCATCATCTATTCATCTAAGTTTTTAATTTTTGTGGCAAGTGAATTATTGGGCATAAAAATTGAAAAAAATCTAAAACCAATTAAATTTTAAATTATATATATAGTATGAGAAACCATTACACATATTTAGAAATGTATGATTTTAAAAAAGTGTAAACTAATATCATGTATAATTTGAACCTCTTCTAAAAAAATATATAATTTAAACCGTATAATTATAATTATTTTAATTGTACCCATGTATATGTACTCAGCTACACACTAGTATTGATATTAATAGATATGACATGACGTTCAACTTTTGTATTTCACTCAATTACCTTTATAAAATAGTTGTACTTGTGTTTATTCTTCCAGTTCTATTGTAATTACAAAATAAGTATTTTCAATTATGAATTTTAAAAATCTAGGTTTCGCAATAAAATGAAAGATATTTTCTAACGTTAAGAAATTTTATTACAAAATTTCATAAAAAATAAATAATATGATTTCACAATTTAAAGAATATTGAGTTCGATTATGATAAATCATAAAGGATTGAATAGACATATATCAAGAAATAGTCATTTTATATCTTTTCTTTTGTTTATATTATTGTTATTGAATTGTTGTTAGTTTTATTCTTCATGTATCTGGTCACAACTCACTTGTGGGAATTTTTTAGCAAGTACATGAAAAAAACCATGTCACCAAATTTTAAGTATATCTATTTACTGTAGTCTTCATATAGTTTATGTATAACATGGGTGTTTATGTATTATAATTCCACCAAAAAAAAAAAAAAGTTCTACTTCCTAAAATGTTCACATTAACATCTACAAATTTCCATATGTACTTAATTGGAGGAAAATTCTCATAGAATAAAGTCCAAAGATTCCACCTTACTTTATTCTTATGCTGTTTAGGAGATTATAAAAGGACGGGAGTCAGGAGGAGCACACAAGTTGTTTCAATTTGAGAGAGGTTGAAGTGATTGTGCTCTCAAACCCAGCCAAGTTACCAGGTTTTTCACTTTCTTCCTCGTGGTCGTTGCTATTTTTGAGTTTAAATTATTTCTTATCACCGTATTTATTTCTATGTTCTTTATTGAATATTGCCAGAATAGCTCAAAACACATAATGTGTACGTTTCAGCTTTTATTGCTATCAACATTTCTGTGTTGCGAAAGTTGTAGATTATGGATGTTTGAACAAAGAAGAGAGAAAAGGGAAGGGTCGAGGAATCTTTCCAATGTTTTTCATTTATTGAGAGAGAGGAAGAGTATTAATTTCCCAAAGTTCCTATTTAACCTCTTTAATATTGTCCTTCAAAAAAAAAAAAAAAAATTCTCTAATATTGAGAAAATTTGAAGTAGCAGAGTAGGATCATAAGTACTACACGTCATATTATATCTCTACCAAGCAGGGAACAAAGAGTACATTAATATTACTAATATAATTTGTTTTAAGTAAAATTCTATTATAAAAGTTTCTACAAATTTAACAATATTAATATGAAAGTTTTAAGAAATCTAAAATAAACATAATAATGTACTATAATTTTTGGTTTTGATAAAAACTCAATCTTACGTCATTTTTTTACCACATAATTTAAGTTTTTTTTTTTTTTAAGTTTTTTACTGTCTACATTGTTGTTCTACTTCAATGATATAACTGAGTTTTTTTTTTTTTTTATAAGGCATGGACACAATTCTATTGTACTACTTTTTACATGATTTTCTTATACATATATGTGTGTGCACGTGGGTACTTAAGACTTAATTCTTAAAAATATAATTCACTAGGGAATCTAATTAAATTCTATTGCTAAAATTTTATGTGAAACTTTTTATTTCTGAAGTCTTTAAATTAAAGTACGAATAGTGAGTGGTACTACTAAATTTTGTTATCAAAAGTTTCAAAATTGTTAACTCTTGCCTTTATTATTCTTTATTAATTTTCTCCCACGTGGTTTTTCTTCTTGTTCTATTTTTACTTTTCAGGTAATTTTTTTTTTTTAAGAAAGACAATTACAACATGTTGCTAATTCTACAACTTGAACCTTTTCCTCCCCACTAAATCCCCAAACATTTTTATGTTTGGTAACAATTTTTTTTTTTTTCAAAAACTTGTTTTTATGAATATAAAAAAATAATAATTTTCTCGTATTTTTTAAATCAAAAACATTTTTGGTTAGTTAAAATTAAAAAAATAGTTTTTTGAAGAAAAAAATAGAAAATACTAATATGTTGTTATTAGAATTTGAACTCTAACGCTAACTCATTAAATGGGACAGATTCATTAAATTAAATACGTGTTTTCATTGACTTTTAAAAATTAGAAACTGAAAATAACATTTTGCATGTTTTCAGTTTCCTTCACAAATTAAGTTTTGAGAACAATTTTTGTTTTCTATTCATTTTGAGTTGCTAAACAACTTTTTTAGTTTCAAAAATAAAAAATTATTTTTTGAAAACAGAAAATAAGAAGAAAAAACAATTATCAAACATACCCTAAATTTTCTTTTGTGTTTTTTCCTTTTTGACTTCTCTCTCTCAAATATAATGGTGACCATATAGGTTGAATAAACAGTGCCTTTTTTTTTTTTTTTTTTAATGGGAGAATTATCAAGTTGTTTTGGATTACAAACGTGTTTTTGTGGACGCATTGTTTGTTTTATAAGGGATGTTCACTTGATTGATAGAATTTATTTGTTATTGAATATCCTAATAATAGCTATATAAGATAAGTTTGGGTTTTAATTTTTTAACTCATCAGGGTTTTGAAACGTTTGGGTTTCACACATTTTCTTTTGGTATAGGTATTTAAACAATATCGCAATTATCTACAGAAAAAACAATGTCAGAACAATCTCCAAAGCAAACAAAGTCGGAGCAAGCTGATCAAACCGTGAGAAACAAAATAACGGAACTCTTTCCCAAGTATAATGCTTCAAGTCCGGGTACGGATCCATTCTAACTCTTCTTCTCCATGCCGATCGATATTGCCACATCTAGTTATATTCTTTGATTGTTATTTTATTTTTATTTTCACATCTACTTATTGTCTTAGCTTACTTTTTGGATTAAATGATAGATATAGTTTGATTTTGTGCAAAAGTGCTTTAGAGAGATTGATTTGGTTAAATATTTATATGTTCATTTTTTAGATAACTGAGCTCGATCACATCATTCGTAAGATATCTCCTCAAAAAAACCAAAAACTCGTGGTAACGTATATTGGTTGCTTTGGTATTGCTTTGGCCTTTTCAAATCTAAATGGAATGGCTTTAAGATATAATTTTAAAATTTAAAAGTATTTGGGACTAATTTAGGATATAAAAGATTTATAAGGTTTGGGTTTGACAACGTTTTCTCTATCCTAAACCTAACTAACCAAACTTTTAAGTATTATTTTACGTTGGCAGTATATCGTTGAGATTCACAAGTCAATTAAAAATCACAAATTAAAAATAAGAATTTTACTAATGTCGTCTAAATTGGATAATAAAATACATGATAAAAATAAAAGAAAAAATATCACTGTAAGTTATACAGTAATAAAATTTTAATTGCATGCGGTATTTTAAATTCTTGAAGCTTTGTTGACAAAATTTCACCATTGTTTTTATATAGTACTAGCTTGAGGAGGCTGTTGTGAATGCTATTAGAGTAAGATAAATTGGCTGCTTTTAGTATTGCTTTGGCTTTTTTCAAATCTAAAGGAATGGTTTTAAGATAAAAATTTTAAATTTTAAACCTATTTGGGATTGGTTTAGGATATAAATGATTTAAACTTTTATTATTTTACTTTTGTAGTCAAATGTAAAATTTAGCATGCTATGTCAAAACGCTAACATGATTGATGAGTGATGACCAAAATTTTAAAAATAGGGTAAATTACAATAACCTACCTAGAGGTTTGGGGTATTACCAAACACATCTAAAGATTTTTAAAAATGACCAATTTGGTCCTTAGCCACTAACACCATTTGTGCACCGTTTATTAAACCTTTTTTTTTTCCCCCCCTTTTCTTCTTCTCTCCCTTCATAGTATAAAATTTCTTTTCTCTGTCTCTAACCTCCAACAACACACTAGCAAAAATCACAAAAAAATACCCCCTTCAAACTAATAGAAAACCAAAAAAAAAAAAAAAGCAAAAAACCAAGCCAAACAACACACATAAATCTCTTTGTAAATTCCCAATGAAATCTTCTAAAAATCCCAATAGAAACCCCAAAAAACTAGAAAATATCTTAGCCAAACAACATAGAAAATCAACACAACCCCAACTATCATCAACCTCATAAGAGAAAACAGAAAAAACACACCATTTCACAAGATCGGCTTCATCGTCAATCTTCATCCTCTCCTGACGAAACACTACCCAAATCCACAATCTACGACACTGCCACAAAGAGGATGAGAGAGTTTGTTGAAGGCAAGATCCAAATCAAAGCACCATCGCCATCACCATGTGGGTTTCGATCTGAGAGAGAGGGACGAAACTTCGATAAACGACGTTGATAGCGTCAAACCTGTGGTGGGAATCGAGAAGTCCTTTGCATGGTGGTGTTGCCAGTGACCAAACTCATGGAATTCACCAGTTAGAAGAGCTCTAAGAGAGAACTCAGAAGAAAGTTTAAGAGAAGGTGAGCCTCCATGCTCCTCCATAGTGAACCTCAGCCAACACCATCACAAAAGATGGCCCCTCATCCCTCATCTCACTTTTCTCTCTAAAACTTGAGAGCAACAAACATCTTCTCCCTATCTGATTCTCATTCCCTCAAAACCCCAAACCCACTCTTCGATCTATAAGCTAGAAGGTCCTAGACGACATGTAAAACATGGATCGGCAGTATGGAGGTTGTGAAAATGATGGATCTACCGAGAACAAAGGTCTAGTAGCATGTGGGTCTGTGTCGGCCATGAGAGTTTCAAAGATTTAAGAGAGAGCTGGAGGTTAGAGGGAGAGATTTTCTGGCGTGAAGGGAGAGAAGGAAGAAAAGGAAAACAAAAAAATAAAAAATAAATGGTATAATAAACAGTGCACAAATAGTGTTAGTGATTAAGGACCAAATTAGTCATTATGTAAAACCTTTGGATGTGTTTGGTAATATCCCAAACCTCAGGTAGGTTATTGTAATTTACTCTAAAAAATATATATTCATACTGAATAGTCTGCTACATTTGCATAAACATTAAAAAAATAATTAAATTTTTTTTTTCCAAAGAGTAATGCTAGAGACACAAACTTTTTAACAAAATATTTTACAAATTGCTGATGTAGCCAGTGATTATTGGTAAATATAAAAATAATATTAGTGGTGGGTCTGCTCCGCCACATCAGCATAAACATTAAAAAAATAATTAAAATTTTATTTTTTCAAAATGTAATGCTAGAGACACAAATTTTTTACAAACTGCTGATGTGGCCAGTAATTATTGGCAAATGAAATAATGATGTTAATGGTGGGCTTAGATGATACTCAGGAAATATATCATCAATCAAACAAATCGCTCCCATCTCAATCAACCTTTAAATCAAATGAAACTTAGTCCCTTCCACATCCACGTCATCACCACGATATCTCTCTCCAAAATCTTCCTCTTCAACCAGCTGGCAAAATTTAAATCAAATCCCTAAATCTTATCCACATCACCCATATAACTCATGGAGGTCTGCACAGTGCGTAGGTTGAATCTTCCTCATTTCCCTTACCCTATTCCACAACTTTCTTTCTTGGATCTCAAAGAACAACGTCTTAGGGATTTTGATCTTAAGGCAAGATTTAGGTACAGTACTTAAATGTTGTTTTATAGGTTTTCCTCTTAAGATTCAGTCGTATGGATTTTTTCTTAAGAGATGAAAGTGTATTTTTTAGTTAAGTAACTACATAGTTGAATTTTAAGAGAGGAATTTAAGGAACAACACTTAAAATACTGTACCTAAGTTTTGTCCTTGATCTTATCTTATCTCAATGAATGAAAGAACAACGTTTGCACTTGAGGTTTCTAAGTTATCATTAATTATTATTATTATAATTATTATTATAAATTTATGCTGACATGGTAGTTGAAAATCATTTTTTATTTTTATTTTTGCTAAAACGCAAATTATACCATCTAAATTTGATTGAAATTCATTTCAATCTTCTAATTTTGCTTTTGTTCAATTGAGTCCTTTAAGTTTTAAATTTATTTAGTTCAGGTATTCTATCCAATTTTGTTTAAAAAAATGCCCTTAAAATTTTTTATTTTTTACTTGAAAAGTCTCTATAAAATTAATAAAAAAATTTATCTAAATTATTTTTTTCAAAAAACCTTTTTTCATTAGTTAATTTCATACTTAAGGACAATTTTTTTTTTTTTTTTTTATCAAAATTGGACAAAGGCTTCAATTAAATAACTTTGAATTAATTTAGATGACTCAATTGAACGAAAGTAAGTTAAAGGATTGAAATAAATTATAGTTAAACTTAGAAGGTGCATTTTACATTTTAGCATTTTTTTTTTTTAAATTTTGGTCATTAAGTATTTCAACATTTTCTATCTAACACTTAACAGTAAGGACTATTTTGACACAATAATAAAAGATTAAAAGCTAAACTAACGTATTTGAAACATTAGGGACCAAATTGACACATAAGGTAAATGTTAGGGACAAAACTCGTAATTTACTCTTGTTTAAATTGTTGAAATATTCCATTAGACAAAGTCTAAAATATCCTCAACTAAATGTAAGAGTCTAAAATATCCTCAAGCTCCGCTAAACTTAATCCAGGTAAACACAACCCAAGTAAATCTCTTGAAATCAAAACCCTAATAAACCAAAACCTAGATTAAATAACAAAAATTATAATGAAAGGCAAGGACTTGAAAAAACTAAAAAAAAAAAAAATCCAAATTCAATACGAACATTCTCATTTCACCTCCTTTAAGAGCACTGGCACCCAAATTTTAAAGTTATAGCATCAAAATCATAAAAGTGTGCATTATATCGAACTCTAAATAAGATGGTACTGTAGCAAGATGGTATTTTTTAAAAGTAATATTTTATTGGGTTTTGGGTTATATTATTTTATTGTGTAAATATATTATTTTAATGTGTTGTATGATAAAATAAAAATTGGCTTACAAGTAATAATTCTGAACCATAAAAATAGAAAAGTAACAAAATTTAGACATGTATAAATTCAGGTCAAGGACACATGAATCATTCTCCAACTAAAAATACTATAAAAAAGAAAAAGAAAAAAAAAAGAAAATAAAGAAGGGTGAGAATGGATACTAGCCTTTCCCCATAATCAATAAGGTATTAAAATTTTAGCTTTACCAAACTCTGTTACACACTAGAAACACACGCACAGAGGTGCTCATAATGTCCCCCACTATCCAATATTCCTAAATCTTATGGCCGGTTTGGGTAGAACAAATAGAAGATAATAGGGTAGAATTTGCCAGTGATTAGCTAGATCTCACAATAATTTGGGAATCAATTCAGCAAAAAAAAATAGGAATCAAAAGATTCCGTTAAAATTAACTGATAAAGTAATGGAATAAGTGGATTTTCTCTTTTTGTTTTTGTTTTTGCTTTATTTTTGGACATTGCTCTGTTCCAAAAATTAGGAGGAAAATTGTACCCCAAAGATAAAAATGCTTTTCCCCAAAAAAAATAAATGTTGAATTATTTTTCTATCACTTAAAATAGTATAGAACATAATACAATTCGTTTGCACTACAAGTAGAATACACAATACAACACACTTGCACTAGAAATAGAATGCATCATATATTATCACCATAGGTGGTAGGTCTAGTGGTCGTGGGTTCATTCCTAAGGGTTTGAGAAGTTGAGGTCCTAGGTTTGAATCCCGCAATGAGAAGCGCTTGGGAAATAATTTCATACTTTCGACTCATACTTACTAGCTTCCTCGATGGGGTTGGGTGCACAACTATGATTTATTCGGATCTTCTACTCTTGCAGGCCCGGGTCCAGCGGGTAGAGTGTCACTATAGTAATGCCCAAGTGGAAGTCCAGCCCTAGGTTCGAATTCTGTAATGAGAAGCACTTGGGAAATAACTTCATGCTTTCGACTCATACTCACTAGCGTTCTCGATGGGGCTGAGTGCACAATTATGACTTATCTGAATCTCCTGCTCTTGGAGGCTCAGGTCTAGAGGGTAGAGTGTCACTATGGTAACGCCTAAGTGGAAGTCCAACCCTAGGTTCGAATCCCGCAATGGGAAATGCTTGGGAAATAACTTCATGCTTTCGACTTATACTCACTAGCGTCCTCAGTGGGGCTGAGTGCACAACTATGACTTATCCGGATCCCTTGCTCTTGCAAATCCGGGTCCAGCAGATAGAGTGGGTAGAGTATCACTATGGTAATGCCTGAATGGAAGTCCAGCGGATAGAGTGTCACTATGGTAATGCCCAAGTAGAAGATGCCAACTTAGGTCGCCCCTCTTTACCCATTTTTCATTCATTAAAAAAGAAAAAGAAAAAGATAAAAAATACATCATATATTTATTCAACACAGTACAAAACAGCGAGAGAGTAATATAGCAAAAATATAATTCTTACAAACCCATATTTAATTCAAATCTCCTATTAAATAAATTAAAGACTTTGGATAGATGTTTTTAGTTTTTTTTTTTTTTTAATTTTATTTTTGTTAAAGTAGATGCCTTTAGTTATGGACCAAAAAAAATCACAAACCTTAAACCTCATCACTACAAATATGGCAACTAATGATGCGGGATGCGAAAGCGTCAAAATGCAGAACTTGTCTAATCCTAAAAACACCACTATGCACCCTTGGTGTAGTGGTCACTCCACAAGTATAAGTGCTTGTAGGGTGTGGGGGGCAAGAATCGGGGTTCAAGTCTCTAGGAGGGAGCTTCACATACATATACATTTAGATTAAGTTAGAGTAGAAATTCTATCTTGTATCAAAAAAAGCAAAACAATAAACAAAACATTTTTGCTTTTAAAAAATAACCTTAAATCGATGAGGGTTCCTTGAATTCACAATGAGAAAGGGTTATAGAATCTACTAGAGAAACAATAGATAAAAGCCTGAATTTTTATTACTATCAATAATACTGGAAAAATGTTTACAAACTTAGAGGCCTATTTAAAGGTTTTGTAAAATTTGAAATACAAGAAAATATATTCTGAAATAACTTCTAATTAATACCTAACCATAATAGAAACCATATTTGACTTAAAAAGTATTAAATGCACTTAAAAATAAGGAAATAAATACCATAAACCTAAAATAACAAAAATTACATAAAAATATCAAAATTAATGAATTACAAAAATTAAATTTTAGATTCCGTACTACATCAACTAACATAAATGCAATAACAAAACTCAAAACAATAGAAGAGATAACCTCGTGAATAGTGTCTTAAAATCCTTTATTAAGTGAATATCCTTTCAAATGATCCAACTATACCTTTAGGAATGGAATGTGTATTTAAGCTAAGGAACTGAATGGAATTAAGTAGTCTTGTTTGGATGTTTTAAAATAAATGAATGCAAATGCATGGAATGTAAATAACTTTATTTGGGAGTAACAAAAAGAGAAATAAATGAAATTATTTTATGACAATATTTTTATTAGACCCATATTTTAAAATAAATGACTGAATATATATAGGGGTATTTTGGGAATTTTAGTTAAAAAAGTTATTAAAACTAATTTTATTTCCTTTAATTCATTCCAATTTCGAGAGAATGAAGATTTGAGGTTTTAATGGAATAAAAAAATAAATGTTCCCTCTTACCCATTTCATTCACTCTCACTTAAACTCTCAAATAATGGAATAGAGTTTCCATTTCCTCCATTAAAACTCTCAAACAAGGAAAGAGAATAATATTCTAAATTATTCTCTTCATTCCCTTTTATTTCAGTCTATTCTCTACTCTCAAACGAGGGCTTAGTGTACATCATATATTTATTCAATATAAAGTAGAGAGTACCATAACAAAATATTTCTTACAAACACATATTTTAAATCTCCTATTAAAAATTAATGATGAAATTAATATAGATGTGTTTAAGCTACTTTTATTTTTGAAGTAGATGTCTCCAGTTATGAACAAATAAAGAAATTACAGACAACCATCAAGTCCACCACAATCCACAAATATGGCAGCCAATGCAAGTGCAATTACAAAACCCAAAACAATAGAAGATATAGATAGCCTCATGAGTAGTGTTTTACAAAACCTTATTTAGTGAATCCCCTTTCAAAGGATCCGACTGTCCCTTAGTGAAATAACCATTTCTACACTTCTCGACCTACACACTAGATTTTCTAACTGTATATTTTATCAACCTCAGAAGTCATAGTGTTAAGTTATAGAAGAGACTAGTTTCTATACTAACGATATGCACATTGGTTCATATCTAAAATCACATATATAATATCATTGTTCAATAACTAATATCTCATTCAAATCGTTGGTTCCTTTGACTAAGACTACACATGTTTAATTTAAGTTTGAAAAGTGTAGAAAATTTCTAAATAAAACCAATTTAATAAAAATTTCTAACATGTTAGAAAGAATAAAGAGGTGAGGTCACAATTGTGAAAACCATATTATAATATGAAATAGGTCAACATGTAAAAAGAACTCCTCAAATTTGTGATAGCTGCAAATAGACATCCATGTTTGAGAACAAGAACGGACTCAAGATTTCATGCTAAGGGAGTCGAAGTATAAGAAAAAATAGTTATGACATTTCTATTATATTATTAATTTGTCTTTTTATCTTTGCTACTTACCCACGCCCCATACACACCCTTATTTACCCACTATCAACATTATGAATTTTTTGAGCATTCTAAACTCACACTACCATACCACTGATAATATAAAAAACACATTAAAAACATCCATATTTGAAAAGACAAAATTAACCAGCAATACCCAAACTTCTTAAATCCTAAATGGACCTAATCCAAAATCCACAAAACCACAAACATAGACGCCAAAAAACAACATTATGAATTCATAATGCACTGCTAGCACACTTTTCCTAGCTTTAGGATATTTTTTTTCCTTAAAGGCTTGTTTGGTAAGAGTATTTAAATATGATTTTTTGTTTTGTAATCCATAAAATAGTTAGTCCCACACTTAAATTTATTATTTAGCTAATATTTTCTAAATACAGTTTTCAAAAAAATGTATCATATTTTCTTAGTTTAGAACAGGATTTTGAAAATGGCTAAGAGGGTGTTTTCAGGATACAAAAAATGTTTTTAATAGCATAGTTGTAAATAAATTGAAAACAATGTACTCCACAGATATGTCCAAAATCTTTTATCTCTTAAATTAAAGAACTTATCTTTATCACAAAAAGAATTTCCTACCATTCAAATTTAAACTTATCATTGTTAAAAAAAAAAAAAAAAAAATGATGAACTCTATTCCCTTATCATTATCCACAAAAAAAAAAGAAAAAAAAAAGAAAGAAAGAAGTAATTTACAAATTCTACTTGTTGTTTTTTGTAAATATTATTTTTTTTTTAAATATCTCAAAAATAGAAACTGTCTCCCAAACAATTATTTTTAGTTTTTAGTATTTTGAAATTTGTTCTTAAAAGTAGGTGCCAAACATGTAAAATATAAAAATTATTATCTGAAAACTAGTTTCAAGTTCAATATTTTGAAAATTGTTTTTATATTATTTTGAAAAAAAAAACAAAAATCATCCTATCAATCCGGCCCTAAACCACTCCCGTCTGTTGGTCTGTTTGTGCATGTTCCTATTGTTACCCCCCTACCAACAAACAGTAAAACAAATAAACATTATTTTATATTTTTTACAGCCCCTACTCTCTCTGTACTCGCAGCAAAAATAATTTTCAGTCTCTGAGAGACAGACTCACAAACACAATCACATATTCACAAATTAATTATTCAATATATTCAATTCACAATCATCTTCAGCAAGAAAACAAACACCACAATCACATATTCACACAAACTGTAAACGTATGGTGTGGAGAAAGAGCATCAGAGAAAAATCATATCATTATTAGGTTTAGAAAGAGGGAATAAATACTTGAAATTGGATGTTGGAGAGGCCGGCACCGTCAGCATGGTCGGTGGGTTAGTGGCCAGTGGTGGTTGATGCTTGATTATCTCTCTGTCTCTCTATCTCTCTAGTCTCTCTGCTGGGCTGATATGCTCTTGTGGGGAAGGGGGCCCAAATACCCCAAACAAGATTTTAATACCCAATTTACCTACTCTCTTTGATTTTTTTGGGTCAAGGAGGGTCCGGGCCCCCTTGGCCCCTCTTTGGTCCGTCCCTGTCTGATAATGACTAAATTGACCTCTCTAGTACGTTCCATCAATTGTTAGTGTTGAAAATTCATTTTGCAAATAAGATTTAATATTTTTTTCACTAAAATTAAAATCTAATTAAAAATTTTCTTTTAATTAATCTCTTTTTATTTTTATTTAAAAAAAGCATTCAAATATTAACCATCCCCAGCAGTGTATAGTTGTGGGTGTGGTTGCCTTTGCCCATTGTTCTTCTTCCCCTTCTTCTCTCTCATTCAAGTTTTCTTTCTCTACAATAGCAGAGTCAAAAATAATTCTTTAGGAGACGTAGTTTTTTTGTGGTTTACCTTAATATTATAAATGTTATATGTATATTATTTATTGTGAATAGAATCGAATTACTCTAAATTTAAAATGAATAAATATCACAAAATTATAAATAATTATTCTCAAAATAAAATTTATTTTAAAATTAATTATTTAAAAAATAATCTCTTTGTGTAAGATTTTCTTTTTTTGATAGGATCTTTGTATAATATTTAAATGGTTATAATAAACTAGAATATATATATATATATATATATATATGTATATGTATTCTTTCACTTTTGAGTATATTCTAGTCACACCCCATGATTAAAAATGTTTTAATTAGAATCATTTGATTTGGCGTTGCTTTAATCGCACCGCTTTCATGCATTTCCTTTGAAATATTATCATTGAAATTTATTGTACTTATAAATCAAAGTATCTAATGTACGCCTTAAGAAAAAGTTTACATCATTCTGTGCTCAATAATTTTACACACTATTTCTAACATTTGCTGAAAACTAACTGGATTAATAAGAAATGAATAAAATATGGAGATACATTATTACATTATACACATAAACATTTTATACTAATTTATAACCTTTTATATTTTTGTTTATTTATTTAAATATCATCATTTCACATATATTTTGATAGGATATGCTTATAATATGTTTTTTTTGGAAGAAAAATATGGTTAGAATAGAAACATTGAAATTTGAGGGGTAAAATGTTATTTTTCTTAGAAAATACTTATAAATATAAATATCTGTATCAGTATGGCCCCCATGTGTCTCTGCCATTGGTTTCTCTGAGTCTCCTCCTCAACCTCCCCCATCTTCTAGATTCTCTCTCTCAATCAAAGAACAGCAAGAGGTTTCAGACGAAAACTCATTCAGCACCCAGCTCAATCCGTCCAAATCAACTATAAAAAAATTTAAATGACAAACCCAAAAGCACAAGGGTCTAAAACACAAAATTGATTGTACGGAATCTGTTTGTAGGTTACCCAAACTCGTATGTTAGATGCCCTATGTTCTGAAATCACAATGATTTTCTTTGCCTAATAAATTGGGATCAAAGTTCTAAAGTGGTTTTTGTTTTTGGGTTGCACAGCTTCTGCGTTGGCAACAGAAGAGAAACAGATAGATGATATAGTGCGAGATTTGATGGACGAGAATGTGACAACAATTGTTCTGACTGGAAAAACTGGAGTAGGAAAAACACGGATGGCGAGCGAGATCAGCAAACGGGCAATGCAAGTGGGCATATGCGAGATCAGCGGGGCAATGCAGGTGGGCACATCCAAGACCAGCGAGGCAATGCGGGCAGGAAAATTAATGACGGCCAGCGAGATCAGCAAACTGGCAATGCAGGTGGGCATATGTTTTGGGACTATTTGGGTGTTTCCGAATCCAGGGGATCTCAGCTTTCCGAATCCAGGGGAACTCAGGCCTCACTGCGAGAGCATTGCCCATTAGTTATCTGTACTTTCTACTGCTGAGGAGTGGGAAGATCATAGTACTGTCATTGATGATGAAAAGAAGGCAACGGATGATGAGACTGGAAAGTCGGGAGATGAGACTGCTTTCAAAGATGACTAAAAGGAGGCGTCGGAGTGGATCCTGATGGAGAGGATATCTAAGAAGCTTACTGAGATGAGATCTGATAAGCTTGAGAAACTGAGTTTTGGTATGCTTCAGAAAGTGAGATATGATATGCTTCAGGAAGTGACTGATGTGCTTAAGAAAATGAGATCTGATAATGAGCTTGAGAAAATTGGACTTGATGAGCTTAAGAAGATGATGGTTGAGAAAAATGGACGTTTATCTGCTGTGCAGCTTGAGAAAATGAAATATGATATTGAGGAAATGATATCGAAGATAAATGGACGTTTATCTGCTCTGCTTTCTGAAATAAAAGAGAAAGAGAGAGAGAAAATGAAATCTGAAATATCCGAGAAAGAGAAAGAGAAATCTGAAATTCTAGAGAAAGAGAAAGAGAAAATGATATCTAATATATCAAAAAAACTGGAAATGGTAACTAAAATATCAGAAAGACTGAATATCATAAAAGGATGGACGTGTCTAGGGACGTGTCTAGTAATTCTAGATGATTTTCCTAAAGGGATGAAAGAAAATGAAGTAATGAACTACTTAAAAGACATTCTGATGTTTTCTCAAAAGAATGAAGTTGTGTTTAAGTTTTTAATCACTAGAAGAGATGTGTCTGAGCCTGGGACTGGGAGCAACAAGAAAGTGTCTGAGACTGGGAGCACTGAACCTGAGACTGGGAGCAACAAGAAAGTGTTTAAGATTGAACCCTTGTCTGATGATGGTTCTAAGAATCTATTGAAGACGAAAGTCAAGGAAATGGGGAAGAAAGTTAAGGAAAAGGATCAAGGCCATCCAGATTTTGAAACATTGTATAAAGAAATTGCTGAAAAGAGCAAGGGTGGTCTGCCAGATATTGAAACATTGTATAAAGAAATTGCTAAAAAGAGCGAGGGTCTGCCAGCTATAATCCTTATGATAGCAGCAGCCTTAACTCAAATTGAAAAACATGATTTCGATTCGAGAGTTTGGATGTTGAAAGGTGCTCTGGATGAACCAGAATCCATGCTACTGGGCTATGTGTATGACATGTTGGCTTGCACTGATATGGCTTTGATGAATTGTTGTTGGCAAAGTAGGCAATTATTTAAAAATTTTGGGGGCATCAATTATGAGGAGTTGATAGCTTGCTGGATACTCGAAGGATATGTTGATGTTAATGATCAGTTTGACAAGGCATATGAAGAGGGACATTCTGTTTTGATGAAGCTTATAGATCGTTGCATATTGAAATTACGCGAAGATGGTCTTGTTACCATGGAAGGACTAGCACTCACTCTTCGTGATGAGCATTGCCATGGTTGCCGGACATCAAGCTTGGGATTGGCTTGTGTTCCGGATGATCATTGCCATGGTCGTGGGATATCGAGACTGGGATTGGCTAGTATTCTTGAGTATGGAAAGGAGCTAGGCATTGGGCGAGTTGCACCAGGGGAAGGCATGGTAAAAACTCCATACGGTCCTAAAAATTGGAACAAAGTTTGCACACTGATGATAGATGGAAGTTGTCTTTCCGGGGAAGACCTTGACACAATGATTTCGCAGCCCATGGAGGAACTTAAAGTCCTTGCCATTTTCAACCCCAGATTCAGGAAACTACCCTCGTTTTTGTTTCCAAAAACAAAAACCGATGATTCATCTTCAAAACCAAAAGCCGATGGTCCAATTCAAAAAACAAAAACTGGTCTTCGCTTGCTTGTGCTTAGGGGTTGTGATCAATTGGAGAACATTAATCAAATCAAAAACCTTGAAGATTTAATCGTTTTGGAAATATCTGGTGCTAGCTCCTTGAAGGAAATTCCAGATGATTTTTTCCTGAACATGAAACAACTTGAAAGCCTCAACCTCTCTGCAGTCCCAGTTCAACCATTGCCTTCTTCACTTTCCAAGCTAACTAAACTACGTCGTCTCATCCTCAAAGAATGTTCTAAATTGGAAGAACTACCAAACATTAAAGCATTTACCGACCTTGAGGTCGTTGATCTTTCTGGTTCTACCTCTTTGAAAAAAATTAAAGACAAATGCTTAAAACAACTTCAGAAACTTCAAATGCTTGACCTCTCCCAAACCCAAATTAACCATTTGCCCATTCTGAAAGATCTTAAATCACTCACTCGGCTCATATTAAAAAACTGCAAATCCATAACCCGATTGTCCAGATTTGAGTTATTAACTTCTCTCCATAATCTGGGTCTTTCTGGTTCTACTATACTAAAGCAAATCCATGATGATTCCTTTAAGAAAAAAGATGGCCTCAAAGTCCTTGATTTATCTGAATCTGGAATTGGTAGTTTACCTTCCAGTTTTACAAACCTTTTTACTCTTGAGTCGTTCGATCTTTCTGGTGTCTCTAATTTGGTCAAAATCCCGAAAGCTACCTTTGAAGGGATGACATGTCTTCGTAGTCTCAACCTCTCAAACACTAAAATTGAAGAACTGTCTGGTGCGGACACAAGATATAAGCCTCCAATTATACGCATGTATGGGAGGAAGAGTAAAAAGAAGACGGCCCAACCAGTGGCCTTATGGATGGGGCCTGTTAGTTATCGGGCTTGAGTCATTAGCAAGCCCGAGCATTTAATAATTAGGGTTTTTTGTGCTTTATGTTGTTAGCTATTTAAACACTTTTCTGATTATTGTAAGACAGCTTTGGAGAATTATTAAAAAAACGTTTGGTTTTCTTTTCACTGGTGCCGACTCCAGTTTGCTTGGTGCTAACTCCAAGCAGCCCTTAGGTGCTGACTCCTAGGGTTTTATTTATTATTTTCTGTTCATTGTGGTTGTTCTACGTCAGTTTGGTATCAGAGCCCAACCGATCACCTTTTTCCACAACACAAAATCACAACCGCCAATCCACAGCCACAATCACCACCATCAGAAAACAACTCAACCACCAAACATGCCATCACTCATATACTTACCCCACGAGATTTGCAAACCACCACAACCAAACCTGCCATTCCCCATATACTTACCTCACGAAATCTGTAAACCAAAGGCAGAACCAAAACCAACAGAAAAACCCACTCCTTCCCCAATACCAATCCGTGCCCGCCTCTAAGCCCACCACCAACGAAAAAAAAAAAAAAAAAAAAAAAAAAAAAAAAAAAAAAAAGAGACGAAGAAGAAAGGAGAAGGAGCAGAAGCCCTCGCCGACCCAGCCATCAGCCACCAGCCGCCGCGATTACCAACACCCATCAGCCACAGCCGCCGCAAAACCCAGCCGCCAAAGTCCACCGCCGCGGCCCCCAACAACCATCAGCCACCAGCCACCGCGAAGCCCAACCGCCTCACCCTCTACCTCCGCCGCTAGGGACATCGATCACCGTCGATGTCAAGGCCGAGACAAGCAGCAGCCTACTCCGACGGCAACTCCAGCCGCTGCCTCCGCCGGTGACTCCAGCCGATGACCCACCGTTTCTCTTCTTCTTTAGTTCCTTTTGCTTCTACTTCTAATTTCTGAAATTTTCGTGTTGTAGTTCCTTTGAGAGTACTGTGTTGTCTTGTTTTCTTTTTAAAGTCCAGTGTATTTCTTTTTATTTTCCCAACAAAAAAAAAAAAAAAGGGGGTCTTGTTACTGTGAAAAAAAAAAAAAAAAAAAAAGAAAAAAAAAAGAAAAGAAAAAAAGAAAGAATATTGTTGCTGTTATAGCCCATTGCTTATATTGGGCCTAAATTCCTATGTGAAAGTATTGTTCATTCACAGGTCTTTTTTCAGCTAGACCCACTCAATTGAGGAGCCCGATCGTGATTGTCTAGTACAATAAGCTGGCCACTAACTAGGGTACAATTCTTACTCTATTTTTTTTTTGTGGATTCAATTTTGTCTCATTAAAAAAATATTATCTTTATATTTTTTATGTGCATGTCCCACCAAATCCCATTGGCCTATCCCTTTTGTGCTCAAATTAGCTGTTTTATTATTTGTGTTTTCTTTCAGTACCCACTCTAAAATTCCAAAAAAAAAAAAAAAAATCACCCAATTTCTTTGAAATATCTGATTCTCATTATTAATTGGGGAGCTTAGTGGAATTTGACTGTTATTTGGGTTATCTTTCGATATTGTGAACACTGTCACTATTTGACTGCAATTTATTTCTTTGAATTCATTGATCTAGTCTCCACTTGCACTCTTGCTTGACCTTCAATTTTACATTGAGAATTGGTTACTTGAATATTTTGGAATCTCAGCTGCATTCATAAACATAGTGTTGCATGCATCTACGTAGTGGTCGCATCATGTCAAACCCTGAAATTCAATCTACTTCCGAGTCTAGTCCCTCTTTAGAGCAAACTATTCGAGACCTAACAAACAGTGTTCGTGGTTTACTGGATAGGGTAGATCGAATTGAAGCATCCCAAAAGGAGCCCATTAACCAGGAAGGAGATAATATGCTTAGGCAGAATAACCATGGTTACTTTAATAGGGCTCCAAACCTTGAACATGATCACTATAATCACTATGGCCCTAGGGACTATGATGATAGGATGTCTAGGGAAAAGATAGAAGCACCCACCTTTGATGGTTGCCTAGACCCATGGGTTTTTACTGATTGGTTACGTCAAATGGAGAAATTCTTTGACTATTACCATTGGGCTGATAATAGGAAAGTGAGGTATGCTAGGATGAAGTTAATTGGGAGAGCCGACCTTTTTTTGGGAGGACCTTGAGGAAACCCTTAGGCGTAGACGTGAGCCCCCCATTATTGATTGGATTGAGATGAAGGAGGCGCTCTCAAGGAATTACCTTCCTCCAACTTATAGGAGTTCTCTCCTTGAGGAATGGGATCGCCTAAAACAGGGCACTGCTCCTGTGGCTGAATACATAGAGAAGTTCAAGGAATTCAAGAGGCGAATCCGAATAGCTGAGGAAGAGGTTGTCACTCTCAATAGGTTCAAGAAGGGTTTAAATGCTAACCTACTGGGCGAGATTATCACCCGAGGAGTCACTACCTTAGGAGAAGCCTATGACCTTGCTAGGAATTGTGAATTAGCATCCAAATCTATCTTTTGGCGACGTTCTGAGCTTCGGAGTGTTCCTACCAATCCTCAACCTTTTGGCAACAAACCTAGACTTACCTTACCCCCTAAGACCAACCCCAATAGCATTCCAATGGAAAAGGAGGACAAGGGAAAAGGTGTACTCAATGAGTCCTCAAGACTAGGCTCTCGCCTCCAATGCTTCAAATGCAATGGGATTGGACATGTTACAGCTAGATGTCCCTCCAGGACCCTTGTCATTCAAGAGGGTGAGGAAAAGGTTGAAAATGTGGAGGAGCTAGTGTATGATCCAAATGTTGAAGAAGTCCAAGATATTGAGGCTGGGTGGGAAGATGAACCTAACTACCTCGCGTACATTAGAACCCTTTCTCCCCCGGTTGATGATTCCGATGTTATTTTTGGTGTCCCTAGAGTGACTGTGGTAAGGTGTGCTTTGACTGAACAAAGAGACACTGATGATTGGCGAAGGAGCGCCATTTTCCAGACTTACACTAAGTGTGCAGACAAAACTTGCAAGGTTATTATAGATAGTGGGAGTTGCATTAATGCAGTGTCCTCTAATGTTGTTTCCCGCCTAGGCTTGAAATTGATCCCACACCCTAACCCATATAAAGTTTCTTGGGTGGATACTTCCTCCATATCCATAAAAGAAAGATGTGTTGTCCCACTTCAATTCCTCACCTACAAGGCTGAAATATGGTGCGACGTAATTCCCATGGATGTAGGGCATATTATCTTAGGTAGACCTTGGCTTTATGATTTGGATGTCACCCTTCATGGGCGTTCCAATTCTTGCTCATTTATGTTTGAGGGTAAGAAAATTGTGCTCAATCCTTTGAAACCCAAGCCAGTCGACGTGAGCAAGAAGCCAGAAGCACCAAAGGCGAAAGGTCTGCACATCATAAGCCCAAAGGCATTTGAGAGGGTAGCAGTTCAGGAATCCATTGTGTTTGTCTTAGTTGCTAGGGAACTTCATGAAGACACCCCTGAGGAGCAACCCGAAGAAGTGAGGTACGTGCTCCAAGAATTTAAGGATGTTTTCCCTAAGGAACTCCCCGATCATTTGCCACCCATGCGTGACATACAACACGCCATAGATTTTGTGCCCGGAGCGACCCTACCTAACTTGCCTCACTATAGGATGAGCCCTGCAGAACATGCCGAGTTGCAAAGGCAGGTAGAAGAACTTCTTAGGAAGGGTTTTGTTCGTGAAAGCATGAGTCCTTGTGCAGTTCCTGCACTTTTAACTCCAAAAAAAGATGGGACTTGGAGGATGTGTGTGGATAGCCGTGCCATCAACAAGATCACTGTGAAATATCGTTTCCCTATCCCTCGGTTGGATGACATGTTGGATATGATGGCTGGAGCAACGATCTTCTCCAAAATAGACTTGAAAAGTGGCTATCATCAAATTAGGGTTCGTCCAGGTGACGAGTGGAAAACCGCCTTCAAGACGAAAGATGGTTTATATGAGTGGATGGTCATGCCTTTTGGATTGTCCAATGCTCCTAGTACCTTTATGAGAGTGATGACTCAAGTGCTCAAGCCTTTTATGGGAAAGTTCTTGGTTGTGTACTTTGATGACATCCTCATCTATAGTAAGTCTAGGGAGCAACACTTAGACCATCTCACTCAAGTTTGTACGGCCCTTAGGAATGAGAGCTTATATGGTAACCTCAAGAAGTGCTCTTTCCTTACCGATAGAGTTGTTTTCCTAGGCTTTATAGTATCTTCTGAAGGAGTTTCTGCTGACCCCCAAAAGGTTCAAGCGATTGTGGATTGGCCCGAGCCTAAGAATATCCATGAAATTCGAAGTTTTCATGGGCTCGCTTCCTTTTATCGCCGATTCATCAAAGGGTTTAGTACCATTATGTCCCCCATCACCGATTGCATGAAACAAGGAGAGTTTATTTGGACAAAAGCTGCTACTAAGGCTTTCAATGAAGTCAAGCAAAGGATGACGGAGGCACCTGTCATGCGTCACCCTGATTTTAACAAGCCTTTTGAAGTGGAATGTGATGCCTCGGGTATTGGTATAGGAGGAGTACTTAGTTAAGAGCGCCACCCAATTGCTTATTTTAGTGAGAAGTTGAATGATGCTAAGCAAAGGTACTCCACATATGACAAAGAATTCTACGCCATTGTGCGTGCTCTTTGGCATTGGCGCCATTACCTGTTGTCGCGAGAGTTTATTATCTACTCCGATCATGAAGCTTTGCGCTACCTCCATTCCCAAAAGAAGTTGAACTTTAGGCACGGTAGTTGGGTTGAGTTTCTGCAACGCTACTACTTTGTGGTGAAACATAGGGCGGGAGTTGAGAATAAGGCTGCTGATGCTTTAAGTCGAAGGGTGTCTTTGTTGTCAATCATGAGTGTTAAGGTTACTGGGTTTGAACGACTTAAGGATGACTATGACTCATGCCCAGATTTTGGGGAGCTCTACACTAGCCTAAGTAATGCCTTACGGCCAGTCCTGGATGATTATACCCTTCGGGATGGTTACTTGTTCAAGGCCAACAAGTTATGTATCCTTCGGTCATTAGTGAGAGACTTCCTAGTTTGGGAGATACATGCGGGAGGTCTTGCAGGTCATTTTGGTCGAGATAAGACAATTGAGGAAGTGGAACGCCAATTCTATTGGCCTAGTCTTAAGAGGGGCGTTGCCAAGATAGTTGGTCAGTGTCGTACATGTCAACTAGCCAAACATCGCAAGCAAAACACTGGCCTATACACGTCTCTACCTGTGCCAGATCGCCCGTGGCAGGATGTGAGTATGGACTTCGTGCTAGGTTTGCCCCGCACCTTTAGGAAGCATGATTCTATCCTAGTGGTTGTTGATCGCTTCTCTAAGATGGCTCATTTCCTACCATGTTCTAAGACCTCTGATGCTTCTAGAATTGTAAAACTCTACTTTGATGAGATTGTCAAGCTTTATGGTCTTCCCAAAACCATAGTGTCTGATATGGATGTTCGCTTCATGAGTTATTTTTGGAAGACCTTGTGGCACTTAGTAGGCACCAAATTGAAATTTTCCACAGCATTTCATCCTCAAACTGATGGTCAAACTGAGGTGGTCAATCGTAGTCTAGGCAACCTTCTTCGGTGTCTAGTGGGTGAAGCCAATCGAAATTGGGATTCAATTCTTCCTGTCGCCTAACTTGCATATAATAGCTCTGTCAATAGGTCTATAGGCGCTAGTCCTTTTGAGGTTGTGCATGGATTTACACCTAGGAAGCCCTTAGATCTGTTGCCCATGTCCCCACATGTTAGGATTTCTGAATCTGCCGAGGCATTTGCACGACATGTTCATGATTTGCATAATGAGATTCGCAAAAAATTCAGGTAAGTAATTCTCAATATAAAATTCATGCTGACACGCATCGGCGTCATGCAGAGTTTCAGGTAGGGGATTATGTCATGATTCGGATCCGACCTGAACGGTTTCCCTCTGGGACCGTTAAGAAATTGCAGGCTCGTAGTGCCGGTCCATTCAAGGTATTGAAACGAATGGGCCCAAATGCATATGTCATTGACCTTCCTCATGATTATGGTATTAGCTCCTCCTTTAATATTGAGGATCTAGTTGCTTATAAAAGCCCTACTGCTATTCCTGATACTCCTTTTGATGAGCCTTTACCTGATCCTATTGATGCCCCTATTCCTACCCCTCTACCCTTAAATTTGCCTTATGCACATAAAGAATCTATTGATGCTATTTTAGATGAGCAGATTGTTTCTACCAGGGATGGAGGAGTGCACCGTTTCCTAGTTCGGTGGCGAGGGCGACCAGATTCTGATTGTACATGGATTACTAGGGATGAGCTACAGCGATTGGATCCTGAATTGCTGGAGTACTACCAGAGCTCTTTAGATTTCCACTCGACGGGGTCGAGTTCTTCTCACCCGGGAGGAGTTGGTGCGGACACAAGATATAAGCCTCCAATTATACGCATGTATGGGAGGAAGAGTAAAAAGAAGACGGCCCAACCAGTGGCCTTATGGATGGGGCATGTTAGTTATCGGGCTTGAGTCATTAGCAAGCCCGAGCATTTAATAATTAGGGTTTTTTGTGCTTTATGTTGTTAGCTATTTAAACACTTTTCTGATTATTGTAAGACAGCTTTGGAGAATTATTAAAAAAAACGTTTGGTTTTCTTTTCACTGGTGCCGACTCCAGTTTGCTTGGTGCTGACTCCAAGCAGCCCTTAGGTGCTGACTCCTAGGGTTTTATTTATTATTTTCTGTTCATTGTGGTTGTTCTACGTCACTGCCATCATCCATTTCCAATCTTAAGAACCTTCGTCAGCTCCTTCTAAATAATTGCCCATTGAAAACATTGCCAAAAACGGAAGGGCTTACTAGACTCGAGAAATTTGATCTTTCTAATGCCTCTAGTCTGGTTAAATTCGAAGACGGATCCTTTGACCATTTGACTAACCTCTGCTATCTCAACTTCTCAAACACCCAAATTACAAGTCTACCATCTATAGCCAAACTCGTGAAGCTTCGCCAACTTTTGCTACAAAATTGTGTACACTTGTCTGAGTTGCCGTCCTTGGATGACCTTAAACAACTGGAGGAGCTTGATCTATCAGTAAAAGAAACAGAAAATAAATCCTCTCAATCTTCTCAAGAACCTTTGGCAGAGCCTTCGAAAGAAAATGAGACTAAGTCACCGGTAAAAGAAACGGAGAAGAAACCTTCTGATTATTCTGGACCTTCAACAGAGCCTTTGAAAGAAACTGAGGCTAAATCACCAGTAAAAGAAACGGAAATGAAACCTTCCGAGTCTGCTGGAGAACCTTCGGTAGAGCCTTTGAAAGAAACTGAGGCTAAATCACCAGTAAAAGAAACAGAAAAGAAACCTTCCGAGTCTTCTGGAGAACCTTCGGCACCAGTGAAAGCAACAGAAAAGAAGCCCTCTGAGTCTTCTGGAGAACCTTCGGCAGGGCAATTGAAAGAAACCGAAGCTGCTAAATCATCAGTAAAAGAAACTGAAAAGAAATCCTCTGAGTCTTCTAGAGAACCTTCGAAAGAAACTGAAGCCAAATTATCAACAAAAGAAACAGAAAAGAAATCCTCCGGGTCTTCCGGAGAGCCTTTGAAAGAAGTTGAAGCAAAATTGGAGAAGATGGTCCACCTTAGGCTGCTCAACCTATCAGGAACAAAACTTAAGATTAAGATACCTCTAATGTCCAACCTCACCAGCCTCACCAACCTTACCGAGCTTTGCCTTGGAGGTTGTAAACTTTCAGATACTGATCCAAGTTTGAAAACGTATACAAAGCTAAAGCTTTTGGATCTTTCAAAGACAGATTCAATCTTTACCATCACTTGAGAATCTCACCTATCTCCGTGGTCTAAAGTTAAGAGGTTGTACAAACTTACAGCAACTACCAGTTCTGGAGTCACTTAAAGATTTGGAGTCTCTTGATTTACAAGGGACTCGGGTCAAAGAATTTCCCTATTGGATCTCAGAGTTGACTCATTTGAAGCACCTTGATTTACCAGACTTAAAGGATCTTCCATCACTTGACTGGAGGAAGGTAAAGAACTTACCTGAGGAGCTAAACTGGGATTATTGTGGCATCTTCAAGTTCAATGAAAATAGGCCTTGCATGTCATTGAGTGGCACTCAATTTTTCCAATATTTGAAGGACAATTCTGAGTTATGGAAGAAATATTTCACAGAATTTAAATTCTCTGTTTGTGCTCTTACGAAGGAAGACAAAGGTTCCATCCAAGAAAAGAAGGAAAACAAAGTTTCGAGCCCAGAAAATAAGGATGACAAAGCTTCTAGCCAAGAAAAGAAGGAAGACAAAGCTTCTAGCCAAGAAAAAAAGCAAGACAAATCTTCTAGCCAAGGAAAGAAGGAAGACAAAGCTTCAGGACAAGAAAAGAAGGAATACAAAGCTTCAGGACAAGAAAAAATGGAAGACAAAACTTCTAGCGAAGAAAAAAAGAAGGAAGACAAAACTTCTAGCAAAGAAAAGGAGGAAGACAAAGCTTCCTGCAAAGAAAAGAAGGAAGACAAAAGTAGAGATATCTGTTGGCATAGAGTTGACTCGAACTTCAGAAAAATCTACTTCCAAACTCATTCTTTTCCTGAAAATTTTAGTAAGTATTTGGAAATCATTGGATTTGACGAGTATCCTGGAGGTGTTGAGGATGTGCTCATGAAAGCCGAATATGTGTCTTTGATTGAAAATGACTTCGTCAAACGCTTATCAAATTTAGGTGTGGGCAATTTGAAAGCAATGAAGGGCTGCTGGTTGGAGAGGTGTAAGAAAATGGAGACAATATTTTGCAGAGAAGAGGCAGAAGTTGAAATGCCGAAAAATCTAGACATTCTATGGGCATCAAACCTTCCTAAATTGACGAGTGTGTACAGTGGGAGTCTCCCAACTCTAACAAAACTGTATTTAGATTGTTGCCCGATGCTTGAAGTTGTTTTTCCCTCTTCTCAGCTGCCAGAAAATCTTGAAATCCTTGAAGTCAAATTCTGTGATGAATTGAAGACTCTGTTTATGCCCACTGAAGTAGAAGCATATGAGCAGCACAAAATACGGAAGATTCATCTGGTCGAACTGCCTAAGTTGACTAGCATAGGGAGTGTGTACAGTGGGAGTCTCCCAACTCTAACAGAACTGTATTTAGATTATTGCCCGATGCTTGAAGTTGTTTTTCCCTCTTCTCAGCTGCCAGAAAATCTTGAAATCCTTGAAGTCAAATTCTGTGATGAATTGAAGACTCTGTTTATGCCCACTGAAGTAGAAGCATATGAGCAGCACAAAATACGGAAGATTCATCTGGTCGAACTGCCTAAGTTGACTAGCATAGGGGGGCTGGAGGGACGCAACAATAAGAAAAGATTCCCATCCTTGGAAGTAATCAGAGTCAGGGAATGCCCGAAACTGCAACACTTAGAAACAGTTCTGGAGTAGGGAGGATCTGTGGAAAATTCTAAGATTGAAGAGTATTGATTGAAGTGCCATCTCTACGTGGCTTTTGGAAGGGTGGGATATGCAGCAAGTTTGAGAAGCGACCTCCTGGTGTGTGTGTGTGTTTGTGTGATAGGCAAGGTCTCTCAATATTTATCATGTGCATTTTGCTGCTAACAGGTAACTTTTGCTTTCTTATGGTCTCCCTGCGTACAGAATATACATGTTTGCTCAGCCTTCTCTGTTTTTCAATTCTCCAAGTTCATTTTTCTTATATTTTTCTTGATGCGTGGTAGGCAATTTTTATAGGGTTTTTTTTTTTAATTATTTTTTTAATTTGATAGTTACAATATTGAGGAACAAGAGATTTAAAAATTGATTCTTTCAATAAAGGAGAGCCACTGTATTACTAAGTGCTTGACAACAATTTATATAGTTGTTGCAAAAGTTGTCTATCACGTATTGGATTTTTTGTTCTTTGTATTATAAAAGTTTTTGTATTGTAATGCTCCCGAAGAAAAAGATAAAAGAAAAGAGTTTACTAAATTAGGACGTCAAATAAATTAATTTTGGAATTAGTTATTTATTGGGTTCTCCTTTATGTTTTTGTAATATTAAAAGTTTTGTAACTCAATTGATATCTTCGGGTTTAAAGTTCAAATCTTATTCTCTCAATTATCAAATAGTAGATGAATAATTTATTATTATTTTTTAGGGTGTAGTTTAGAAAAATTAAGTTAATAAGCTTCTGTTAGTTACTAAAATCATCAAATGAAATGTATGCTACATACGATTCTAGGGAGGAGGCTCAAAATTTACTAAGGATAATAGATCGTGGTTGAAACCTTGAAGCCAAGATCAATCAAAGCATCCCCAAGGTAAAAAAATTCGTACTAGTAATTCTAATCTCTTCAAACTTCCAATTTATAAAGTTTTAAAATTTGGCGATTTTTCAATATTAGAGGGATTTTAGCCAACTTTGATGGATTTTGGTTTTTGGGGTTAGATCATTGACTTTAGGATGTTAATAACTTCATTTTTTTTAATGAGATTAGTTAATGAATTAGCCCTTAACATGAAATTAGCATTAGAATTTTGTTTAAAAAAAAAACTGTATATTTGAATTTTGATATGGTACATAAAAAGATGTAGAAAAGACTGAAGAAAATTATGGAAAAATTGGGGGGAAGTCTGGAAATTAAGGGTTTTTATCAAAGCCCACTCCTGGGCCATATTGTTGGGGGAAAGTATGGCTCACCCCATTGGAACAATTTGGTCATATAAGCAATTTATCTTAAAGCATGTCATTTCTAAAATGTGGAAACTTTAAGAGGCAATTTCATATAGCTTATCTCAAAATTTTTAAGTCAAATTTTAAGAGTCTTTTTTTTTTTTTTTTTCCAAAATTTCATAAGTAATATAGTTTTACTATTCTCTCAGTTGAGGTGTTTTAAGGGAAAAGTTCAAATTAGATCGAATATGCATACATTTTGGTTAATTTCTAAAGTTTGGGATTAGTAAATTAGTTTGTATGTTTCATTATATTAGCTTGATCTTGAGTGTCATAACTTTGAAATTTGGTGACTTTAGTGAGGCTATTGGAGGTAAGTGACCTTCGCCTTATCTAGCGGTTTTTTTACTTTACACATTTAATAAAATAATTAATTGTTCTTTTTTGGAATTTATTTTTGATTTATTTTATTTTAAATAAGTTTGTTTAAAGGAAAAAAAAAATAATTTCCTTCCTTTTGAAATGATGGAAATTTTTTAATAAATTGATTTTCTCTTTCAAATGTTTAGCTTCTTCAAAATTGAAATAAATATGTGAACATTTTTGTATAAAAAACCAATGGTTTGAATGGAATAGATATATAAGATTTTTTCTATTGTTGATTGAAATGTTTATATGATTTTGGATATGACTACAATGAAAATTGATTTGTTTTATGAATTTGATCGGAGACAGTTTGACTATACTTTGTACCCAACCAATGAGGTATGCATTGGTATTTTTGGCTTTTACGCCTATATGTGATTCTAAGTCTAGTCACAAGTCTATTGCATGATCATAATTATAATTGTTTAGTATATGTAATATTTTATAACATTTGTATAAGTTTTAAAGTTCAGTGAGTTTCTATATAATTGTCAATTGCTTTCAGCAATGTAATTATTTGTTCTGAATAAATTTAATTATTGCTTCCAAAACTACTAATTAAGTTTTTTTTTTTTTTTTTCTATGACCAATGATGTTTTTATTATACACTATATTTTTATCCACTAGTTTAGGGCTTAAGGCTAGTGGCTACTTATTGAGCTCACTATTTTCTTTCTCTTTTACAGATATTGGGGAGTAGCAAGCTTATTGAGCTGTCGTTGGTGTGGGTGTGTGATAGGAGCTTAGAGCTAGTACCAATAAATGTTACATGTTGAAGTTTGAGTAACTTTTAAAATTTGTATTTGAGGAACTTCTACTTGTGGTATGGAGTCTTGAAAAGAGTTTGGATTTATTAATTTTATTTGCTTAGCTATTAAAATTATTTGAGACGAACAGTTATTTGTAATAATATTTTATTTGAATAATTTCTGGGGGCATGTTTTGGAGGAAAATTATAGCGTTTAATAGGGTCTTGTACCGTGCAAGGTGAATCTTTTCATGTGTGCAATCATTATTACATGCCCAACCGATCACTTCTGAGTTTGAAAGGTGATAGTCATGACTTTAGAGTAATAGTTCTAACCCACAAATCCGACCCCTAATATCTAGTAACCCACAACCTCGAAACCCACCAAAAATTTTCAATCTCAACAGCAGAAACCCACCAAATGCCATACGCTAAAACCCAAATGCCAATCTCAACAGCCATCGATCTCAAACACCAAAACCCAAACGCCGAAACCCAAACGCCGATGCACACCGATCTCAACAACCACCAAACATCGTCGCACACTGATCTCAACCCCACTGTATGCCCCGCCGCACACTAATTTCTAATCCATTTATCACTGGTGAGAGAGAGGTGAGAAAAGAAAGAGATGGAGAGGCAGAGAGAAAGAGGGAGAAAGGTAGAGTTGTTTGTCTACGTGAGAGAGAGAGAGAGAGCTTCGTGTGTGTGGGAATAAAATAGTTTTCTTTCTTATACCATCCAGCTACAGTGGGCTGTTATCTTTAGCAGTCCACTGTAGCAATCACTCAAAATATTTTAGCTTTACCTTCTTTGCTGTAGTGTGTGTTTTTGGTGTTTTGGTTGCTAAAATGACTATTTAGTCATTTTAGCAACCTTATTGTGAGTGCTCTAAGTTACCTATATTTTACTTCCAATTTAATTTGTTACTTTACTTCTTTTAGGTAACTACTTTTCCTTTTAAGCTTCAAACCCTATTTCAACAAATATAGGTAATTTGATTAGTGTTCCCCAAATATGGGTAATTAGTAATCACTATAGATTAAATGGGTACGTATGGATAGGTTAATGGGGAAAGTGATGATGTACGAAGATGAGTAGGTTGGAATGCTTCAGACTATGGTAATAGCTTTTGGTCCTGAAAAGAAAAGAAAGAACTATGAAAGGTGATCGGTGTAACCCGACCAAGAACCCTTCAACAGTTAAGTCAGTTTTCTCTCTAGAACACAATGAAGGGAAATAGTGAATGGTAGGACTTACCTTGGGTGAACAGGACATGTTCCTTTTATAGAGAGTTAGAAGTGAGTCTACTTATTCAGATCCACCACCATCGTGGGTGATGTGCGTAGTTAATGGAGAAAATGGGTAAATGGAGTATGTGGAACAAATTTCGAGGAACTCCTTCCACGTTTTGAGAGTAGTATACTATGGCTAGATCACAAGAAACTTTATGAGAAGTCCTTTTGTAGAATTCACCAAGTGTTATTTGGTTGTCCTTAAGTTTGTACTATGGACGACTTACCTGGTCTTGTTATAAAGGGACTTGTATTGTTCCTAAGTGCAATGTTCTTGTTCTTCTCTTCTTAAGGTTTCCTGGATGTTGTCCTTATGTCGTCCACGCCATTATTTTTTCTTCAATCATTAATTACTTACTAAAGGAATATTCAGGGGATGTGCCAATGAAGTTGACACGTGGCTCAATCTTAGATGTTTTCAGGTCGCGTTGCTTCGTTTTTCAAAAATGTGCCACGTGGCACATTTTAATTGGTCAATGTCGCTCCAGTGTCCCATCCTGTTGCCTATAAATAGGAGAATACCCCTCTTACCCTCTCACATTTCTTATATTTCCTTCCTTGACATCAATCGTCCTGTGCACCATCTAGAAGTTTCCTCCCATCCTTAGTCGTTATTGTCTAGAATCAGGTATCCTCCTTTCTCCGTCTATAGGTTTTCTTCTGAAGTTATTCTTTTACAAAAGGACTATCATGGTGTCCTCGTCTAGCAACAGCGATGAGAGAGAGATAGATGAATATCATGATGAAAGCAATAATAGTAGTACTAGTGGAAGTGACAGTAGTGCAAGTAGTTCTTCAGACGAGCATTACTTGTCTAGGGTTCTTGGGGTCCCATCAGAGGTTTTCCAGGAAGAGTTAAGGCAAAGGATGGCGTCAAGTTCGTCAGCTGGCCCGTCCTCTCACGTACCAACGTCCATCCCCTCTTTAGATGAAGAGGAGGACATCTTGTATTGCTGCGCAGTAGGTATTCCTTCTAAGACAGATGAGAAAAAACTAGGTTCCATTAAAAGTTGGTATCAGATCCCAGACAATCTAAATCCTTGTCTAGCTGTCTGAAGTGAATGGTGTTATTCCCCTCATCTTGGAGTTGGTATATATGAGGCTTATTTGTTAAGGAGGGTCTTAGGTTGCCTCTCAACTCTTTTAATAGGAAAATTCTTCATAGACTAGGTATAGGTACAAACCAGCTTAACCCCAATGCTTGGAGGCTTATTGTGTCTATGCAAGTGTTGTGGAGAGAAGTTTTTGAGGGAAATTTTTCTCTTACTGTGGACGAGTTTCTTTATTGTTATAAGCCCTCTGATATTAGCTAGTCTTTAGGCTTTTATCAGTTTTCAGGTAAGGATTCTAGGCTGGAAACCCTATTGAAGTAGGCAGGGATCCATTTCCTCCCTATACTAGTGAAACGGATCATCTTCGTCCAGATGGTATATTATTTCCCACTCCTTACTTTATTTCTCTTTATCATACATATCTAATAATTTATTATTATTATTATTACTATAGCTGTGAGACAGCCTGCTTTGTCTAAATTCCACCTTGACCACGTCCAGCGAGCTCATTCTTTTGTGGATAGGACGTTTCATTGCTTAGTGACACTTCGCCGTCTTGCAAGTTGGGGACTTAGCCCTGAACTCACCGAAAAAGCGCTTTCCCACTTGAAGACATGAGTTTTCCCTTCTCTATTTTTTTTTTAAAGTCGTCCAAATACTGAACCCCTTTTTTCTTCTTCTTCTTCTTCTTCTTCTTCTTCTTCTTCTTCTTCTTCTTCTTCTTCTTCTCGTCTTCTCTCTCTCTCTCTCTCTCTCTCTCTCTCTCTCTCTCTCTCTCTCTCTCTCTCTCTCTCTCTCTATATATATATTACATATATATATTAGGAATGGCAACTATGAAGGAGAACAAAGGGAAGGGCGTTGTTGGAGATGAGATTGAGGAGGAGGCTAATAACCAATCTCGTCCATGGTGAAGGTCGTCCCTCATGCTTTGTCAGAGAGGAAGAAGACGGTGTCCAAAAGAGTGGATACTAGGAACCTTCCTAGTTGTCAAGGTAACAAGAAGCAAAAGGTTGACCCTTCAACAAGTCCACTCCTGTCGTGGTTCTTGATCATCCTACCCCCACAACCAGATCTAGAGTTGGCATTTCTCCCGCTTGTCCTGGTGTTAACATATCTAAGCCTTCCAATGCTGCCCTCATGACTCTTCTTGAAAGTGAAGACCTAGCTTAGGAGAAATTCAATCAAGTGGTCATTGATGAAGATGTTGCTATTTGCTACGACATGTCCATGAAAGAGTTTGAACATTCCGCTGTTCATGGCCTCTTCAAGGTATTGTAACTCGTCCTTAGCTTGATTTTTGTTTCCTTGGGTCTAAGTTTCATCACTTTCTTTTGTCTGTATTCCATTGGTACATGTTATGTCAAAGTTTACGGCGACGTCCAGGCAGGCCTATGAGTTGGACCACACCAAGGTTAGGCTTAAGGAAAGAATCCGTGATATGGAGAAGGAGTCAAGCTGCAGGATGGGGGAAAGGATAAACCTTGAGGCTGAGGCGGAGGAGTTGAAGAATTAGGCTGAAGAATTAAGGACGGATATAGTGGAAAAGGACACTCATCTAGACCACCTGAGGAAGAAGAATGAAGAGCTAAGATCGTCCTTAAGTCAATCCAAAGACGAAGTGATCAGAGAATTCAAGTCATCCAAAGCATTCACTGATCTTTTGGACGCGAATTATGCAACGGGCTTTTAAGATTTTCGTATGGACGCTCTTGAGCTGTTCCTTGAAATGAACTTCGATTCCATCAAGCTTTGTACTGTAGCTGAGAGTTCCTTGCTTTAGATGAGTTCAGAATATTTGAATGTTAAAGACGATGCTTCCACTCCTTTTCCTACTAAAGACGGCTTTAAGTCTGGTGGCAATGCCCCCAGTGGTTTATCCTCTTGAATGACTTTTATGTTATCTATTTCCTTGTTCGTTGTTTTGCTTATGCTTTTATTTAGGGGGTCCATTGTTTTGGACCATTTTAATTTTCTGCAAGTACATTAATGTGTCCATGTTTAAGGATGAGTATTTTAAAACAATTGCCTTTTTTGAGCTTGATACAGTAATGTTTTTGGACGATATTCGTCTACCCTTTCATTTATGAACATGTTTTTGTCCATACTTTTATTGCCAATTTCCATTACAAGTATTCTTCATCTTTAGATAGGACTTTATTTTGGAGTATGAATATTTTCCTCATCCTTAAACTTGTTCTTGGAATTTTACTTAGCTATATATTTTCCTATAGCTTGGATTGCTCAGCAAATTGGACGTGTTGTCCATATAAAATGTACTGCATGCATGCTTTTCTTTGTCCTTTATTTGTGGACGAGTGTATTGAGAGGTTTATTCCTTCCCTTTGCACTTATCATTATTGCCTTAGGTTTTATGGCCATTTGCCTTTTCCTCGTCTAAGGATGGCTCATGACGATACATCTCCGCTTCCAGAGATTTTAAACGTCTTTAATTTAATATGGACATTAATTTCACAATCATTAACACTTAAATTATAGAATTCAAGCGACTTTATATACAATAACTATACATAACATCATCTATAAACATCAGAGAACTTAGTACGTAGCAGTCCAAAGACATCATCCATACTAGTACTTAGTCATTTTTTAGGGAATTCAAATTACTTTATATACAAGGACTTTGTTCATGACATCATCCATAGCACACACTAGTAGATAGTGCTTTTTAGGGAATTCAAATGCTAGAAAACATAAGACACTGCTGAAAAACATAAATGCTATAAGATAACATAGGTAAACTACTAAAGATCACTAGTAATCTTTAATCTCATCCATGTTAACCTTCTCGATGAGTCTTCTTTACTGGTAGTACTTCCTCAAGTGCTCCACATTCCATGGGTGCTCTAGCTTTCGTCCATCTAAGGCTTCCAAGTAGTATGAACTTCTATGTATGGTAGTCACTTCCTCAAGTGTAGTCAAAAAAAAAAAAAAAAAATTTCACATTCCACGAAATCCGTGCTCACAAATTAAAACAAATAAAACAAATCAAACCTTAAAAAATTTACCTTTCTCTTTGCTTTCATCTATCTCTCCACTCCACTGTTCTCAAGGCAGCACCACAACAGCTAGGCTTAAGCAAGGCTTCCAAGTAGTATGAACCTCGTCTTTTGGAATTGATGACTCTGTATGGTCCTTCCCAGTTACACCCTAAGTTTCCATGAGCAAGGTCCTTTGTAGCCAGGGACACCCTTTTCAGGACGAGATCTCTGACGTTGAATTGTCTTGGCTTTACCAATGCGTCATGGTGCTTAGTCATCAAGTTCTTTTAACGTGCCATCCTTTGTTCCGCATCCATCCTTACCTCATCAATAAGATTAAGGCTTAGGCGAAGTTGTTTCTCATTCTTCTTATCGTTATAATGGGCCACCCTGTAGCTAGTTAGACCAACGTCCGCAGGTATCACTACAATACTTCTATATGCTAACTTAAAAAGAGTCTCTCTAGTTGGAGTCCTTATTGTCGTCCTGTATGTCCAAAGGACACTAGATAATTCATCTGGCCATATCCCGTTTGCCCCTTTAAGCCGAATCTTGATGATCTTCAGCAAAGATCAGTTTGCAACTTCTACTTGTCCATTAACTTGTGGGTGGGATGGTGAGAAGTAGTGATTCCTAATTCTCAACTGCTCGTAGAACTCTCTAAAGGGTTTGTTATCAAACTGGCATATGTTGTCTAGGACAAGTATTATAGGGATTCCAAAATGGTAGATAATGTTTTTCTAGACGAAGCTTCTGACGTTATGCTCAGTGAACTTTGCCAATGACTCTACTTCCACCCATTTAGTGAATAATCAATCTCTACCATCAAAATCTTCGTTTGCCTTGTCCCCATGGGAAAAGGACCAAGGATGTTCAACCCCTATTGAGCAAATGGCCAAGGAGCCACCATTAGGGTAAGATACTCTGATGGTTGTTTAGGTATGTTACTGTAGCGCTGACACTTGTCACATGCTTTAAGATAAGCTTTAGCATCTGCTTGCATGGACGGCCAGTAATATCCTGCACGAACTATCTTATAGACAAAGGACTTGACTCCTGAATGGTTTCCAAAAGCTCCTTCATGGACGTCTCTCAAGATGTAAAGGGACTCATCTGGATTTAAACACCTCAAGTAGGGTTGAGAAAAACCCCTCTTGTATAACACCTTGTCTATAAGAATGAACCTTGTTGCCCTTATTCTTAGCTTCCTTACTTTTCCTCATCCTTTGGGAGGAGTCCGTCTTTAAGATAAGACAAAATTGGAGTAGTCTAGTTAGATACTCCATCTATCTGATGTACTTCTAGAATATCAATACTTGGAATGTACTGGATTTTGACTTGATCACTCATCATTTCATCTGCAGATGTCGTCTTGGCTAGGACGTCAGCTTCCATATTATCCTTCCTTGGTATCTATTGAAATTATGTTGTTGTGAAGTTTTTTATGCACTGCTTAACTTTACCCAAGTACTTCTTCATCCGTTCTTCCTTAGCTTCACATATTCCATTTACTTGGCCTATCACTAACTATGAGTCTCCTTAGATAAGGACTGAATCTACTCCAAGTGATTTAGCTAACTCCAAGCCTTGAAGCAAGGCTTCATATTCAGCTTCATTATTAGTTGTCTGAAACTATAGACAGACTGCATACTCCAGATGATCCCCTTTTGGTGAGTGTAAAACTATTCCAATTCCTCCTGAATGCTATGTGGACAAGCCATCTAGATGGACGACCCACTACTTCGCCCTTTGGTCTTTATTTTGCTGACTACTAGCAAGAGTGAATTCGGTAATAAAGTCCACTAGGACTTGAGCTTTTATTGCTTCTCTTGGTCTGTATCGCACATCAAACTCACTAAGTTCTACTACCCGCTGGATTAGTCGTCCAGCGGCCTCCAGCTTGTTCATGGCCTTCTTTAGTGGGTGATCTGTTAGAACGTTGATTACATGAGCATGAAAATAAGGCTAGAGCTTCCTTGATGTTGTCACTAACGAAAATGCAAGCTTTTCCAAGGGCGGATATCATCCTTTAGCTCCTTTTAAAGCTTTGCTAGTGTAGTGGAAGGGTTTCTGTACATTTCCCTCTTCTCTGATCAAAGCTGAACTTACTGCATGAGGGGACACTGCTAGTTAGAGATACAACTCTTCTCCTGATTGAGACGGGCTCGGCAGCAGAGTTGAAGCAAGATAAGCTTTTAAGTCTTCATACGCTTGTTGGCACTCGCCCGTCCATTCGAACGCTTTCCTAAGTACTTTGAAAAACGGTAAATACTTGTCAAACCTGTTAAGGGCAATTACTCGTCTAGTGAGGCTCTAGACGTCCTTGATATTCTTCGGGGGCTCCATATTTAAAATCGCTTGGATTTTATCAGGGTTTGCTTCAATCCCTCTTTTTAAAACTGTAAAACCAAGGAATTTCCTTGATGCTACTCTAAATGTACATTTGCTTGGATTTAGCTTCATCTTATATCGTCTAAATGTATCAAAGGTTTCTTGAAGGTTATCCAGATGTTGTGTCTCCCTCACGCTTTTAACCAGCATGTTGTCCACGTACACTTTAATGTTTCTCCCAATTTGTGGACGAAACATATGGTTGACTAGCCTTTAGTAGGTAGCTCCTGCATTTTTCAAACCAAATAGCATCACTTTATAACAAAACAAACATTGACTCGTGATGAAGGATGTTTTCTCCTAGTCTGCCTCATCCATCTTAATCTAGTTGTACCCTGAGAATGCATCTATGAAAATTAACAGCTGGTGTCCAGTTGTTAAATCCGCCAACTTATCAATGCGTGGAAGAGGATAGCTGTCCTTGGGGAATGCTTTGTTTAAATATATGAAATCCACGCATATCCTCAATTTGCCATTAGCTTTTTTTACCATTACTACATTAGATAGCCAATCAGGGTAGTAAACTTCGCGGACGAATTCCGCGGTGACTAACTTGTGAACTTCTTCTTTCATGGCATTATCTTATTCTGAGGCAAACACTCTCTTCTTTTAACAGATGGGCTTGTAGGATCGAGACACATTTAAATTATAAGTAATTACACTTAGGTCAATCCCAGGCATGTCTGCATGGCTCAAAGCAAAAACATCAGTGCTTTTTTCAAGGAATCCAACGAGATCCCACTTCATCTTCTCCCCCATACTCATCCCAATTCTAGTAAACTTCTCTGGGTTGGAATCGTCCAACAATACATTGGCACAACCAAAGTTCTCCTTTCTTTAATGTTCATTGTCTACATATGCACATCCATAGCCAACATTGCTAAGTAACATTCTCTAGCAGTTAATAGATCTCCTTGTACTTCTCTAATACCATACTCTGTTAGGAACTTGACAGACAAGTGATAGGTGGACGTTGCAGCCTCCAACTGTTCAAAGTTAGTCATCCAATAATGTCATTGTATAAGGATGAATAATCTACAACAAGGAAATTCATTTCTTTATTGATTTGACGTGGATAAGAGCCAACCATAACGGGCAAGGAGATGGTGCCTACCTGTAGAGCCTTCATTCCTTCAAACCCCGATCAATGGCACATTCACTAGACGAAGTAACTCCTTATTAATCCTCATTTGCTGGAAGGCTAGATAGTAGAGGATATCTGCTGAACTCTCATTGTCTATTAAAACCTTCTAGTTGTATAATTTGCAATTGTCAAAGTAATGATCGCATCGTCATGAGGATGGTGCAGTTGTCTCGCATCTTCGTCCGTGAAAATAATGGCCGGCTCATCTTCTCTGATCATCTTTGGAGGTCATCTAGATATTTGCACATTCTGGACTTCCAACAAGTAGGTCTTTTTGGCTTTGGACGAGCTTCCTGTTTATGTACCCCCTAAAATGATTCTTATTTCTCTAAGCAGTTGACGTGTTGGTTCTTCTACTTTACCTTTCATTGGCTATCTCCCGTTCTTGTGGTCTCATCCAAGAAAATTTTTTAACTTTTCCTGCTGAATGAGAGCTTCAATTTGCTGCTTCAAGTTATATCATTTGTTTGTATCATGTTCATGATCACAGTGAAAACAATAGTACTTGCTTTTGTTCCGCTTGCTAGGATCTCCTTTCATCCTCTCGGGCCACTTCAGGGATGGATCATCTTTGATTTGCATCAACACTTGGTCAAGTGGAGTATTTAAGGAAGTGTAGTTAGAATATTGTCCTGAGGACAACCTTGCTTTCTTGCTGTCGCGATCCTTTTTCTCCCCTCTTTGGCTTTCTTTGGATGTGGACCTTGCTCTAGATGGTGTATATAACCATTTTCCAGTCGTTCACCTTTCTTATATTTCTTGGCAATAATTGCGTCTTCTACGTTCATGATATTTTGGGTTGAATGTATCAACTCAGCCATCGTTTGCAGCTCCTTGTCATACAGCTTATGGATGAAAAAATCTGAACTAACTCCATTGTGGAAATTTGCTAAAAGGATCTTGTCATCCATTTCGTTTACCAATAGGGCTTCTTTGTTAAAATGGCTAATGAAGGTGCACAAACTTTCGTTTTCTCCTTGTTTTATGTTTAACAAGCTGGACGAGGAACGTTTTTGCCTCTGTCCCCCTACAAAGTTATTGACGAACAATTTACTTAACTTCTGGAACGAGGTTATGGTGTTTGGTGGCAAGTTACTAAACCATACTCTGGCTAGACCTTTCAACGTAGCACGAAAGGCTATGCACATGATTTCGTTTGGAACACCTTGGAGATGCATGGTTGTCTTGAACGTAGCAATATGATCACAATGATTACGTGTCCTATCATATGAGTCCAGAATAGGCATTTTGAACTTGGAAGGCAAGGTATGACTTGTGATAGTAGCAATGAAGGAGGAATCGGTCTCGTGGACGAGGTCATCCACGTGATTTGCTATCTTCATGGAATCTTTCATTTCTTCCATGGCTCTTTTCATCTGGTCCATCTCCCTTATTAAATGTGGTACCCTATGAGAAACGGTACCTCTGGACTGGTCCTCTTTAACATTATTCTCAACCCCCTCATTCTCTGAATTTTGGCCTCGTTCTTCACCATGTTGCTATCGACGTTGTCTATTAACTTCTCTAGTTAACCCCTAGTTCTGTTGTGTCAGTTCTGCCATTGCTGCTGCCATGGACTGCAACTATTGTTAGACAGTCATCGGGGGTGCTAGTGCAAGGTTTGGGTTACTGGAGGCGTTTCTACTCTCCTAGTGTTCTAGACTAGTGGCCATCAACCTAGTTCGAACCATGTAGCCTTTTTTGTCTTGGAAAGCTAAGAAGTTAACACTTAGAAATCTAACTAACTACTTCCCCACAAACGGCGCCAATTGATGGTGTACAAAAATCAGTGGACTAAAATGCTTCGGACTATGGTAATGGCTTTTGGTCTTGAAAGAAAAGAAAGATCTGTCAAGGATGACCAGTGTAACCCGACCAAGAACCCTCCGACGGTTAAGTCATTTTTCTCTTTAGAATACAAGGAAGGGAAATAGTGAATGGTGGGACTTACCTTAGGTGAACAGGAGTTGTTCCTTTTATAGAGAGTTAAAAGTGGGTCTACTTATTCGGATCCACCACAATTGTGGGTGATGTGAGTAGTTAATGAAGAAAATGGGTAAATGGAGTACGTAGAGCGAATTACGAGGAACTCCTTCACGTTTTGAGAGTAGTATACTATGGTTAGATCACGAGGAACTTTATGAGAAGTCCTTTTGTAGAATTCACCAAGTGTTATTAGGTCTTCCTTAAGTTTGTACTAAGGGCGACTTACCTGGTCTTGTTATAAAGGGATTTGTATTGTTCCTAAGTGCAATGTTATGTTCTTCTCTTCTTAAGGTTTCTTGGATGTAGTCTAGTCATGGATGTGATGACTATGGACAATCATCATGGATGAATATCCTTAACTTAGTCCCCATCAAAAAGGTTTTGGGTGTTTGGGCACCTATTTTCACTTCTTTAGTGTGTGTTTGGCATTGGCTTAAAAAGCCAATTTTTTTTCTATTTAACTTATTTTTGCTACTATTCATGGGTCCAATTGCACTTGTTTGTACTATTCATGGGTTATACTGTACTATTTCAACTACCTTTTAGCTTTATTTACAGTACTTTCAGCAAAAGTTTTCAATTTTAACCAAATAAACTTTTCTCAAACAAACTCCTACTCATTTTAGGTAATTTGCTATTAATGCTTTTATTGAACCCTCAATTACTGCTCGGTGCTCATCAATTGTATTGTTTTCCTTTTCATAATTTTATTTTTTTGGTGAAGAGTTATATAGGACTTTGACTTCTAGGTTGCAATGTTGTTACTATATAGTATATACTGGACTTGTTTTTCCAAGTACTTTTAGCACCCCCCCCCCTCAAAAAAAATTCCTAATTTATTTCTTCTTCTACTTTTTTTTAAGGTGATGGAATTTTTTAGCAAAGCGCTTGAAGCCCAAAAAAAAAAACTCTAAATATGTTTTTGAAGGTGATGGAATCTTGGAGCAGGAAACCAGTTTGTTGACAATCTGAAAATAATAACATATTATGCATTCATAGTTTAGTTCAATATTGAGAATCTAATAGTGTTTGGTTCCAAGAGAAACAATCCAACTGAAAGTGTATGTTATCATTTGCCCCTCCAAACACATATCTTTTGAACTTTTGGGTTCAGGATCGTTCCACATGGAAAAGATAATTTGCATAGAAGATCCCAAATTGTTGGGTGTAAGAGGATAAAAACTTTTGTCCCACTTTGGCTTATTCAAATTTCAAATACTTTCATAAATTGCATTGTGCTCCTTTCCATAGTTCAAGTTTGTTGTTGAAAAGTTAGATAAAAATTTAAGCTTCTTGGAAATTGGTTGTAGTATTGTTACTCTTTGTTAAAATAAAAGGAATGTTGATATCCATTATCATGACATGTTTTCTACAAGCCTGATTCAATTGAGCCCAACCTTGTTGTGGGTAAAATTCATGTATTGTATTATATTTTATTTTTTTAAGCATGGTCCAAGCTCATCATTGGAGATGATATCGCAGACCACCGTGCCTCAAATAGTCATCGGAGCTAAGTCGTCGACCACCACACCTTTAGGTTTTCTCAAAGAGAATTCGAGAGCTGAAGAATCCATGAAAATAAGTTTTCGATCTGACTAAATGAAAATGAGTTTTCTGCTTTTATTTTTCAAATTACATTATTTCATTGGTTGAAAATTTTGGGATATCTTTATTTTGAGGGTTGCCTTAAAGTGGTGCTAAAAAATGTAATATTTGTAGCCAAAACTCTCTCAAGAACGCTGCTAAAACTGGTCTGCATTTTTTTAAATAGTTGTATTAGCTTATTTCAAGAGTTTTAATGACCCTTGAAATAAAGTTAACCATACAACAGACCTATTTTTAGTGTTTGTTTGGACCCTTTTTAGTGGACCCTTAGAAATAGTGGTTCAAAGCAATTGAAGTTTTTTGTAGTGCTACCAAGTGGGCAAGAGACATTGGTAGCATCTTCGGGTTATGAAGGAGGTCTTGTACCTAAAATTTCTACCCAAAAGATGTTTTATGCTCTGATTATGGCCCAACTTTTCTGCTCTACACTTTTTTTTGCCTAAAACATATAACTGGCCCTAAGTGGCTAGCCTTGTTTGCTACAACAACCAAATGCAACCTTCAAAGACCTATCATGTCTAAGAAACATCAGCCCATGAATTTAGGCCACTTCATTTCCCAAATTATGCAAAAAGGAAGTCAACCATCTTACCCAATTAAAGCAAATATGACCATAACCTCTTTGATTGATACCTTGGGGGTTCAAAACCTCTTATATTAACCAAAAATCAATCACTTAGAACACCCTAAACTTAATACAAAAGGCATCAATCAGATTCAAAAGGAATCAACCACGTTTTACCTACATAGCTGAAACTTTAGAGCAAAAGCTCATTTAGCCAACTAATATTCTCACAATTCTAATGCCAGGGGTGGAAATACAGGTACAAAGGAGTCTTCCCACTTTTCCTCACAATCTCTCTCAATTTCTACTTTTCGTTGATTGTGGGTCAAAGTTTCGGACCTATGTTGTTTTTATGCATTTTTCAGCATTTTTGTTAGACATTTTGATTTCTCTCTTGTTAAAACAACATTAGCCTCTATTCACTAAATTTTGGAATTTTGGACTTAATACTCTCTACAAATAATCACTTCTAAAGAACCTAAGGAGAGATTTGGGTCATTCTAGCATTTTTGGCCCTTGTCGCAAAACGTCCCTAACAAGGACTAATAAAAGAAATAATTCTGAAATCTGAACAGAAGAGGTGCTACCCAAAATGTTTGGATGGTACAATTTTACCAAAATGTTTTCCATGTTCTAAAAAAAAATTTTTTGTAGCAGCTTAGTTATTTTTTATGCATTTCTTGCATTGGATACCAAAATGAAATCTATTGTAGTAGTAAACTTAATATTAACCTGCAGTATACTCAGCAGAAATATTCAAATTTACAAATATAATTGATAACTCAAATTCAAAAGTTAAAAAATTTAAAAAAAAAAAAAAAAAAAACTTGCAATTTAGCTTAATACAGAATGCCAAACCCTACTGACAAGTAAAGAATAGCAGCAAACATCTCCCCTTCGCACAAAAGAGATGTCCTTGCAATTTGAGTAGAAAATAAAAGCAAATAAAGTTTAGCTTTCATATAGAAAAGTAATCAACTAAAATATGGACGGGAAAAAAAACTGCATTAGCCCATTAAAGAATCGTCTATAAGCTAGCAGCACAAAGGGACTCGCTTTGCAAAGTGAAGAAGACCTAAAAGCAAGACAGCACAGCAGTGAAAGTAATCAATTAAGAAGACAAATCTAGGAAAGAACTCTGAATTTAAAGTAAGAAATACTCTTCCAGCAGATTGCTCTGTTTTCACACAAAACCTAAAGCTAGGCAAGAACTTCAAATGCCAAGTAAAGAATACTCTACCAGACAACTAAATGATGTAGAATAAAACATGATTACTAGCAAATTGTAGAAAAGTAATGGTCCATCTGGATTGAGGGGGGAGAGAGAGGGAGTAGAGAGTAGAGTTGGTCCAAAATTTAACCTATTTTCAACCAACTTTACTCTACTTCTCTTCACTCCTTCTCTCTTCCCCCTCAATCCAAACAAGCCCTAAATATTAGTTTTCTCTTTTGTCATGTGTACCTCATTAAGAGAAAGCATTCAAAACATTATGGGGAGTCCGAACATATCTCAATAGTGTAATTATGGAGCTAATCAAATTCGTCAACAATGGAAGGCCACTTCCATCTAGAGAAGGTCGAACTCACGAAAACCGTCTTGCCAGTTTCATTGCATCATCAAAACCCTAGCCTAAAAAGCAATGATAAACATGCAAAGTAGCAAATTCAAATCATCTATTTTTCTTTATACTTAACCAATCATCATATGCCATGTTTATCAAATAAATAAATAAAATCATCGTATGCCATGTGTTTGTTAAATTTTTTTTTTTCATTGTGAACTTTAGTTATTTTTTATAAGGAAAGTCAAGCAGATGCAAGATAAATTGTGATTGGTGGAACTCAAAGTGGAACACATAAGTGAGACAAAAGATTTATATTCGTAAATAGAAATTATAGCATAATACAAATCATTTGTACCACTTTTTGTGTTTCACATAATGTTCTACCAATTATAACTTGTCATGTGTTTGTTTTATTCCATTTTAAACTTTGACTATTTTAGTGTTTTATAAGAAAAGTTGAATAAATATATGACAAATTGTAATTGATGGAACATAAAATGGAACACAAAAAATGATATAGATGATTTGTATTTGTTATTGTGCCTTGGAAACCACCATCACATTTAATGCAAATATGCAATGCAATATGTTCCCTCCCCTTTCTAAGGCAAGTCAGAATATTAAGCCACCCAAACATGGTCAAATCAGAATGACAAGCATCAATTCAATTAGAGAAATCTAAGCTATGGGGCTCGATTTAAGGAGGTGAGGGAGATGCTTTATACAAGTATAAAAATACATCCATTGGGACTAGAGGTATGATCTTTTTCCACAAGAATTACACTTTCTTTTGAAAATCCCTAGCTGACTTTACCATCGGAGTGAAATCAATAAACCCCAATATATATCGATTTCTTTTTTTCTTTTTATTTTTCTTTTGGTAAACAAAAAATGGGTAGAGGGAGGCGATCAGTGTGGCTTCCCTTCCTAGACATGACCATAGTAGCACCCTACTTACTCTCGAGCGAGACCCCATACTCTCAATCTGTGTGAGGAACTCACTTATTTTTTAGGTCGACTGTTTAGGATGAAAATGAGATAAGGAGTATTAACACACAACTAGTTGCTTGAGACTCGAATTCAAGTCTTGAGACTTGTTGACCTAGTATCTTACCAATTAGATCACCTAAATGTTGGTATATATACCAATTTCATAATGACACTTATTAATGTTTTGTGATGTTAATTAACAGCAGAAGATACCTCCTAACTTTTGCGGCCTTCCTAGGTGAAGGAATCCCACTTCCCCAAAATACTCTAAAAAGTGATGAGAGCAAAAATCTTTTATAAAGCATCGGAGTAGTAGGGATATAGCCATGCTGAGGTCCTTTTTGGTTAGAAGAGAGGATGCTGAGGTTTCTATGCTTGGAAGTCTGGAATATTTGTTGCCTTTGTAATTTTTTTTAAAGGAAAATTTAAAAAGTTCAATTTCAAAACCCAAATAGACTCTCTCTCTCTCCCTCTCTCAATAGTTTTCTAATTTTCTTATTTTTCTTTTATGGAAAAATTTTTGCTACAAACATTTTTTCTTAGAATGTACAAACTTAGTTGTAGTCTAAGGCTACAACTCTAACTAAAAAAATTAACATTGTTATATTTTTTGAAAATCTAACCTTTAAAATTTCATATTCTTTATATTCTAAACAGGCGTGTCAAATTTCATATCAATCAAATGTTATTTACTATTCAATCTATAAACTTATTTTCTATGCATAATTTTATACAACAAAAACTTGAAATTGAAACATTTAATTGATAACATAGCTAATAATCTTTGATTTTTTGAAATTTTGCTAGCATGATAGCTATAAGAAGAAAATGTAATCCAATAGTTGATTTGTCAAAATTCACATCTAATAAAAAGATATCGAGCAGAGTTGTAACTTTAGGCTACAACCAAGTTTATTGCTAAACTGTTTCTTTTTTTTTATTGACCTCTTTTTTTACTATTGAAATAATAATAAAATAATAATTTTAGTTATTAAATATTCAAAAAATACTATAACAATGCCGTTATGAGTGTTTTTAATGGAGTAGTGTGACGGAGGCTAACAATAGGCATTGATTGGGTGATTTTGAAATTTGGAGGACTCAATTGAACAAAAAATAAAAGTTAGAGGCCAAAATTAAATTCTAGTCAAATTTATAGAGTGGTTAATGTGTGTTTTGCATTTTTGTCAAAATGCTATTATACTCTAGTTATGGAATCTCTTTAGTTGTTGATTTTTTTTAATAAAAGAAAACCTTTATTAATCAATTTAATATATAGTCCAACTGTTAAATGGGACCTATATAAATCCAATCCACAGTTCTAGTTAACTCAAATGGTAAAGTCTCTGATGGTTGTATAAAATATTTTAAGGTTCAATCCCTGCCTACACCAAAAAAACTTATTGGTATCTTGATCTGATAATAAGAGACTATCATTAGAAGCGAATGCCATAAGTTAAAACTCACTAAAAAAAAAAAAATCAATCCACACTCAAAAACTACAAAGTTTAAATATTGATAAAATTTATTCAAAACTTAGACCAAAAACAAAAAATAAAATTTTGTTAAGTTAACTTCCCCCCCCCCCCCCCCCCCTCATTTATTAGGGGACCAAGTAACAAATCTAAGCCAAAAGTCTTTTAGCTTAGCTGGTTGACAACTACCTCTAGTGTTTCCAAGACTTCCATAATTCAAATTTCGCCTTCCCATTATAACTACTGATTTTTTTTAAGTAACAAATCCAATACTAAATTAAAGAAATTAGACCCAAACAAAAGCTAGCTCATACACTCAATATTTGAAATTCCTGATGAAAGGTGATATTTAGAGCATTATTATTGGTGGTACCAAAAAGTCATATTGCTATTTTTAGTACCACCAACTACAAAAACTGTGGCTGTATTGGTACACCCAAAGCCAAATATTTTAGCTTCTCAACTACAGTGCATAACTACTTTTGGCTGTGAACCAAAGCTCAAATGTAAAAATAATAAATAAATAAATTATTATATTGAACGTTCACATTGGGTCAGATTATTTTATGGCGTAAATGCACTTTTAGTCCCTACATTTTAATTTTACCACTTTTAGTCCCTAAATCAATTAACGGGTTCCATTTTGGTCCTTTCCGTTAGCCCACCAACGGAAATTGCTTAGGTGGAAAACTGATGCTGACGTGGCCAATTAAAAAATAAAAAAAAATTAATGAGTATATAAAAAAATGACATGTCAGCTTCTATATAAAAAATATTTATTAATCAATTTTAACAAAATTTAAAAAAAATAAAAAACAATAAAAAACATCAATGCAGATCTAATTAATTTTGACCAAGAACACAGTCACAAATTGAAACACCAACTCAAGAACATGAAGCACAAACATTAACACAAACCCAGAAACACACAAAACAAAACACCGAAAACGCAAACATTAACACAAGATCACAAACACAGAGAACACAATAACAAACATAAATTCTTCTCCCTTCTCTTTTTTCTCTCACTTCTCTCTTTTCTCTTCGCTCTCTCCTGTGCCTTTGTTTGTGCTTAGTGGTTCGAAGATTGTAAAGGTGAGATCAAATTCGTGGGTCTAACTCATGGTCAAGAGGGGAGATCGAATTCATGGGTCTAATCATGGTCAAGAGGTGAGATCGGAATCGTGGGTCTAGTTTGGTGAGGTCAGATCGGACTTGCAGTTTTGTGATTTGTGGTTGCTGGGTTTTGGTATGGTGGGTGGGTTTTGTTGGTTGTGATATGGGTTTGAACTTTGGGGTAGTCAGATTGGTGGGTAGGTACGGCATTGGCGTTCTAGGTTGGTGTTATGGGTTCATGGGTATGGTGGTGCGTTTGGCCGTGCTCGATGGTGTGGCTAAAGGTCTCAGGTGAGGTTTCGTGGGTTGCAAATGGTGTGGCTGTGGGTTTCAAGTGGGTCTCAGTTCGAGGAATCGATGGAGAAAAGGGATTTTGATGGGTTTTGTTGGTTGTGATATGAGTTTGAACTATGTGGTGATCAGATTGGTGGGTGGGTATGGCGTTGGCGTTCTGGGTTGGTGTTATGGGTTCATGGGTACGGTGGTGCGTTTGGCCATGCTCGATGGTGTGGCCGAGGGTCTCAGGTGAGGTTTTGTGGGTTGCAGATGGTGTGGCCTTGGGTTTCAGGTGGGTCTCAGATGGGTTTCAGGTGGGTCTCAGGTGGAGGATTCGGTGTAGAAAATGGATTTTGAATAAATTTTTGCATGTTTATTTGCTGAGAAACTGTAATAAAAGAAAAGAAAATATTGATTATTTTAATTTTCTGGGCAACCTCCATGTTCTTTCCCCAAGAACATGAAGAACATGTTACTTTGTTCTTTCGAAAATAATGAAAAGAAAAAAAGAAAAATATTTTAATTATTCTTTTTTTTTTTTTTTTTTTCAGTTTATGTTTGTTATTGTGTTCTTTGTGTTTGTGATCTTGTGTTAATGTTTGTGTTTTTTGTGTTTTTTTTTCTGGGTTTGTGCTTCATGTTCTTGAGTTGGTGTTTAAATTTGTGATTGTGTTCTTAGTCAAAATTAATTAGATCTGCATTGATGTTTTTTATTTTTTTTAATTTTGTTTTTTCTTTTTTAATTTTGTTAAAATTGATTAATAATTTTTTTTTATATAGAAGCTTACATGTCATTTTTTTTAAAAGCTAATTAAAATTTTTTATTATTTTTTAATTGGCCACATCAGCATCAGTTTGCCACCTAAGCAATTTCTGTTGGTAGGCTAACGAAAAGGACTAAAATAGAACTCGTTAATTGATTTAGGGACTAAAAGTAGTAAAATTACAATGTAGAGACTAAAATAGAAAAAAAAAAAAAAAAAAAAAAAAACCAAAATGTAGGGACTAAAAGTTCATTTACGCCTTATTTTATTCTTTTTTTCCCCCCTTTTTTCTTTTCCTTTCTCATTTCTTCTTGTTGCTTCTCTCTCCTCACACTCTTCCCTAAGATTTTCCTCTCTTCCTCCACCTCACCAATCTCACTTGCCCAGCTGCCGACAGACCCACAAAGCCTGCCTAGTTCCAACCCACCCCTTGAGTAAGGAGGAGAGCTCTGTTCATCGACTTCACCAATGCAGGGGAAGGGCTTTCTAACAGCACCAATAGAAACCCATTTTAGGTACGCTTCAATTTTTCCCCAAAGTTTATTCATCCCGATCAAAACCCATGTGAAATTTTGTCCATTGAGAATGGGTGTGATGCCCGATTGTGTGTGTGTGAGTCAAATTTTGGCGTTGGTGGTGGCTTTGGGTTTAATAGAGTTGATAGATTTGTAAATTTCACATGGATTTCGATCATTATGTGTTGTAGTCTATAGATTTGATAGATTTTCCCATATAAAACTCAGGAGCACAACATGAGCTTTGGTTTTTATCAATGGTGGTGGTGTGTTTGCTATTGAGTTTCTCTTTTGAAAGTATGGAGTTGATAGGTGCTTTGGGTTTTATGTTTTGTGACAATATAGAGTTGATTTGGTAGACAAAGCATAACAAATTCCAGCCTCAGTCAGTGAAGTTTACATAAAAACAAAAATAAAGGAAGAGGATGCGGTGGCAGTAGCTGAGATGGTTGTTTATTGCAGTGGGTATATTATTTTATTATAGTGGATATATTATTTTATTGTGTTATTTATATTATTTTATTGTATTGAAAACTAATAAAATCACTGATATTGGGTGTTTTGTAAATTGAGAAAGTAAATAAAGGAGCTTTTTGTGGTGCCATAAATTTAGCTATTTGGCACCACCAATGTTATTGCTCTTATGGAGGAAGATGTATATCATTCTCTTTTATTGTTCCAGTATAGTCTTCAATAAATCTTTCTCACAAAAGCAAAATGTTTCACATCAAAAAAGAAAATGATAATAAGAATACCTTTACTTTTAAATGAATCATTCTTCAGTCTTCACATTGAATGACTACTATTATTGTTATGTTTGTTGTTTGTTTGTTTGTTTGTTTTTTTTTTTTTTTTTTTTTTTTTTTTGGAGAATCAGTTCAAATATTTATAGATTAAAAAGTAGGCTTATCAGTCATTATAAGGTCGCTAATATCCAAGCGAACAGACTTCATTCAGATCAAAGAAGGAGTATAAAATTTAGTTCTCTTAGCTAAAATATCTACAACAAAGTTGCCTTGCTTGTAAGCATGAGAGAAACAAAAACTCCTCAAAGGGTTAACATGCGACATAGTATCCTTAACAAAGTGTCCAAAGGCAGAATGAAACATATCACCTCTTCTAAGGGAATTGATGACAATTTCCGTATCTCACACCATAATGGAATCGTGGAGACCTATTTCATGGACAAAAAGAGCAGCTCACCTATTTGCAAGCATTTCAACAACAACAGATAAAGGTTAAGGGATACTTTCAGACAAAGTAGTGATCATCACTTCCCCTTCATGATTTCTTATCACCACCCATAGACCAGCTTCACCCGTATTGTTCATTATTTTTCATTTCAAGTATGGTTCATTAAATTATTATAAATTGAATCAGTTTATTGGATGATCAAAATAATATGACTTAAATTGTTTATGACATCATCAATCTAACCACAAGTTGAACCCTACCTAAGGAGAGAAAAGTTAAACTTGCTTTGTATAAACTTAGTGGGTATGCCTTACGTTGGTGGGAATGAATACAGTCTAATAGGATTAGACAAGGTAAAGAAAAAAATTTGTTCATGGCCAAGGATGTAAAAGATGCATGCTATCAACTTTTTTCCTTTGGATTGTGAAGAACTTTTGTTATATACAAAACAAGATTATTATTAGCCAAGAGGTTCATATTTGAATTATTTTGAAGAGCCAAATATTCCACCAATAAAGGAAGAATTGCATGTTGAAGAAAATATTGTTCTTGAAGATTATGTAAAAGTCAAAAAACAAAATATAGAGATTTCTGAAGAAATTAATGAAGGTTTTGTTATGGAAGAAGATCATAAAATCAAAATTATTATGGAAGAGTATAATAAAGATCCTATTATTAAGAAAGATCTTCAAGTCGAGATGGTAGAGATCATTGAGGAAGAAATTGAAGAGGAAAGTTTCAAGGATCTCAATGAAATCGAATCATATGATTGTTAATCCCAAGATCCTTTTATTTTGGTGGTAAGCAATACACCATAGTTTATTGATTTTATTGGGGTTGATAAATTTGATTCAATTATCAGTTCTTATTTGGTAAATCTCTACAATTACATGAAGACCAAGGAAAAAGAAATTCAAGTTGATTTGTTTATCCCATAGATAAGTTGCAAGTATGGAAAGAAGACCAAGAGGCTCAAGCATTCAAAGTATTTGTTTATTTGGAGCAGAAGATTTTAGATTTCAAAAATGAACTCAAGGACGAGTTTGTTTCAGTGAAGGGGTCTGATGTAGGACAGAATCTACAATTTAATTTTTGTAATTATTTCCTTGTTTTTGGGTGCTTTTAATGTTTTTTAGATCAAATTTGGTTCTAATTATGGTTAGATATTAATTAGGAGTTTTTTTTTTTTTTTAAAACAATTATTCAATCAATAACTTCAGACTTTTTCTCTCCCTATTTTCTAGTGGATTTCAAACTCCTTTTTCCTTATGGACTCAAGAAACTCTCGTAGATTCGAGATTATTTTTATAAGCAAATGTGTTTTGTTTCTTGTTTTCTAGAAGTAGACATGTTTTGTTTCTTGATGTTTCTGCATCCACATCAAGAACACACATAAAATGAAATTAAAATCCCATAATCTACTCAACTTACCCTAATTATTTCAGTGGTGCTACGGTGAAACCCAAAGTCTTCTCTTTCTTTAAACTAAAGCCATCAAGTATTGGCTAGAGCCAAGTATAGTATTGGTCGGAATCACCGAGTACAACTCCTGGAGCCAAGCTGAGCCGCCGAGAAACACCTCGATCTCCTTCTCCGTCTTGGTTTTTTGCTCTTCTTCTTCCTCTCTCTCTTTCTCCCTCTCGATATCTCTCTTTCTCCCTCTCAGTTTCTCACTTATCCGGCTCAATTGTTAGGGGGGTTTCTATTTCTTGTTCTTCAGATGTGGGGATGGATGACCTGGGTGGAGTTATTTTAATTTATTATTATTTTAAATAACTTTTTAAAATTTAATAAATAAATAATTAAATATTAAATTATGGCCAAAACAATGTCATTTTGAGCAATTTAGCTGCAAATATGGATCAAATGTTAATGGATGACTAAATTGAAGAGGATTGAAATTTAGATGACTGAATGACAAAATTCAAATTTAGAGGATTGAAATGAAATGTGATGAAATTTAGAGGGTGGGTTTTACCTTCTTCTTCTTCTTTTTTTCCTTTTTTTTTAAATATTTTATTTTGGGCACTACTATCATTTCAATGAAGAAAAATGATGACATGGCATACAAAATTAATTGACACTCAAAAAGCCACATCAATGTAAGGGAAAAAAAATTGAAATGTTCATTCCTCAATTTAAAAAAAAAAAAAAAAAAAAAAAAACCAACACCACTTTCTTAGTTTCTTTTCTTCCCATTCACTCTCTTTGGCAACCAAAATCAAAACACACTTAGGGCATACTTGGTACATTGCAATGATTATTACATGAGAATAGGAATAAATATTACAATGAATACATTAAGTTCAAATGTAATAAGTATTACTATTCATTAGTTTGGTGACCATTTACAAATAGAATTCTGAATATGCATCCACAATTTAGTAGAGTATAAAAAGAAGATGTAATTAAATCATTTTTAAGTCAAATTTCCTAAAATGCACTTATTTTAGGGTGTTCAAAATAGAGCCAATAATTAATAACAATAAAAATTTAATTTCTTTTCTTTTGAATATGTAGCCACTAATGGTTTTTTAAGAAATTTTTTAAAAATGTTATTACATAAGGTAAAGGAATAAATATTCAGTACTTTTGATAAAGAATAGTTATTCCTCATTTTAAAGAATAGCTATTTATAAGGAATAACTATTCATTGTAATAAAAACATAACCAAACAACTGAATAGTTATGTTATAAAAATATCTATTATATTATAGTGACTATTACAGCATTTCAGCCCAACGGTAAAATAAAAATATGACCTTCTTTTTTTTATATAGGAAGAAATAAGACTTATTTTAGTTAATTAATGGTCTTTTGTCTAAATATTACAAAAAATAAAGTTTTTTATGGTTATAGGCACTGTTCAAAATTATTTAGGAAAGTAAAGAGAGAGTGAATTTTGGCAACAGTGTTGCCGAAATTCTAAGAAAAGTAGGAGAGAGAAAGAGAAAAAGCAAGTGAGAGAAAATTTGGAATTTCGGTAACAGTGTTATCGAAATTCTGCCTGCCCAGCCCCCTGCCCGGTGCGCGAGTGTGCACGAGTGACCATGAGTGACCGAAGGGAAAAAAAAAAAAAAAAAAAAAAGGTTTTTGGCAATGCCATTGCCGAAAATGGGGGAAGGAAAAAAAAAAAAAAAAAAAAAGCTTTTTGGCAATGGCATTGGCGAAAATGGGGAAGAAAAAAAAAAAAAAAGCTTTTTGACAATGACATTGGCGAAAATGGGGGAAGAAATAAAAAAATAAAAAATAAAAAGAGGTTTTTGGCAATGTCGTTGCCGAAAATGGGGGAAGAAAAAAAAAAGCTTTTTGGCAATGGCATTGCCGAAAATGGGGGAAGAAATAAAAATAAATAAAAAAGAGCTTTTTGGCAATGGCATTGCTGAAAATGGGGGAAGAAATTAAAATAAAAAAAAATAAAAAAAAGAGGTTTTTGGCAATGTCATTGCCGAAAATGGGAGAAGGAAATAAAAAAAAATAAAAAAAATAAAAAAGCTTTTTGGCAATGGCATTGCCGAAAATGGGGGACAAAATAAAAAAATAAAAAAGAAGTTTTTGGCAATGCCATTGCCGAAAATGAGGGGAAGAAGAAGAAGAAGAAGAAGAAGAAAAAAGAGGTTTTTGGCAATGGCATTGCTGAAAATGAAGGGAAGATTAAAAAAAAAAAAAAAAAAGAGGTTTTTGGCAATTCCATTGCCGAAAATGGAGAGAAGATTAAAAAAAAAAAAAGTTTTTGGCAATGGCATTGCCGAAATTGGAGGGAAGATTAAAAAAAAAAAAAAGTTTTTTAGCAATGCCATTGCCGAAAATGGAGGAAAGATTAAAAAAAAAAAAAGAGAATTATGGCAATGGCATTGCCGAAATAGAGGGGAAAAATCGTCAAACTCAGATACGCTGAGTGTTTGATTCTTATCTATCTGTCTGAATCAAATTTAAGTACACTGAGTGTTTGGTATTTACTCTAAAAAAATACATAGATTCTAAAAAGTACATGAAAAAAAAATTATAGAAGAAGAAAATGATTGATGTGCACTTCAGAGATTCTTATCTATCTGTCTAAAAAAAAATGATTCATTCATCCTTTCCAACAAAACTATCTTCAAAAATTGTTATTCTTTTTACTTTTTATGTCGCCCGTCAGAGATTCTTATTCTTGTTATCTTTGTGACAATTGACTTTTTTGTCTTCTTACTTCTCATTTTTCTATTAAAAGGGAAGGGCGCCTGAAGGTTCCTCACAATTACCAAATACTTCTACTTTTCATCTATTCTAATTGTTCAGTTTTTCTTCTAATTTGCTTCAGCGTGCACAAATAAAAATTGTAAGTGTTGAGTTAATGTAAGTTTTTTTACTTTTTGCTTCAGTGATAATGATTATTATTGGTATTATTGTTGATGTTTTTTTTATGGTAAGGACTACAAACATTTTTAGTATTGTTGTTATTTTGTGTTTATTTATTATTATCTAATTGTGTTTTTCTTTTTCTTTTTTTGCAAGTAACACTCTACAATTCTCACTTTTTCAGTTGGTATAACAATTGTGGTAAGCATCTCAACTCTCTAATTAAATTTACGTATATGTTTTGTTAATTTTGAAATTATTTAATATCATTTATTGTTATTATTAGTATATGACCATAAAAATTGTAATAAATTGTATTATTGTGATCTTTTTATAATCAATTTTTCTTTGTTATTATCAATTATTACATCTTTTTATAGTCATGTGCAAGCACGGAGGTACCCTCAATGAGTAAATCGGCATCCTCCATGTTGTGGAACGCAACAAAAACTTCATGTACCCCGTCTTGGAAATCACTAATCAATATGTCCTGGCTGTTTATTAAAAATATATTAAAGTATTATCGTTGTTTATGCATCATTGTAGCAAAAAATGTTATGCCTAGATAGTATACATATCACGTTATACTACTAACCGTAAGATCTTTGCAAAAATAAGAAATGTGTACACATATTTGGTATTGGAAATTAGTACCCAACTAATCTAATCATACATCTATTTACTATAATTGTCCAATCCATAGCCTCTCTTCCAAACCCTTGCAAAAGTGTCAACGAAAAATAAAACTTTCACCATCTAATTTTCGTCCAAATTTACAGCAGCAATTTCTGCGTTAATTTCGGCCTTCAAACATTGTGAATTTCAAAAAACTCAAAACATAAAAGTTGTAGATATTTAAGTCACGATTCCAGTCCATCTAGTCTTGAGTCAATTGGATTTTTGAGGAGAGAGATATATCTAAAATACTAACAAGTGCTCAAATATGATTTTTCCTATTCAGATTGTGGCCCTTTGATTTCTTTCTTTATTTGAAGCTTTCAAACATGGCGAAGGCAACAAGCACTCCATAAAAAGTATATATTTTAAGGTGTTATCGAACCCTTAAACTATAATACACAATATATATATATATACACACACATACACACATACAAACAAAATAAATAAACATACACCCCAATCTAACTTGCAGTGATAGAAAACATTGTAGCATATGGAATTAGTACCAACTTGTTCTATCAAATAATACAAACTAACAATATGGTCTAACTCCTAAAAAAAAAAAAACAGTCCAACCAATTCACTGAAGTAGATTGAATACTAATGTTAGGTCATTTAGTTCAGCCACTACTGGAGCCAGCCACTACTGGAGCCAGCCACAGTTGGAGTGGGGCATGTTCTTCTGTTATGGCCTTCTTGCCTACAAAGGCTGCACAATGGCCTTGGTTGATGCTCTATCCCTAAATCCATTTCATTTAGAAACCGAGTTGATCTTGGTCGACCTTTTGCATGGCGCAAATTCACATTAGGATACAAGACCGGGAAATCAGGCTCATTCCAATGTACACTGTCTGAAACCATGCGAAATCTAGGTGCATAACAAGCAACTTGTTCTTTCAAACTGTAGCAGCGGTAGATATATCGCATTGCAGAAATGCCCTGATATTTACACATGGCAATGACATGTGAGCACGGAATCTTATAAACCTGCCATTTTTGACAACTACAAGTTCTCTCCCTTAAATTTACCTCATGACGATGATTGCCCCTATATGCAGAGTTAGGGTTTATTGGTGTTCTGACTTCAAACAGGCCATCTTCATGACTAAACACAGTAACTGAATGTTTTAGTGCTTTTTTTTCCCATTTATTGAATTTATTCTTTGCATAGGCTATAATGAGTTCACCGGCTGTAATCTCTGCGCGTGTCTTAGTATACCAGTCGGCAAAGTAGGCTACACAACGGTAGTATGTAAGCTCAACTAATGCAGTTATGGATAGATTTCTAGCACTCTTTAGAACACCGTTGAAGCTTTCAGACAAATTTGTGGTCATTGCCCCATAACGATGTCCACCATCGTGTGCTAATGTCCACTTCTGCACTGGTAATTCCCTTAAATACTCATCACCATCTTTGTTTAATTGAGTAATTCTATCCCTTGTTATTTGATACTTTCCTACCTAATTCTCCATGCCTACCCACATTACCATAGCCTTCAAGTTTTTATTCCTAACTTTTTGATTGAAATTGCTTGCCACATGGCGAAGGCAAAAACAATGATCCCAACGTGTCGATTCACATATAACTGGTATCGCTGACATTATACCAAGGTGGCGATCAGATATGACACATAACCCATCTCGATTAGTGACATTACTCTGAATACACAACAAAAACCAATACCAGCTATCATCAGATTCCTCCTCCACAATGGCAAAGGCAAGTGGAAAAATTCTATTGTCACCATCCCAAGTTAATGCAATCAATAACTTACCTCTGTACTTACCATATAGGAAAGTTCCATCTATACTAATCACTAGTCTACAAAGTTGAAAACCTTCAATTGATGGACTAAAAGCCCAGAACACTCTCTCGAATATGGCATAGCCGGGCACAATAGCAGGTACCATTCTCCAAATAACCCTGCTACCCGGGTTTGAATCAGTCAAAGCTTTCAACCATTTTGGCAATAATTAGTAAGATTTGTCCCAATCACCAAATGCTCTACCAATTGCCTTTTGTTTTGCGTCCCACACCTTAAAATAAGAAGGCCGATATTGGTACTTATTGTAAAGACTCTTTTAAAGTGAAGAAATCCGTATGTTTGGATCATCTTTGACAATATCCCTCAACTCTTTCTCAATAATATGGATGTCTAATTGCTCGTGACCTTGTGTGAGCGTGGACTCCGTACATGTATGTGGACCATTGTATTTCCTAACCTCAAAGAACTCATGCGTAGCCCGGAAGCATGCTCGAAGACGCCAAGAACAATTTTTGCAACGTACAGACCAACATGTTGAATCTGACTTTTTTACACTAAATGTTTGGTTCCTCTTGATGTGATATTGTTTAACAACAGCTTATAGTTCATCCTTATCAGCAAAAAGTAATCCCACATAAAACTCTTGGGTAGGGTCCCAAGTACTCTGAATGGGCTTTTCAAATGGTAGGGTTGGATCAATCATATTATCCCATGTGTTCTGTGAAAAGCTTAATGATGAAGGTTGATGGAACGCCATTGCTGGACTGCTTTCATGATTAGGTTCATTGGGAAGCTCCTGTTCATCTCCAACATCCTCAAGGACCTCGTCGTTATCAACTTGGTCATCACTATCCATGACCCACATCCTTTCTGATAATGTATGGACCACATTTTCAGTAGTAGCAGCTATGCGGTGTGTATCATTAGGATCATTAACAGCTCTCTGAGTGGCGGTTTGGTCATATGGAGTTTCAAACTCTGGTGCAACATGCTCAGTTGGATTATCATAGTCAACATCATTAGTGTTCATTGGCCGATAAGGAGCATGTTGGTCCTTAGTTGCAACATGGGTATATGGAGTATGATAGTTAGCACCACCAATGTTGATTGGAAAACGAGCCACATCTTCAGAATAATGACCAGTATGAGTGGCATATGGATCATGAAAGTGTTCGCCATTTTCAGCAATGTCATTGCCAAAAACCTTCTTTTTTTTTCCCTCCCTCCATTTTCGGCAATGCCATTGCCAAAAACCTCTTCTTCTTTTTTTCTTTTTTTTTTAATTCTTCCTCCATTTTCGACAATGCCATCGAAAAAAACCTCTTTTTTTTTTTTTTTAATTCTTCCTCCATTTTCGGCAATGCCATTGCCAAAAACCCTTTTTTTTTTTTTTTAATCTTCCCTCCATTTTCGGCAATGCCATTGCCAAAAACCTTGTTTTTTTTTTTTCCTCCCTCCATTTTCGGCAATGCCATTGCCAAAAACCTTTTTTTTTTAATCTTCCCTTCATTTTCGGCAATGTCATTGCCAAAAGCCTCTTTTTTTTTTTTTTTTTTTTTTAATCTTCCCTCCATTTTCGGCAATGCCATTGCCAAAAACTTTTTTTTTTTTTCCTTCCCTCCATTTTTGGCAATGCCATTGCCAAAAACCTCTTTTTTTTTCTTTTTTTTTTTTTCCCTTCGGGCACTCGCGCACCGGGCAAGAGGCTAGGCAGAAAGAATTTCCGTAACATTGTTACCGAAATTCCAAATTTTCTCTCACCAACTTTTGCTCTTTCTCTCTCTTACTTTTCTTAGAATTTCGGCAACACTGATGCCGAAATTCACTCTCTCTCCTTACTTTCCTAAATAACTTTGAACAGCACTTATAACCATAAAAAAAAAAACTTTATTTTTTACAATATTTAGACAAAAGACTCTAATTAATGAGCTTTTCTCTTCTTTTTTTAGCGTAAAGTGGTAAACCTTAGTGCTTTTTTATATTAGTTTTAAAGTGTTTGGTTCTGAAGAAAGTAAAGGAAGTGGAATTGGATAACACTAATTAGTCTAATCATCTTTAAGTGTGCCAGATAAGGTTTCCAAGCCTTCCATCGGCTACAACATCAACTTCTGTCGCTTGTATCTCAAAAAAAAAAAAAAAATTCTGTCACTTCACTTAGATAACAGCAACGACCAAATAAAATTTAATTGAAAAACTCGAAGACCAAAACGAAATTTTTAAAAACATTATATACTAAAATGAAAATATGCCTAACATATAAGAACCTTAAAACATATGATTCATCTCACAGTTATAAGCTACGAACCAAAGCAAAATTCAACAACTATATATTTTTACAAATAAACACACAATTCCTCTATAGAATGTTACCGATAAAATCCTCCAACACCGATCATTACTATTTGACCATAAAGCTTTCCAAATTTGAAGAAAGATGCCAAGTATAACCAAGGTTGTCAAAATCGGGATCTTACGTAAGATCGTGGGAGGTAGGTAGGATCGTGGATCATAGGATCGGATCGTGAATCGTAAAATTCTACATTATTTAAGAAAAAAAAATTAGTATGTTAAATAATCACATAAATTATACATTCATACCAAAAATTTGCATCCATTTGATATAATTACCATACATCATTATATCCATTTGTAAGTATCATTTAAAGAGACCAAAAATCTCAAAATATGACACTCTATTAGGATGTTATTTTTTGTTTCGTTCAACTAAAATTTTATCTCTCTACATTAGAATAGCAAAACTTGGTTTATTAGGATGTTATTTTTTATTTGGGTCTAACTGAGTCTTCTGTCAACTTAAAGAAGATTACAAAAATCCAAGATCATTTGGAATCGTCAGAATCGTACGATCCTGAATGATCGCTAAGATCCTTGAAAGATTTAGATCGTTTTAGACAGGTGGAATCGTAAAATCGTAGGATCGTAAGATTCAGATCGGGATTTTGACAACCATGAGTATAACTTCTATGATGCTGGTTAATTATTTGTTATGCATTGTACGTATTGACTACCAAAAGGAATACAGTTGTACTAATAAACAGTAGATTAATACCCAGAATTCACACGAAGAAGTATACAATATACTAATCACTTGAAAATATTTAAACTTACAAATATAATTGAGAACTCAAACTCAAAGGCAAACACATAAGTTACGATTGAGTCGAATGCTTACTTCCAAACCTCAACTACCAAGTAAAGAATATCCCCGAAACTTACATGAAGGTTCACAGTATAACGGTATTAGGTATACTTATTTGCATAGTGTGAAATAAAAAGTTAAAAATTTATTTATTTTTAAAATGCTGAAAGTTAAATTAATTGAAATAAAACTGTAACAAAATTTAGTGTGGGATTCGCAAATAGCAAACAATTTAAGCAAAAACCTAGTTTTAAATCTGTTGCCAAACACACTAAAACTCGAAACTCAAAAACTCAAGTGGCAAACATAGAATTTATGATTTAGTGGAAGGAAAGTACTAACTATGTTTACAAATTTTATTACATAACCTTCACAAATTGATTGGTGATGAAAACAACATAATAATGAATATCATGATTACATTTTTGTAATCGGTGACACATCAATTTATAGAAGTTTTATATTAAAACTGTAATATTTATCACTCTTTAGTGGCATGCATAATTTAAAACCTTTACTACCAACTAAAGAATACCAATAGACATCATTCTTTCTTTTTTCAGATCAACTTTCATGTTTTTTTTAAGTAAATAGTAATACTTAATAAAACACACACAAAAATAATAATACTAGTGTTTTAAGGATAAAAAAAAAATATGTTTACGTATATCAACTCATGGATTGTTAGTATTGTGTATTACATAGGGTCTAATTAAAACCACAGCAAAAGAATATCTTCCCCAAAGGAAAAATACTCTTTCCTTTGTGACCCAAAGGAATATTGTTTTTACTTTTTAGTTTACAAATAACACATTGTGTTTTGTCGTGTGAGAGAAACATTTCCCTTCCCCGAATTTGATGGTCAAACAAAACAATTTGCTTCAAATTTTCCTTCTCATTATATCCTTCCAAAACTGTTGTTTCTTCTCCATCAATCCGACCATGTCTTCCTCTAATGAAATACAGAAAAGTCCTGGAGAAACCTTGACCCTTCTGAAAGGGGAACCCACTGTTTCAATCCCCGCCTACACCAAAAAAACTGATTGGTGTCTTGGTCTAATAATAAAGAGCTATCATTAGGAGTGAACGTCATTGGTTGAAACTTTCTAAAAAAAAAATTCAATCCACACTCAAAACTACAAAGTCTAAATATTGATAAAATTTATTTAAAACTTAGACCAAAAACAAAAAATAAAATTTTGATAAGTTAACTTAACCACCCCAACACCCCCCCCCCCCAACAATTCCCTTGTTTATTAGGGGACCAAGTAACAAATCTAAGCCAAAAGTCTTTTATCTTAGCTGGTTGACAACTACCTCTAGTGTTTCCAAGACTTCCATAATTCAAATTTTGCCTTCCCATTATAACTGCTTTTTTTTTTTTTTAGTAACTGACGGGACTGACGAAATAAATGCTGACGACAAACGCATCACCGACAAAGAAATCACGATGGACGAGATAAGCCGTGAAGATGAGGATAAAATGTGCAAGAGCAGGCGATAGTGGCAAGAACATTTAGTATCACTAATAATACCCCAGGCTGGATAAAACAGCTATGCGTCCCGTTGGAGACGAATTGAAGCCTTGCCATTAAGGGGAAGGCGTTACTTAAAACAGCATTAAAACCACAATAACTGCTGCAACAGCTAGAAGGCAAAAGGAGCATATATAAACCCTCCAAAAAAGCCAGCCAAGGGTAAGGAAATATATGAGAACACACCCATTTTTTTATCATTGTCTTTCTAAGTGAAATTCCCAGAAACTAACTTGAGCATCAGAGGTGTTTTGGCAGGCACCACACCGGTGACCACATTTGCAGGTCTAACTGCCATTCTCTTGACTACTGGAAAGACGAGATACAGGTTTGATCCCATCTAGACCCGTCTTTATCAACTGACGAGCTTTCTACCTCATTAGTTTGGCGCCGTCTGTGGGAACTACTCAACATTTCCATATTTATATTTGGAAAGGGGGTTCCCACCAATTTCTGCAGTCAGATGGAATCCAATCAAGATCCCGCCTCCTTGACCCAGCAAATTCAGGCCCTTGCGAGCACTGTCGAAGAACTCACTAGGCAGAATCAGGAAATGAAGATACAACTTCAGCAGATTCAACAGGAAGAGAGTCAGTCCAGGGGTGGCCCAGAAGATGAAGGGGATAGTCACAGAAGGGTCAGTACTCTCAGGCCACTCACTCTAGACGAACAAAATTCGGATGTTATAAAAGAAATGAGGAAAGAGATAGACGAGCTACGAAATGCCATCAAAGAAAAAACGAATCGGAACGTGGATAGGATGATAAGAGCTACAAACTCGCCCTTCACTACAGTAGTCCTCGAGCATCCAGTACCGCCCAAATTTCGTTTACCTCAACTCGAACAATTTGACGAGTTGAGAGACCCTCAAGATCACCTCAATACATTCAAAACAACTCTGGGCCTCTAGCAGCCCCTTGACAAGATACTATGTCGTTCCTTCCCCACCACTCTCAAAGGAGCGGCTAGGGAATGGTTTGCCAAGCTACCAACCTCGTCAATAGATAACTTCGAACAGCTGAACGGCGCTTTCTTGAGGCACTTTATTGGGGGACAACGTCCGAAGAGGCCAGCGAACTATTTACTTACTGTCAGACAGGGGGAGAAGGAGACATTGAGGTCGTATGTAAAGCGTTTCACACGAGAAACTTTGGAGGTGGACGAAGCTGACGATAAAGTGCAGCTGACGGCCTTCAAGGTGGGGTTAAGATCTTGGGACCTCGTAGCATCACTTGCCAAGAATCCCCCAAAGACGATGGCAGAAATGCTCTTAAAAGTGCAAAAATACCTGAATGCCGAAGATGCACTCGCAGCCATAGGGGACGCAGTAAGACCGAGAGGCATCGGAATAAGGGACAACGAATGAAGAGGACAGAAGAGAAACCGACATGATCGTCAAGCCAATGACAGTAACAGAAGAAAAGATGATAAAGGTCCCCGAACGGTAAGGTTTACCCCCTTAATTATGCCCGTTGACAAGATCCTGTCGCAGATTAAGGACGAGCACCACTTGAAATGGCCGCGGCCCCTGCATTCGTCGCCCAACGTTCGTGACAAAAGCAAGTACTGCCGATTCCATAAGGATCACGGTCACTATACAGAGGATTGCCGGGATCTCAAAGAGCAAATTGAGGAGCTGATACGAAAAGGGAAACTGCAGAAGTATCTGAAGAAGGGGGAATACAGCAGACCAAGGGACAGAAACAAGAACCAGCAAGAATCGTCATCAGGAAAAGATGATCGTCAAGCTCAACCAGTGCAGAATGTGATCGGGGAGATAACAACAATCACAGAAAGATCTCGAGACCTCGTAGCATCACTTGCCAAGAATCCCCCAAAGACGATGGCAGAAATGCTCTTAAAAGCGCAAAAATACCTGAATGCCGAAGACGCACTCGCAGCCATAGGGGACGCGGTAAGACCGAGAGGCATCAGAATAAGGGACAACGAACGAAGAGGACAGAAGAGAGACCGACATGATCGTCAAGCCAGTGACGATAACAGAAGAAAAGATGATAAAGGTCCCCGAACGGTAAGGTTTACCCCCTTAATTATGCTCGTTGACAAGATCCTGTCGCAGATTAAGGACGAGCACCACTTGAAATGGCCACGGCCCCTGCATTCGTCGCCCAACGTTCATGACAAAAGCAAGTACTGCCGATTCCATAAGGGTCACGGTCACTATACGGAGGATTGCCGGGATCTCAAGGAGCAAATTGAGGAGCTAATACGAAAAGGGAAACTGCAGAAGTATGTGAAGAAGGGGGAATACAGCAGACCAAGGGACAGAAACAAGAACCAGCAAGAATCGTCACCAGGAAAAGACGATCGTCAAGCTCAACCAGTGCAGAATGTGATCGGGGAGATAACAACAATAGCAAGAGGACCCTTCGCCGAGGGATCTTTTAGGTCCCTCAAGAAGGCATGCTAGAGGCAAGTAAACAGCGTCCACAGGTACCTCCAGTCAAGCAAAGAAGGACGAACCAGAATATGTCCTTCAGTGAAGCAGACGCTAGAGGGGTGAAACAACCACATAATGATCCCCTAGTTATAATGTTAAATCTAGTGGGATTCAACACCAGGAGGATCCTCGTGGACAACGGCAGCTCAGCAGACATTATCTACCTCCCTGCATTCCAGCAATTGAAACTAGATCCAAAAAGGCTGCGCCCTTTTGACTCCCCACTTGTCAGCTTCAGCGGAGATCGGGTATATCCCAAGGGCATGGTGACGCTGACGGTTACAATCGGGACCTACCCGAGGCAGTTAACCCGTTAGCTAGATTTCTTGGTGGTAGATTGTCCTTCATCCTACAATGCCATCATTGGAAGACCAACACTCAATAAATGGAGGGCGGCGACGTCTACTTATTGTTTAAAAGTGAAGTTCCCAACAGAAGAGGGGGTCGGCGAAGTGAAAAGAGATCAAGTTTTAGCTCGAGAATGCTACCAGGTCGTACTAGCTGCATGAGAGAATTATACTTGGACGATAAAGGAGAAAGAAGAAGAGAAGGAGGAAGCACTGGAAATGGTTGAGTTAGCTGTCGGAGAAGTGACCAAAACGACGAAGATGGGAAGGATGCTAAGCCCAGAGATGAAAGCCAAGCTCGTCGGATTACTCAGAAAGAACTTAGATGTCTTCGCATGGAGTCACGAGAACATGCATGGTATATCCCCAGAAGTTATCCAACATGAGTTAAGGGTGAACCCAGAGAGGAAGCCCATCCACCAGAGACGTAGAACCTTCGCCCCAGAACGAGACCAGGCAATGACGGACGAGGTCAATAAGCTTTTGGCAGCAGGTTTCATTCGAGAAGTACACTATCCGGAATGGCTTGCCAACGTCGTTCTAGTGAAGAAAGCTAACGGGACATGGAGAATGCGCATGGACTTCACGGATCTAAACAAGGCATGCCCGAAGGATAGCTTCCCTCTACCAAGGATAGATCAGCTGGTGGACTCAATGGCTGGAAACAAATTACTGACGTTCATGGACGCCTTTTCCGGGTACAACCAGATAAAGATGGCTGAAGAAGATCAAGAGAAAACTGCCTTCGTCACAAGCCAAGGACTCTACTGCTATAAGGTGATGCCTTTCGGGTTGAAGAACGCGGGAGCCACTTATCAGAGATTAGTGAACAAGATGTTCAAAAGCCAGATCGACAGGAATATAGAAGTGTACATGGACGACATGCTCGTCAAGAGTAAGGAAGATCTTTCTCACCTTAAAGGTTTGAAGGAGACGTTTGCTACCCTCAGACAATACAAGATGAAGCTGAACCGAAGCAAATGCATTTTTAGTGTAGCTTCGGGGAAATTCTTAGGATTCATGGTGTCCCATAAAGGGATAGAAGCTAACCTGGAGAAGGTGCGAGCCATAATCAATATGGAGTCGCCAAGAACGGTTAAAGAAGTCCAAAAGCTGACAGGAAGAATCGCGGCACTGAACAAGTTCATCTCCAGAGCAACGGACAAGTGCCAACCCTTCTTCAAGACCTTGAAAAAGGCTTTCGAATGGACTGACGAGTGTAAGGAAGCCTTCCAAGAGCTTAAATGTTACCTAAGTAATCCACCCCTTCTGAGCCCAGCCAAAGAAGGGGAAACTTTACAATTATACTTGGCGGTATCAGTCACCATCGTGAGCGCGGCCCTCATTCACGAAAAAGGCAAAAAACAGCTTCCAGTTTATTACATCAATCAGGCTTTCCAAGGAGCTGAGTTTAAGTACCCGATGATCGAAAAGATTGTGTTCGCACTAATAATGGCCTCACGCAAACTGAGACAGTACTTCCAGGCAAATCCAATCTGGTCATGACTAACCAACCCATCAAAAAGTCCATGAACAAACCTGAAGCAACCGGAAGAATGGTCCAGTGGGCAATCGAGCTTAGCCAGTTTGATATCAAGTACCATCCTAGGACGGCCATCAAGGCACAAGTTCTTGCAGACTTCGTGGCCGAATTCACCTATGCAAGCGAAGATAGCAAAACCGGAGACGACGATAAGTGGACGATACAGACTGACGGTTCGTTAGCCCAAAAAAGGGGCGGAGTAGGGGTCATCATAACCACCCCTAACGGAGAAATGCTCAAATATGGGGTCCAGTTGCAGTTCTCAGCTACCAACAACGAGGCCGAATATGAAGGGATACTAACGAGACTAAGGCTTGGAAAGGCCCTTAGAGCCAAGAACCTGCTGGTCCAAAGTGACTCAAAACTGGTGACTAAGTAGATAAAGGGAGAGTACGAGGCAAAAGAAGATAGAATGCAAAAATACCTCAGGCTGAAGAGGCGTCTCATTTAGGAGTTCGATACAGTCAGATTCGAACAGATCCCTCGAGACCAAAACGCCATAGCAGACGAAATATCAAAAATATCATCGTCAGAAGAGAGGCCCTCAAGAAGCGAGCTAACAATTGAAGTCCAGAAGTATCCCAGCATTGAAGAAGTATCAACATTCCAGATTCAAGGTACAAATAGCTGGATTACTCCCATTATGTCTTTTTTGCAGGACGGATGCCTCCCCCAAGATGTTGACGAGGCCAAGAAGGTCAGGAAAAGAGCAGCCAGGTTCACGATCCTAAACGACACCTTATACAAGATGGGCTTCTCTATGCCCTACTTAAAGTGTGTTGATGAAGAGGAAGCCAAGTATATCCTAAGGGAGGTCCACGAAGGAGTTTGTGGGGACCATACCGGTCCCAGATCCCTGGTAAGCAAAATAATTCACTTAGCCATTTGTTCAACGGGGAATTGACATTGTCGGCCCGCTACCCCTAGGTAAAGGACAGGTAAAATTCTTATTGGTCGCGATTGATTACTTTACAAAATGGGTGAAAGCAAAGGCAATAGCGACCATCACCAAAGCACGAATCTGGAGTTTCGTCTGGAAGAATATAATTTGTAGGTTCGAGATACCAATGGCCATCATATCAGATAATGGTCGACAGTTTGACAGCCAAGGCTTCAAAGATTTCTGCTCAGGACTGGGTATCAAAAACAAATTCTCGTCGCCAGGGCATCTGCAGGCCAACGGTCAAACCGAAGTGACGAACCAGACGCTGCTGAAGATCATAAAAGCCAAGCTAGACGACGCAAAGGGAGCCTGGCCAGACAAACTTCCAAATGTATTGTGGGCCTACAGAACTACCGCAAGAACTTCGACAGGAGAAACCCCTTTCATGCTCACTTACGGCACTGAAGCTGTAATCCCAGTGGAGGTGGGCTCGGCAAGCACCAGACGGGAACTATACCACCAAGAAAGTAACGACGATCAGTTACGAATCAACCTAGATTGCCTTGACGAAGTTAGAGATAAAGCCTCCGACAAAATGACGAAGTACCAGCAGAAGATGAAGGAATATTACAACAAGAGGGTAAGGCTCAGACGATTGGAAATAGGCGACCTCGTTTTGCGCAAGGTCAGCACGGCTACAAAAGATTCTGTTCAAGGAAAGTTGGGCGCTACCTAGGAAGGACCCTACCAGGTCACTCATTACTCTAGACAGGGAAGTTATCACTTAGCAACCCTAGATGGACAGAAGCTCCCACGACCATGGAACATCAAACATTTGAAGAAGTACCACCAATAGATGTAACCAGTAAATACATTCATGTTCAAAATTAATAAAGAAATTGTTCTACTAATGTTCCTTCGTCCACAGGTTATCTCAGTTCACCTCACTCACGAAAATGGCTAAGTTACTGACGAGTGAAAAGAGACATTGAATCTCAGAGATCACTAAGTAACAAGATTCCGCTCTGACGGATATAAGTTACTGACGAGTGAAAAGAGACATTGAATCTCAAAAATCACTAAGTAACAAAATTCCGCTCTGACGGATGTAAGTTACTGACGAATGAAAAGAGATATTAAATCTCAAAAATCACTAAGTAACAAAATTCCACTCTAACGGATATAAGTTACTGACGAGAAAAAAAAGACATTGAATCTCAAGGATCACTAAGTAACAAAATTCTACTCTGACGGATGCAATTTACCGACGAGTAAAAAGAGATTGAATCACAAAAGCTTTGAAGTAAAAAGCAAGCAAGCAGGTGCATCTAATTAAAAGCCCAAAAACAAAGGGCAAATTCCATTGTTTTTTACATCCAAAGACCCATAAACACTGGGCCAAACCATTATAAAATCCATTGTTCTTGAAACAAAAGGTTCTTTCAAAAGTATAACTTAAAAAAAAAAAAAAAAAAAAATCAATTCCTTTCTCAGGGTCATCAAACAGCGGGTCATCAGGGGCTAAGAGTCGTCAATGGGCTGGGTTGGGCCGGCCCGACCCATTTTCACTTGGCCCATGGGCACAATGGGCTGGGCATAATGGGCTATTAACTAGTTAACGGGCTGGGTCGGGCTGGGCTGAAAGAGAAAACCTCAGCCCATGACCCTGCCCATGGGTAATACCCATTTTGCCTTTAGCGAGCTGAGCTATCGGGTTGGGCCTAATGGGCTACCCATGAGCTTGTGTTAGCATATTATTTTATTATTTTTATAAGGAAATAATCAATTTTTTATAAGGGAATAATCAATCTATTTTTTTAAAGGAAAGAATTAAAGAATTTAATATTTAATTACAAATTTTTTTACATTCAAATCTATTTAATTTTTTGTTTTGTTGATGGAAACTTATTTAATTTTTTTTTATTAAGGCTTTAAATAGTTTTTTTATTTTATCTTTAATAAAAAAAATGTCAAATGGTTAATTCAAATTTGCTAAACTACTAGAAAAATATATATTTAGTAAATTAAGTTTTGCACAATTACTTTGAGCATCTTAGTGGTTGAGAGCTTAAGAAATTACTCTATAATATCTCAAGATCAATCATTCATACACTTCCTATATATTTTTGTTATGAATTATAAGTTATTGGGCTGGGCCAACAGGTTGGGCAACGGGTTGGGCTACTGGGCTAGCCCACCGGGTACCCATGGGCATAAAAACTAGCCCATGGCTTGACCCGCTGGGCTAGTGGGCTGCCTATGAGCCTTCATAACAATGGGCCGGGCCGCCCATTAGCCCGGTGGGCCATCGAGTTTCTGGGTCGGGTTATGGGCCGTGGGCTATTTGATGACCCTTATCAGGGGCGTCATCAACGTTTTTCGAGGCGTCAGGCTGACTAGCAGATGATTGGGCAGCCTCGTCAGCAGCCATCTCTTGATCAATCTCCTCCAAGTCCAGGCTATCTAGATCCACTCCGGAAGGATGTTTGACGAGGTACCTCCTGAGCAGCTCGAAGCCTTTGAAGTACCAGCTAAACAAGACCGTGTTGAATTCGTCCGTAGTCTGAAAGGCCTCCACGGATCGAGCAGCAATGTTCTTCAGTGACTCCCGGGATGCAAGAGTTGTTCATCCTTCTCGAAGGTTAGCTGACGCTCGGCCCTAAGCTCTTCATCCAACTTCTTCACCTTTTCCTTTAAATCAGTGGTTTCGCTCATGGATTCAATCAAGTCTTTCCTCAACGTGGAACTCTCTGCCTCCAATGCCTCCACCCTCGACGAAAGGGAAGCCACCTTAGCCTCTTGGGTCAGATATTCGAACGTGATATGAAGGCTCTCCCCCAAAACCTAAAAAAGAAAAAAGAGAGGGAAGAAAGAAAAAGGGGGAAAAATGAGAATGTAAAAAGACAAAAAGAAAAGGTAAGAGGAAGAAGAGGATTCATAACTCACCTGGACAAGCTTTTGAACATGGCGGCTTGCGACACGATTAAAAGACACTCCAGAAAGTGCCTTCAGGTCCTCGGCAGCCACAGCCCCGTGAGCTCTTTCCACTGCCAGGCTTTCGTCATCCTAGATAGTTAACGATCGGGAAGCGACCCTCTCCACCTCCTTCTCTTTTCCAGAGAGACGTTGTCTCTTGGCGACTGGTGTGGAAAGCTCCTCAATCGAGGTCAACGGGGAAGTTGTCCTCGTCACCCCAGCCCCGGAAGTAACCGAAGTAGACTGGATAGCAGGAGAACCAGAAGCACCCCTGTCAGTGACTAGCACCGACTTTCTCCCCAAGTTTGACAGCGGCTCCCCCTTTTTCGACCTCATTTTTGCGTACAAGTCTTTGTTGAATTTCGTCGTCATCCCTGCACAAAAAAAAAAAAAAAGGGGAATGTTCGTCAGGAAAGAAAAAGGAAAACCGGCACTGACGAACATGAAACTTACTCTTCTTTTCCTCAACCTCTATGCTCCAGAGAACAAAAGACGAAGGCTCCGGTCCAAAACAATAAAAAGATAAAGTCCTGGGATCTACAAAGTCGTCCCAATTTTCCACCGTCTGTGCGTACGCTACGGCTTTTTTCAACCTCTCCTTATATCTGCTCTTGAGTTTTGGTCGTTTCTGAACTGCAAAAAAAAATGAGGGATTAGCTACAGTACCAATACACCTAAAAACTGAAGTGATGAGAAAAAGATATTGACGTACCTAATGTCAGGGTTCCCCACCGACGATGTAATCGCGGGAGATCACCCCAAGTCTCTCCCGAGGCAGTCTCAAACTCATCTCTGGACACAAAGAAAAACCTGGATTTCCAGTACCTGAAAGAGGACGGCAAACCCTTGACGACCCTATTTTTCCTCTCCCAGGGCACCAGTTCATAATATCCATGTTCCTTGGACGCTTTTAATCGGTATAAATAAACAAGCTCATCAATTTTGAGCAAATCCCCATCTACGGCTGCCAACCAAATCCCCATACAGGTAATCACGATCCTCTAGGAGTTGGGCATAAGTTGCCCTGGAGCGATCCCAAAATGATCCAACAACTCCATCAGAAAAGGATGGACTGGGAACCTCAATCCGCAGATGAAGGCCGCCTCGTAGAAGCAGACCTCCCCTGGAAAGAAGCCACATGCCCGATCATCCTTACCGGGCAGACGAAGCCTCACCCGCTCTAGAAATTGAAATCTATCCCTGAAACACCCCAATGTCTCGGCATCTAAGCTACACCCTTCCCTAAGGGCGTGAAAAGCTCTAACATCTCGAATAGACGAAACAGCAGTATCGCCCCCCCATCGGATCGTCACTAGATGAGAGTCCAGTCTCCAATAACTGCTGCAACGGCTAGAAGGCAAAAGGAGCATATATAAACCCTCCAAAGACGCCAGTCAAAGGTAAGGAAATATACGAGAACACACCCATTTTTTTATCATTGTCTTTCTAAGTGAAATTCCCAAAAACTAACTTAAGCATCGGAGGTGTTTTGGCAGGCACCACACCTGTGACCACATTTGCAGGTCTAACTGCCATTCTCTTGACTACTGGAAAGGCGAGATACAGGTTTGATCCCATCTAAACCCGTCTTTATCAACTGACGAGCTTTCTGCCTCATCAGTAACAAATCTAATACTGAATTAAAGAATATTAGATCCAAACAAAAGCTAGCTCATACACTCAATATTTGAAATTCCTGATGAAAGGTAATATTTAGAGTATTATTATTGGTGGTACCAAAAAGTCATATTGTTATTTTTAGCACCACCAACTACAAAAATTGTGGTTGCATTAGTGGAACCAAAGTCAAATATTTTGGTTTCTCAGCTACAGTACACAACTACTTTTTGCTGTGAACCAAATTTCGAATGTAAAAATATAAAATAAATAAATTATTATTATATTGAGCGTTCACATTGAGTCAAATTATTTTATTCTTTTATTTTTTTTCTTTTTTCTTTTCCTTTCTCATTTCTTCTCGTTGCTTCTCTCTCCTCACACTCTTCCCTAAGATTTTCCTCTCTTCCTCCACCTCACCGATCTTGCTTGCCCAGTCGCCGACAGACCCACAAAGCCTGCCTAACTCCAACCCACTACTTGAGTAAGGAGGAGAGCTCTGTTCATTGACTTCACCGACGCAGGGGAAGGGCTTTCTAACTGCACCAATAGAAACCCATTTTAGGTACGCTTCGATTTTCCCACAGTTTATTTATCCCAATCAAAATCCATGTGAAATTTTGTCCATTGAGAATGGGTATGATGCCCGGTTGTGTGTGCGTGTGAAATTTGGTGTTGGTGGTGGCTTTGGGTTTAATAGAGTTGATAGATTTGTAAATTTCACATAGATTTCGATCATTTTGTGTTGTAGACAAAGCATTACAAATTCTAGCCTCAATTAGTGAAGTTTACATAAAAACAAAAATAAAGGAAGAGGTTGTGGTAGCGGTGGCAGTGGTTGTGAAGGTTTGTTAGATATATTATTTTATTATTGTAGATATATTATTTTATTGTAGTGAATATATTATTTTATTGTGTTGTTTTATTATTTTATTGTGTTAAAAGTTAAAATAAAACCACTTATGTAGGCTGTTTTGTAAAATAAATAAAGTAGTTTTTTGTTGTGCCAAATAGCTAAATTTATGGCTCTATCAACGTTATTGCTTTGATAGAGGAAGATGTATATCATTTTTTTTTATTGTTCCAGAATAGCTTTCAATAAATCTTTCTCACAAAAGCAAAATGCATGTTTCACATAGAAAAAGAAAATGATATTAAGAATACCTTTACTTTTAAATGAATCATTCTTCAATCTTCACATTGAATAACTACTATTATTGTTATGTTTGTTGTTTGTTTGTTTTTGTTTTTTTTTTTTTTTTTTTTTTTTTTTTTTTTTTTTTTTTTTTTTGAGAATCAGTTCAAAGATTTATAGATTAAAAAGTAGGCTTATCAGCAATTATAAGGTTGCTAATATCCGAAGGAATAGACTTCACCCAGTTCAAAGAAGGAGAATAAAATTTAGTTCTCTTAGCTAAAATATCTGCAACAAAGTTGCCTTGCTTGTAAGCACAAGAGAAACAAAAACTCCTTAAAGGGTTAACATGCGACATAGTATCCTTAACTAAGTGTCCAAAGGCAGAATGAAAACTGTGGGAAAAGAATTTTCTGGGCCAGCACTTACACCTTCGTAGGCCCACCCGTTGCGAATAGTGATTAGTTTCTAGTTGAAAACTTTGAAGAACACTATGGAAAACCAAAAAAGCATAATGAAACATATCACCTATTCTAAGGGAATGATGACAATTTTCACATCTCACACCATAATGGAATCGTGGAGACATATTTCGTGGACAAAAAGAGCTGCTCACCTATTTGCAAGCATTTCAAGAACAGCAATAGATAAAGGTTAAAAGGATTCCTTCAGACAAAGTAGTCATCACTTCCCCTTCATGATTTCTTATCACCACCCATAGACCGGCTTCACCCGTATTGTTCATTATTTTTCATTTCAAGTATGGTTCATTATTAAATTATTATAAATTGAATCAGTTTATTGGATGATCAAAATAATATCACTTAAATTGTGATAAGTACCCGTAGTGTAACAATGCTATACAGCTGGATTAGGCATTAAGGCAATAGGCAGTTACAATTAGGGAGTAGTTGACTTAGGGTGTATCTGACATGGGTTGTATAAAAGGGGGACAATTGTATTCTGTAGGGCATGCTAATAAGACTGAACTAATTCTTTCTCTTTCTCTCTTTCTCTCTCTTTTCCTTATCTCTATCTCTATCTTCTTATGGAGGTCTGATCCCCTCAAAGTGATCAATCACATTCCAATCTTTCTTTCCACACCCTAGGTTCTTAACATTTGGTATCAGAGCATTGATCCTTCTTACCCACCATGACTGAAACTCGCACCCAGGATCAAAACACCGAGAAGATCGCGGTTCTGTCTAAAGCTTCGAAACAACATGAGCAAACTTTACAAGAGATTCAGAAACAATTGCAAGCCATTAATGTATTCATGCAAAGAATGGCGAAAGCAGAAGAAAAGAAACAACAAAGCCCAAATTTAGGGCACCGAGCTCTCTTGGTTAACAACAATTTGGGGGTCTCGGAACCTTCCTCGATGAATTTGATCAAGAACCTAAAACTGGAGTTTCCTCGGTTTCAAGGCGAAGATCCTACTTGCTGGGTGTATCGTGCAAAGCAATTCTTTTCCTACAATCATACCCCAGAACATCAGCAAGTGATGATGGCCTCATATCACCTTGATGGGGAAGCCTTGATCTGGTTTCAGAATGCAGAGCAGGCTGGAGGGTTTGCTAGTTGGGAAGTTTTTGTCCAAGCTTTACAAATCAGGTTTGGAGTTAGAGCTTATGATGACCCTATGGAGGCATTGACTCGCCTCAAACAAACTTCTACAATGGTAGCATACAAAGGTAATTTCGAAATCCTTTCTAACAGAATTGTAGGATTATCTGAGGCTCATAAATTGAGTTGCTTCTTAAGTGGCTTAAAAGATGAAATTAGGTTGCCTATAAGGATGTTAGTACCTAAAACCCTTAATGAGGCTTTTGGTTTAGCTAAGATTCAGGAGGAGTACTTACTGAGTTGCAAGAAAGGGGTCAAGGGTGTAGTTGAAAATGGGAGACCTTCAATCCTGGGTTTGCCTAAGTATGAGGGTAGAGTTGATTCTAGGATTAAGCTTCCTTTACAGAAATTAACTAGTTCTCAGATGGAAGAAAGGAGGAAATTAGGCCTTTGTTACAATTGTGATGAGAAGTGGCAAAGTGGTCATAGGTGTAAGGGAGCTAAGCTGTTCTTATTGGAAGAATTACCTGTGGAAGTTGATCAGAAGCCTAATGGGGTGCAGTTGGTGGAGATAGAGGAGGGTGGTGTATTGGTAGAACATCTTGAAGAGAACAATGGGACTGCTGGTATTACTTTATATGCATTATTTGGTAATCCTTCCTTTACGACCATGAGGGTTAAGGGAAGAATTCATAATCATGAGGTAGTTTCACTTTTAGATTCAAGTAGCACTCATAATTTCATTGATGCTACTATCTTACCAATCTTGAAGTTGCCCCTTGATTCTTCTCAAGTATTGGATGTTAAGGTTGCTGATGGTAATGTTATTAGAACCTTGGGGGTCTGTCATGCAGTGATTCTCTTGATCCAAGGGCATAAGTTTACAATTGATTTTAATGTCTTACACCTAGGGGGCTGTGAGGTAGTGTTGGGTACTCAATGGCTGTGTACTTTGGGGGTAATTAGTTGGAACTTTCAGTTATTGACCATGAAGTTTTGTCACTTGGGTAAAAGGGTGTTCCTACAAGGGTTAAAGCCTACTGGTTCCTCTTTCCAAGAAGCAGATAGGTTCTTCACTGGTTCAGCTAGAAAGGGACTGATCCTTCAAATTACTGATGTCAAGTCTACTACTGCTGTCCAGTCACATCTTCCAGTAGCTCTTTCTGATTTGTTGGATGAGTATTCCACTGTTTTTGAGATGCCATCTGGTCTACCCCTATCCGTGGTCATGAGCATGGTATTACACTTAAGGAAGGTTCCCAGCCAATGTGTGAAAGACCTTACAGGTACCCCTACTTCTAGAAATCTGAAATTGAAAAGATAGTTAATGAATTGCTTGATTTAGGCTCTATTCAACCAAGTCAAAGTCCTTATTCCTCCCCAGTTTTATTGGTAAGAAAGGCTGATGGTAGCTGGAGGATGTGTATAGACTATAGGGCTCTTAATAAAGCTACTGTTAAAGACAAATTTCCAATCCCTGTAGTTGATGAGTTGCTAGATGAATTGGCTGGTGCATCTATTTTTTCTAAGTTGAATTTGAGGTTTGGCTATCATCAAATTAGGATGAAGCCTGAGGATGTTCCTAAAATAGCTTTTAGGACACATGAAGGGCATTATGAATTTCTAGTGATGCCCTTTGGGTTGACCAATGCTCCTTCTACATTTCAGGCTTTAATGAATGCTATTTTCAAACCCTATTTGGGGAAGTTTGTTCTGGTTTTTTTTTATGACATTTTGGTCTTTAGTTCTTCATTGTCTGCTCATCTGGCCCACTTAAGGATTGTGTTGGATGCTTTACTTTTACATCAGCTGTTTGCTAAAAAGTCCAAATGTGTGTTTGGGTGTTCTGAGGTGGAGTATTTGGGGCACATCATTTCAGGCCATGGTTTTCAAGCTGACCCAAAAAAGACCTCTGCTATGCAGCAGTGGCCTGTTCCTACTTCTGTTAAAGCTTTAAGGGGTTTCTTGGGCCTCATAGGATACTATAGAAAGTTCATCAAGGGGTATGGTTCCATTGCTCAACCCTTGACTAATCTTCTTAAGAAGGATTCCTTCCATTGGGATGATACGGCTCAGCAAGCTTTCACAAGTCTGAAGGTGGCAGTCTCTCATCCTCCAGTTTTGGCACTACCAGACTTTTTCCAACCTTTTGTCATTGAATATGATGCATCTGATACTGGATTGGGGGCTGTTTTGATGCAGCACAACAGACCCATTGCCTTTCATAGCCAAGTTTTGAAGGGAAAGCATCTCCATCTCTCTACCTATGAAACTGAGTTGCTGGCTTTGGCAACTGCAGTAAGGAAATGGAGACCTTACTTGTTGGGTAAACCCTTTGTGGTGAAGATTGACCATTAGAGTTTGAAGTTTCTACTTGAGCAAAGAATTGCAACACCTGCACAGCAGAAATGGTTGGCCAAGTTGTTAGGTTATGTGTTTGTGGTTGAGTACAAGAAGGGAGTGGATAACAGAGTGGCTGATGCTCTTTCTAGACAGTTTGAAACCATTTCTGCACCTGATTATGATCAAGTGGGTAGCACTGGTGTTTCTGTGGGTTGTTTGTGTCTCTTATCTGTTCCAGACCCAATATGGTTGGTCATTTTCAAGGATAGTTACTCTTTAGATGCTGAAATTCAGCATATCATCCAGTCTATCCAGTCTGGGACTTCTCCAGAAGGTTTCTCCTTTAAAAATGACTTGCTCTTTTACAAAGGGAGGTTTTATTTAGGTTCGACTTGTCCCTTAAGGGTGCAGATTCTACAGCATGTACATAGTAGTCCATTGGCTGGACATTCTGGCTTCCTAAAGTCCTATCAAAGAGCGAAGAGGGAATTCTTTTGGCATGGCATGAAAAAGGATCTCAAGCAATTCATTAGGGAGTGTGATGTCTGTCAAAGGGTGAAGTCAGAGACCTCTGCTCCTGCTGGTTTGCTTCAACCCTTGCCTATTCCTACCACTCCTTGGACTGATATTAGCCTTGATTTTGTGGAAGGACTTCCCAAGTCACAAGGCTTTGAGGTCATTCTTGTGGTAGTAGATAGGTTGACAAAATATATTCATTTTGTGCCTGTTTCTCGTCCATACACTGTAGCTAAGATTGCTTCTTTATATATGCATCATATCTTCAAGCTTCATGGGATGTCTATTTCTATGGTGAGTGATAGGGATGCCACCTTTACCTCTCTATTTTGGACTGAACTGTTCAAATTACAGGGCACTGAGTTGGCCATGTCCACTGCATACCATCCCCAATCTGATGGCCAAACAGAAGTGGTAAATAGGAGTTTGGAACAATACTTGAGGGCCTTTACTTATGACAAGCCTCATCAGTGGGCTGACTGGCTTCCCTTGGTAGAATTTTGGTTCAACACCAACTTTCACACCAGCCTTAAGCTTACCCCATTTGAAGCACTCTATGGGTTTCCACCTCCTAAATTACAATCTTACATTCCTGGTACCACTAGGGTGGATGTACTTGACTCATTACTCAATCAAAGGCAGGAAGTCTTGGCTACTCTCAAGAGTCATCTTCTGGCTGCACAAGAAAAGATGAAACTTGAAGCTGATAAGCATAGGGTTGCAAGATCCTTTCAGCCTGGTGACTGGGTCTATCTTAAATTGCAACCATATAGGCAAAGGACCCTAGCTTACAAGGGTAAATGGAAGCTCCCACCTAGGTATTTTGGGCCTTTCCAAGTGATTCAGCTGATTGGTACAGTGTCTTACAAGCTGGCATTACCACCAGAATCCAGAATTCATCCTGTTTTTCATGTTTCTTGCTTGAAATTGAAGTTGGGTAGGCAAGTCACTCCTTTTCCTACCTTGCCACCAGTGGATGATAAAGGGCAACCTTGTTCTGAGCCCATTGCAGTCCTACAGACCAAAACAAAGTCCTTGAGAACCCGGGATGTTACTGAGGTGCTGGTTCAGTGGTCAGGGTCTACTACCGAGGAAGCTACTTGGGAGTCCCTACATTAGCTCCAGATTTCTTTTCCTCACCTTGTGGGCAAGGTGCTGTAAATGGGAGGGGTAATGATAAGTACCCGTAGTGTAACAATGCTATACAGCTGGATTAGGCAGTTAAGACAATAGGCAGTTACAGTTAGGGAGTAGTTGACTTAGGGTGTATCTGACATGGGTTGTATAAAAGGGGGACAGTTGTATTCTGTAGGGCATGCTAATAAGACTGAACTAATTCTTTCTCTTTCTCTCTTTCTCTCTCTTTTCCTTATCTCTATCTCTGTCTTCTTATGGAGGTCTGATCCCCTCAAAGTGATCAATCACATTCCAATCTTTCTTTCCACGCCCTAGGTTCTTAACAAATTATTTATGACATCATCAATCTAACCACCACCAATTGAACCCTACCTAATGAGAGAAAAGTTAAACTTTGCTTTGTATAAACTTAGTGGGTATGCCTTACGTTGGTGGGAATGAATACAGTCTAATAGGATTAGACAAGGTAAAGACAAAATTTGTTCATAGCCAAGGATGAAAAAGATGCATGCTATCAACTTTTTCCTTTGGATTGTGAAGAACTTTTGTCGTATACAAAACAAGATTATTATTAGCCAAGAGGTTCATATTTGAATTATTTTGAAGGGCCAAATATTCACCAATAAAGGAAGAATTGCATGTTGAAAAAAATATTGTTCTTGAAGATTATGTAGAAGTCAAAAAACAAAATATAGAGATTTCTGAAGAAATTAATGAAGGTCTTGTTATGGAAGAAGATCATAAAATCAAGATTATTGTGAAAGAGGATAATGAAGATCCTATTGTAAAGAAAGATCTTGAAGTTGACATGGTAGAGATCATTGAGGAAGAAATTGAAGAGGAAAGTTTCAAGGATCTCAATGAAATCGAATCATATGATTGTTGATCCCAAGTTCCTTTTATTTTGGTGATAAGCGATACACCATAGTTTATTGATTTTATTGGGGTTGATAAATTTGATTCAATTATCAGTTCTTATTTGGTAAATCTCTACAATTATACGAAGACCAAGGAAAAAGAAATTCAAGTTGATTTGTTTATTTCATTGATACGTTGCAAGTATGGAAAGAAGACCAAAGGGCTCAAGCATTCAAAGTATTTGTTTATTTGGAGCAAAAGATTTTAGATTTCAAAAATGAACTCGAGGACAAGTTTGTTTCAAGTGGAGAGGTCTGATGTAGGACAGAATCTACAATTTAATTTTTGTAATTAATAAATTTTGATATTTTTATGTAAAAAAAAAAAAAAAAAAAGATATTTTAGGTTTAGGTGATTTATTTCTTTATTTTTAGGTGCTTTTAATGTTTTTTAGGTCAAATTTGGTTCCTATTATGGTTAGATACTAATTAGGAGTTATTTTAAAATATATTTTCTTGTCTCAAGTTTTAAGGAGCCCTTAAATAACCCCCTAAGCTTGAAAATGTTTTTTTTTTTTAACAATTATTCAAGTAATAAAATTCAGACTTTTTATCTCCCTATTTTCTAGTGGATTCTATACTCCTTTTTCCTTGTGGATTCAAGAAATTCTCGTGGATTCAAGATTATTTTCATAAGAAAATGTGTTTTGTTTCTTGTTTTCAAGAAGTAGACGTGTTTTGTTTCTTGATGTTTCTGCATCCCACATCAAGAACACACTTAAACTAAAACTAAAAACTCATAATCTTCTTAACTTACACTAATTATTTTGGTGGTGCTACGGTGAAACCCAAAGTCTTCTCTTTCTTTAAACTAGAGCCATCAAGTATTGGCTAGAGCCAAGTACAGTATTGGTCGGAATCACCGAATACACCTCCTAGAGCCAAGCTGAGCTGATGAGATACACCTTGATCTCCTTCTTCCTCTCGGTTTTTTGCTCTTCTTCTTCCTCTCGCTCTCCTATTCTCTTGATCTATCTCTTTCTCCCTCTTGATCTCTCTCTTTCTCCCTCCCAGTTTCTCACTTATTTGGCTCAATTGTCAAGTGGGGTTCTATTTCTTGTTCTTCAGATGTGGGGAGGGATGACCTGGGTGGAGTTATTTTAATTTATTATTTTTTTAAATAACTTTTTAAAATTTAAGAAATAAATAATTAAATATTAAATTATGGTCAAAACGGCGTCATTTTGAGCAAATTAACTGTAGATATGGATGAAATGTTAATGGATGACTAAATTGAGGAGGATTGAAATTTAGATAACTGAATGACAAAATTCAAATTTAGAGGATTGAAATGAAATGTGATGAAATTTAGAAGGTGGGTTTTACCTTTTTTATTTATATTTTTTTGCCTTTTTTTAAAAAATATTTTATTTTGGTCACTATTGTCATTTCAAAGAAGAAAAATGATGACATGGCATAGGGAATTAATTGACATTCAAAAAGCCACATCAATGTAAGGAAAAAAAAAAACTTGAAATGTTCATTCCTCAATTAAAAAAAAAAAAAGAGAGAAACCAACACCACTTTCTTAGTTTCTTTTCTTTCCCTTCACTCTCTTTGGCAACCAAAACTTTAAACCAAAATCAAAACACACTTAAGGTTCAGCATTTCAGCCCAAACGTAAAATAAAAATACGACTTTTTTTTTTTTATAGGAAGAAATACGACTTATTTTAGTTAATTAATGAGCTTTTTTTTTTTTTTGCGTAAAGTGGTAAACCTTAGTGGCTTTTTATTTTAGTTTTAAAGTGTTTGGTTCTGAGGAAAGTAAAGGAAGTGGAATTGGATAACAGTAATTACTCTAATCATCTTTAAGTGTGCCAGATAAGGTTTCCAAGGCTTCCCTCGGCTACAAGGCTACAACATCAACTTCTGTCACTTAGATAACAGCACGACCAAATAAAACTTAATTGAAAAACTCAAAGACCAAAACGAAATTTTTAAAAACATTATTCATATAAGAACCTTAAAACATGCTTAACATATAAGAACCTTAAAACATAACGATTCATCTCACAGTTATAAGCTACAAACCAAAGCAAAATTCAACATATTAGAACAAAACATAATGACTCACAGTTATAAGCTACAAACCAAAGCAAAATTCAACAACTATATATTTTTACAAATAAGCACACAATTCCTCTATAGAATGTTGCCGATAAAATCCTCCAACACTGATCATTACTATTTGACCGTGAAGCTTTCCAAATTTGAAGAAAGATGCCAAGTATAACTTCTACAATGCTGGTCAATTATTTGTTATGCATTGTACGTATTGACTACCAAAAGGAATACAGTTGTACTAATAAACAGTAGATTAATACCCAGAATTTACTTTTTTTTTTTTTTTTAAATACAAGATAGAATTTCTACTCTAACCTAATCTAAATATATATGTGTGTGAAGCTCCCTTCTGGAAACTTGAACCCCGGCCCTTACCCCCCTCAACACCCCCACAAGCACTTATACTTATGAAATGACCATCGCACCAAGGGTGTGCAGTGGTATGCCCAGAATTTACTTGAAGAAGTATACAATATACTAATCACTTGAAAATATTTAAACTTCAAAATATAATTGCAAACTCAAACTCAAAGGCAAACACATAAGTTACGATTGAGTTGAATGCATACTTCCAAACCTCAACTACCAAGTAAAGAATATCCCCGAAACTTACATGAAGGTTCACAATATAACGGTATTAGGTATACTTATTTGCATAGTGTGAAATAAAAAGTTAAAAATTTATTTATTTTTAAAATGTTGAAAGTTAAATTAATTGAAATTAAACTGTAACAAAATTTAGTGTGGGATTCACAAACAGTAGATAATTTAAGCAAAAATCTAGTTTTAAATCTGTTGCCAAACACACTAAAACTCGAAACTCAAAAACTCAAGAGGCAAACATAGAATTTATGATTTAGTGGAAGGAAAATACAAACTATGTCTACAAATTTTATTACATAACCTTCACAAATTGATTGGTGATGAAAACAACATAATAATAAATATCATTATTACATTTTTGTAATCAATGACACATCAATATATAGATGTTATATATTAAAACTGTAATATTTATCACTCTTTAGTGGTATGCATAATTTAAAACCTTTACAACCAACTAAAGAATACCAATAGACATCATTCTTTCTTTTTCACATCAACTTTCATGTTTTTTTTTTTAATAAACAGTAATACTTAATAAAACGCACACAAAAATAATAATACTAGTGTTTTAAAAATTAAAAAAAAAATATTTTTACATATATCAACTCATGGATTGTTAGTATTGTGTAATACATAGGGTCTAATTAAAACCACAGCAAAAGAATATTTTCCCCAAAGGAAAAATACTCTTTCCTTCGTGACCCAAAGGAATATTGTTTTTACTTTTTAGTTTACAAATAACACACACTGTGTTTTGTCGTATGGAAGAAACATTTCCCTTCCTCGAATTTGATGGTCAAACAAAACAATTTGCTTCAACTTTTCCTTCTCCTTATATCCTTCCAAAACTGTTGTTTCATCTCCATCAATCCAACCATGCCTTCCTCTAATGAAATACAAAGAAGTCCTGGAGAAACCTTGACCCTTTCGAAAGGGGAACCCACTGTTTCACTAACCACACTTGAAACTACCACTACCAACAACAGCAACACTGCCGCCAACCCAGACAATAATGGCCACAACAATGGCGGAGGAGGAACGGAGAGAATTAGCAACCATTTTAACCATCTTAAGAAGTTACTCGAACAAATGAAAAGCTACTTAACTGAACTTAAGGCTCCTTCAGGTGATCCGCGACGTAAACAACTAGAAGATCTGCAAGAGAAGCTCCAAGATTTAAGTGAAAAAGAGAATGCACCCTCCGCTCCTAAAATTCCAGGCAGCAGGCTTAGTGATATCAGAAAGGAAATTTTGAAGTTAAATCAGCAGCTGATTTCATCACTAGACAGTCTGTCAAAAGAAAATAGTCAGAAATCTAATAATCTACAGACAATCAGCGGGTCTAATGGGAGCTGCAGTGCAGTCGATGAATTGGTTAACGTAAACCAGAGTGAATTCTTCAGCAGCTGCTCATATTACAGTGAAATTCGGAAAATTTTTAAAGGGCTTGATGACTTAAGGGAGTTCCTTCTGTCATGCTTTACTGTATTCCCAGAAAATGCAGTGGTGAAGAGGAGGATCTTTGTATATTGGGGATTGAGAGAGGGCTGTTTGCCCGCTTCAGGTACTGAAGAAGAAAACACGCCTGAAAAAATCGTTGATGAAATTCTTGAGGAATTTCAAGAGGAAGGCTTAATCGAGCCTGCTATAAAAAAGCGAAAGCAGCCCGGGCATGTTAAAAGCTATAGAATGGATCCTCTTGTGCGTTCTGCTGTGACTCTGCTTTCCAAGGAAGCTCAGTTTTTCGATTATGATGGAAAGGGGAATGTGCTTCCCCAAAGAGATTGGACTTCTGGTTTAGATTTTGCGGGGAATCCGTTGGCAAAGGAAGGTGTCCCATTCCAACGCTCTCAGAGGTTGTGTTTGCAAAAAGTCGTGGTAACGGAGAAGGATGAGAGAAGAAAATTTTCTAAAGAAAATATTATCCGACCAGAGGTTTCAGAAAAAGAATTGGAAAAAGTCGTTACATTATTCAATATTAATGAGCCTTTTCCTGATGTCCAATTGGCGGGGTTAACAAAGATGAAAGATAAAAATGTGGCCCAGACGAAAGAGCCAAGCGCGGCGGACTGGTTATCGAAGATGAAAAGTGCCGAAGTTATTTGTCTGGGAAGCTGGCCGGGATCAGGTAAATCTCATATTGAAGTGCAGAGCAGAGAATTCTTAAGAGGATTGACAAATATGAAAAGTTTAAGATTCCTTAGCCTTCAAGGGATCTCTAGAATTACTGAGCTTCCACATTCCATTGGCAACCACAGCAATTTGGTGATCTTGGATCTCAAGGAGTGTCACAATTTGGAGATTCTTTCAGAGGAGATAGTGAAACTCAAGAAACTCAGGTACCTGGATGTTTCTGACTGTCATCTGCTAGCTGACATGCCCAAGGGGCTAGGGGCACTCTCAAAACTTCAAGTCCTTAAGGGATTTGTCATTAGTAATCGGCAACAAAATCGAAGGTCGGGCACTTTAAATGATTTGAAGGAATTAAGGAATCTGAGGAAACTGACCATTAATACAAGAAGTAAGGACTTCCCTACAGGAAACGATCTAAGTGCTCTCCATGAGCTTGGTGAAGGAATACTTCGAAACCTAACAATAGTATGGGGACCAGCTGAGCCAAATAAATCACCCAAATCAGTAGGTAAGACTGTAGAAGAAAACAAACCAGCTGAGAAGGTTCCTACCATTGAGACACTTCTAGTGAAACTGGAGAAGCTGGATCTTCAGTGTTTCCCCAAGTCTACAGCAACCTGGCTGACACCTGAATCTTTGCCAAACCTAGAGAAACTCTACGTAAGAGGAGGAAACCTCGCAACTGTGAGCGAAAGCAAATGGTCCAAGGTTAGGACTATACGTTTGAAGTACTTGAATGAATTGAAGACGACTTGGATAAAACTGCAGGAATCTTTTCCAAAATTAAAATACTTGAAGAAAGTCAAATGCCCTGGGATCACACTCTGCCCTTGCGACGAGCATGGAGTGTGGATGAAGACTATTTGATCAAATCGAACAAAAGCAGTTTTGAGAGGGATTGGTGGTTGTTCTCTACTGGCCTCACATTATTAAACTATATTATTATTGTCTTATGTTAATTTACTGCTATTTAATTTGAATTTCAATTCTATATCTTGTTTAAATTCTGTACTTCACTAATGGATGTTACTAAATGAGAATAAATATCTTCTTATATTATAGTACTCCTTGATTGTTTGTTCCATGCATGCCATTTGAGAGGACCCTTCATATTTCTTCATAGTTGAATTTATTTTTCTTTGGAGAAAAACAACACATTTTATTTTACATTAATCAACAAAGTCACATGATTAAATTAAACTGAAAAACATAATTAGGTAGAGTATTAGTACCTAAGAAAAATGTACTTAGTGGATTCCAGCTAGCTCAACTGGTAAAGTCTTTAATGGTTGAATAAGAAATCTGAGATTCAATTCCCGCTTACACCAAAAACTGATTGGTGTCTTGATCTGATAATAAAATACTATCATCAGGAACGGACGTCATAAGTTGAAATTCTCTCTCCAAAAGAAAAGGAAAATGTACTTCTATATTATTTTCTTTTTCTTTTTTCATAAAGGTTATTAATGTATGATGCAAGTTGAATCCCAATAAATAAAATTCAAAACATTAAAGATCAAACTTCTGCTAGTGACTCACGCATAGGCAAAGTGTGGGAGAGGATAATCTAACAGTTGCCTTTGCAGCTTTAATGGAAGGGTCATATGTAACGGACTTGTTCATATTCATGGAATTTTAATAGAATAGGCACCCAGAAAGCTGCTGCTATAAGCTAATTGGTATGCTACCAAGTACCAATACAGAGCAATGTCTAGTATCTTGTTTTCATGTAGCATCAATGATCAATGTGTCTGACCCTAAACAAATATGAGAGTGTCAGGACATCTTTCATTTCCATGACAAATTGATTGAATTTTGATTATTTAGTTTGGACATTGTACTTGTAAAATGTTGTCGGAGTTGGTCTTGTATTGGGTAGAAGATGTATGAAGCTGGAATTCAAAATTGCAAGTTGAAGGTCTTCACTTAAGAAAAATTGAAGTTTCAACTGAATCTGTAAGGCGAATTGAGATTATGAAATAGATTCTAAGAAATATTGAGCTACAGTCCTGACTTCGAAATAGACTCTAATCACACTAGCAAGACTTACATTTGATTTTCGACATTCCTTCATTTTGATGAATGAGTATTTTATTCATACGAATTCAAAAGACCACATCATGTTGTAGGTAGCTTTGGGTGCATAATATATATCTAATAATTTCTTCTTCTTCTTCTACTTCTTTTTTTTAATTTTTATTGTGTAAAATTGTTTTCTTCAAAAATTGATATATTGATGTATGTAATATCTCAAGTTGTTTGGAATGAAATAAAATCATTTGCATTTCACTTGAAATGGAGAGAGTACATTTTTATTTCGCAAATTCAAATGTGTATAAACTTTTATGTTTTTTTAAAATTAATTTTGTTATGTGACTCTAAATAAATCAATTTTGACTGATTTTTTCTCTTTTTGGGGGGGCTAAAGGTCACCAGTAGGGATGACCATACCCACTGGGTAATGGAAATTCAACCCTACCCGATCCAATTATTATGGATAATACTCAGTTCTTAATGGATACAAGGTAATTGGGTAGGATTTGGAAATTACCCAAATATTTTGGGTAGAGTTTGGAAACAAGACCCCAGACCTAACTTAACCAAATTATTATAGATAAACCTCAACCCATTTAATTACCCAATAATCAAACTTATAAAATTGCCCATAAAACTTGAAATGATCAAAGTATTCCTAAAATCTTGTAAAATTGCCAAAATGCACCCTAAACCTAAAAAATGACGGAAACACCCCTCCCCAAAACCTAAAATTACAAAAATACCCTCGAAACATAAAAAAAATGACCAAAAGACCCTGAAACCAAAAAAAAAGGACCAAAACACCCCTAAAACTTAAAAAATGGCCAAAATACCCCCAAAAACAAAAAATTACCAAAATATCCTTTAAACCTAAAAAATGACCGAAAGACCACTGAAACCTAAAAAATGACCAAAATACCCCCCAAAACCTGAAAATTACCAAAATATCTCATAAACCTATAAAATGATAGAAATACCTCCTAAAACCTAAAAATGACCAACATACCCCCTCGAAAACTAAAATTTACCAAAATAATCTCTAAACCTAAAAAATGAGTGAAATACCCCCAAAACCTAAAAATTACCAAAATACCCCCTAAACATATGAAATGGAAAAAAAAAATACCCCTGAAACCTATAAAATAACCGAAATACCCCTTAAATCTAAAAAATGATCGAAATACTCCCGTAACCTATAAAATTACCAAGATACTCTGAAACCTATGACATGACAAAAATGCCCCTAAAACTTGTAAAATGATAAAAATACACCTAAACCTAAAAATGACTAAAATAACCTTGAAACCTAAAAAATAACCAAAAGAACCCAAAACCTAACAAATGACCGAAATACCCCCAAAGCTTAAAAAATAACTGAAATACCCCCATAACCTAAAAAATGACCAAAATACTCTGAAACCTAAAAAATTACCAAAATATCCTCGAAACCTGAAAATTACCAAAATACCTCCAAAACCTATAAAATTACCGAAATAGCCCCAAAATATAAAAATTACCGAAATACATCTAAAACTTAAAAATGACAAAAATGCCCCTATAATCTAGAAAATGACTGAAATACCCTTAGAATCTAAAAAATGACCAAAATAACCTCAAACCTAAAAAATTACCAAAATTCCCCCAAAACCTACAAAATAACTGAAATATTCTTAGAACCTTTAGTTTGTCAAAAAAAACATCTAAAATACCCCAAACCTTTATCTTGGTAATTTAAGAGGTTACAGATGTATTTTGGTCATCTTATAGGTTTAGGGGTATTTTGGTCACTTTAAAGGTTTCAAGGGTATTTTGATTATTTTAGATATTTTCAAGGGATATTTGGTCGTTTAGAGGTTTAGGGATATTTTGGTCGATTTATAGGTTTCGGGGTATTTTTGGTAATTTTAGAGGTTTGGGGTTATTTTTGGTCATTTTAGAGGTTTTGGGCATATTTTGAAAATTTTAAAGGTTTAGGGCTATTTTGGTCATTTTATAAGTTTGAGAGTTTTTGGACATTTTTTAGGTTCAAGGTGTATTTTTATCATCATATAGGTTTTAAGGGCATTTTTGTCATTTTATAAATTTAGGGGATATTTTGATCATTTTATAGGTTTCGGGGATATTTCGGTCATTTTTAGGTTTAAAGGGGTATTTCGGTCATTTTTTAAGTTTTAAAGATATTTCGGTCATTTTTTAGGTTTAGGGGGTATTTTGGTCTTTTTTAAGGTTTTGGGGGTATTTGGTACTTTTATGTTTCTGGGGTATTTCAATCAAATTTTAGGTTTTAGATGTATTCTGGTCATTTTTTAGGTTTAGGTGCTATTTAGGTAATTTTTTTGGTTTTGGGAGTATTTTGGACATGTTTTAGGTTTCATAGTTAATTTGATCATTTTTAAGGTTTTGGGGTATTTCGGTCATTTTTTAGGTTTAGGGGGTATTTTGGTAATTTTAAGTGGTTTTTGAGCATATTTGGTGATTTTGGGAGTATTTTGGTCATTTTAAAGGTTTCATAGGTATTTTGCTCATTTTAAAGATTTTTGGATATTTTGGTCATTTTAGTGGTTTTTTAGCACAATTGGTGATTTTAGAGATATCAAGAGTATTTTGGTCATTTAAGAAGTTTCATGGGTATTTTGCTTATTTTAGAAATTTTGAGGATACTTTGATATTTTTAGTGGTTTTTGAGCATATTTGGTGATTTTATAGAAATCGAATTTGAGTAAGATATGGATATCCATGGGTAAACCAGCTGAGTAACAATTGAGTATGGATACTAATTGAATAAGGTAATCGGGTATTCATGAATAAATTAATTGGGTTAGGTATGAGTATACCCAACCCATGGCCATTCCTAGACTCACCTGCATAGGAAAATTATTAGTCGATCCTTTTTCTAGGCAAAGTATATTATACATTTTTGCAAAGCAACTTACTCTTCAAATTAGAGAAAGTAAATTCCAGACAGCAAATAAAGTAGGCAAATATTTCAAATGCCAAGGAAAGGATACTTCGCCAGCGCATTCCTCACTTTTGTACCGGGTCAGAGTTGCCTCACCTTTATGGGGTTAAATTTTTTTTTTTTTTTTTGGTGAGAAGAACTTTATGAGGTTAAAGTAAAGAATAAACAGTGATAATAATTCCACGCTCTTTATTATATTATTATAGTACTTTTTGCTTGTTTGTTCCATGCAATAAGCCATTTGAGAAGACCTTTCATATTTCTTCATAGATGAATTTCATTTTATTATTACTTTTTGGGGAGAAAAATAATACATTTTGTGTTAGATTAGTCAAAGAAGTCACATGATTAAATTTTATTTAAAAACATAATTAGGTACAATATTTAAGATTTTATTATTTTTTTCCATAAAGGTTATTGAAGGCTCTTGACGTATGATGCAAGTTGAATATCAATAAATAAATAAAATTCAAAACATTAAAGATCAAACTTCTTCATGGGCAGAGTGTGGGAGAGAGTTATCTACCAGTTGCCATTGCAGCCTGATTGGAAGGGTCGTATGTAATGTAACAGACTTGTTCAATTTCATGTGATTTTCAAGGAAAATACACCCAGAAAGTTGTGGGTATCATCTAATTGGTATACTACCAATACAGAGCAATGTCTAGCTAGTATCATGTTTTCATGTTTGTATATATGCACATATTGCATGACACATTTTGACTTATAAATAGCAGTTTACACTTTTTTCCCCTTTTTTTTTTCTTTTAATGATCGAATATATAGATAGGATTTTACAATCCAAACTATTCACAATATGTAGAATGAACGGAACCACATTAATGATCTCAGATGACTCAGATTCACCCAAATCATATGCCATCAACAAAACTTTTTGTTCGCCTTGTTAGGCAGTTTCGTTCGCAGTTTTACCAATTAACGAATTATTTAGCTAAGTTTATTTATTAGTCCAATTATAGATTTAATTAATTATATAAACACCAATATTGTGTAAAACAAATAAGAGCCGAAACAACATAATACACAATATGGTGAGGCGATGATAATTGATAGAAAACTACTCCAAAAGGAAAAACCACTGCGGTGGGCATCTCCACCAAACCAAAGGAAAACATATCACTATATAGAATTGAAGTTTTAACAATGTAGAATAATCATATTTTAAATTGCTACTAAATGTAGAATTTACTATCTTTACTCAACATAGCTCCAAAACTATGGAATCTTCAATATACGTCACATCTGTTACACATGAACTTCTTGATCATGACTTCAAGTAACTACTTGTAGCTCTTGTTCCAACAACTTCTTGATCACTAATCTTCAATTTCTTCAATCTTGATTTCCGGTTTATGCTTTGAGAGGGCTTGGAATACCTTAACCCTAGATGCACAATGTATGGCATTCAAAAAGTATTTAACACGACCTCTAGGTTTTCTTTTATAGTTTAGCCTTAGTGTCACAAAACCTTAGAAGCTTGAATGGCCGACTAGGCTTAAAACTAAAATCTGTTACGTATCTCAATTGATCAATTTTGATACTTGTGAGGACCCGAGGACCCGAGGATGACGTTATCCTCGGGTCAATAAGTATATTAAAGGAAGCCCTACTCGGGTCGGAGCCCGAGGACCCGAGAGGCGGTGAACTGACGGAATAAGCCCTCTCAAATATCTAGATACATTGAATGTAGTAGATAGGATTTCCTGACCGTAATAAATGTGGAAGCAGCAGCCTTACTCCTGACATTTATGAGGAAATGACCTGAACAGTGAATCTCTAGATATTTAAGTATCAATGCTCCCTGTAGAAGGGACGACAGATGTCGTCAAGGGAAGAGAGAGGGGAAGTAAGATGAAAGGTGGAGATAGAAAGACCTTAACATATAAATAGGAAGAGGGGGGACACAGAGAAGGGGTCGGCGAAAAATAGAAAAAGAGAAATAGAACAGAAACATCTGAGAAAGAGAAGCAAGTGAGGAGATTAGAAAGGGAAGAAGGAACTACGGTTAACTGAGGGCATGACAGGCCTCGGACATGCATGTTTCTCTGTTGTATAGTTCCCTCTCTACAAATTTCATTGTTTTGGGCCAAAAACCGAAGTGGGTCTTAATCTTATCTGGTCTAAGGGTGAGTTTCGGCTCATATTGGTTTCCTGGACCTTACAATACTCGATTGATTAAGAATATTAAATCTCAATCGATCAACTAGGTGTCAAAAAAGTATCGAGAACACAAAAGGCATAGTCTTCCTTGAGGAGTCATGGGCATCAATCTTAGTTTGGAAAAAGACTCAAAACACACTTACAATACTTACATTTATTCATGGTTTGCTAACTTATAAGTTAAAACTATAAATGCCTTCATTATAAAGAATGAGTGTTTGATTTATTCATATGAAACAATGGACCACACCATATTATAGGTTGCTTCAGGTGCATAACATATATCTAACAAAGAGTAGAATTTATTTTCTCAAAAAAATAAGTAGAATTTACATTTTCTTTTCTAAATTTTTATTATGTAAAATTATTGCCTTAAAAATTGATATATTGGTTTATGATTTCTCTAACGTTGTTTTGGAATATTGAACGATATCTTTTGCATGTCACTTGAAATGGAAAGAAAACATTTCACAATAAATATTTTATTTCCTAAATCCAAAAGTGTAAAATCTGTTATATTGTTTATTTATTTAACTTTTTAATGCGACTCTAGATACATTTAATTTGAGCCATAAAATATATCAATTTAATTGAAAATGGTTTTTTCTTTCTTTCTTTCTCCTTCACGTTTTGGGGGCTATAGGTCACCCGCATTGGAAAATTATTCAAGAGATAGGAATGTCGATACTTTTCCTAAGCTGTACTCCATTAAAACTTAAAATTATAAACAGCAAAGTATATTATGCCAAAAAAAGAAAAAGTATATTATGAAAACAACTTACCCCTGCAAATTAAAAGAAGAAAATTCCAGACAGCTAAGAAAGTAGGACAGTATTTCAAATGCCAAGGATACTTCACTAGCAGATTCCTCACCTTTGAACTGAGGAATTTCAGATTTGCCTTAATGAGGTTAAAGTAAATTAAATGCAAGAAGCCTTAGGGAACTTCAATGTCAAGTAAAGAATAAATATACTGTTGCTGCTTACCTTTGCAAAAAGGGGTAAGCCTTAACACAAATAGAAAAAGAAATAAAACAACTAGCATCAAGTACAATTAAGAAAGTTAAAGGCCCCATCAAAAAAAATAAAAGTTAAAGGCAGGCATATCTCCAAATGCCAAGTAAAGAATGCCACACCAGTTAGCCAAATAAAAAGAGTAAAGAATAGTTCTCCAGCAAATAGATATTTGCCTTACACGTGTTAAGAAATAAATAAATATTTGCTTTACCCGCGAAACTTGAAAGTCTATACTCTATACTCTTCTTATATTCTTTATGCTTATAAAATTTAAAGAAGTTGAAATATCCATAGTTATGTCCATAATGACATTTAAATTTTAAGTTTTGTGTTAAAAAATTAGCATAAAAATAAGTTTGTTGATCGAATAGTGAAAGATTGACTGCTTGCCTTTTTGAAAATCTGAGAAATCTCACTCAACTCTCGTTAAGATGCTGTGAATGCTTAACTAGACTGCCCTGCCTAAAATCACTATCTCATCTCGAAATTCTTGCTCTTTCAGGTTCTTCTATGCTAAAGGAAATTCAAGATGCATGAAATCTTTCCAAGTATGGATGGCCTCAAGACCCTCAATCTTTCTAATACCGCGCAATCATGGCATTTACCTTCCAGGATTAGCAACCTCCCAAATCTCAAGTCACTGAGGGCTTGTTTGGTTTAAAAAAATTTGTCACTCAATTTTCATCACTCATCACTCATTACTCATCACTCATCACTCATTATTCATTACTCATCACTCATCACTTAAAATACCCTACTTGTTTGGCACCATCACTTACTTGTCATCACTCAATATTTTTCACACTTTTTGTGGGCCCCATACCTGTCACTTAGTTCAGTTTTTTTTTTTTTTTTCTTCCAAGTACCTAAACGCACTGAATTCAGTAAAAAAAAAAAAAAAAAAAAAAACACTGAAGACCGAACCACTAAAAGAAGAAGAAGAAAAAAAAAAAAAAAAAAAAGAAGAAGGAAAGATTTGAAGACCGAAGCAGTAAGAAAAAAAAAAAAAAAAGGAAGAACTAAAGACTGGACCGGTAAAAGAAAAAAAAAAAAAAAAAAAAAAGGGAGGAAGAGCTGAAGAAACGAACCAGTAAAAGAAAAGAAAAAAAAAAAAAAAAAAAAAGAGGAGGAAGAGCTGAAGACACGAACCAGTAAAAGAAAAGAAAAAAAAAAAAAGAAAAGAAGAGGAGGAAGAGCTGAAGACACAAACCAGTAAAAGAAAAGAAAAAAGAAAAAAGAAAAAGTGGAGCTGAAGACCGAACCCAGAGAAGAAAAGAAAAAAAAAAAAAAAAAAAGTCAAACGGTCAAAAGTTGCGGCTGTGGGTCCCTCTAAGTGTGTTTAATTACAAATATGCCATTGAGTTATGAGTTATGGAAACTGAAAACAGCTAAAATGTGTTTTCAGTTTCCATAACTCATCACTCAAAAATCAGAGAATTGAGTGATGGAAACTGAGTGATGAAAACTGAGTAATGGAATCCAAACAAATACTTCTCTGTGGGCCCTACCTATTTTGGATGATGGATCATGAAAACTGAGTGATATCACTCAGTTTTCATGCAATCCAAACAAGCCCTGAATCTTTCTGATGCTTTAAGTTTAGTTGGGTTTGATATGTCATACTCTCCTTTTGAAGATCGGTGATAACCATTTATTTGGCGGCAGTGAAAATTAAGAAAAATGAATGGACAAGAAGATTATTTTTGGGTTTTGTGTTTTTGTGTCTACATTGGGTTAAAAAGTCACTAGTTTTTTTTTTCCCCAAAATACAATTTACACTAGCTAATTTTTCTCAAAAATTATTTTAGTCTTTTAAGTTTAAAATTTATCATTTTAGTTACATAGTTTTGCTGACCTGCTCAAATTAGTCCTTTTCTCCATTACTGTTAGGGGTGCTTCGTTAAGTCACCAAAAACAACGCGCTCGATTCTTGAAATTTAAAATATTACTTAAGTAATATTTTATTAATTTAATATAATTCAAAAGAGAAAAATAAGAACAAAGTGAACGACTCATCTATTTATATGGAGTAACAAAACAAAACCCTCAATTGATTGATTGTTTTTTTTTTTTGGCAAAGCAAATTAAGCAGAGTAGAATCCCCTTTCTTGAAATCCCCCTTGAAGCTAAAATCTAAAAAAAAAAAATTTATTTTACTAAAGTGCAAATTGCACTCTTAAAATTTTTGAGTCTTTGGATTTTACATGAAATTTTAGAATTTAAATTTACTACTTAAAGTTATATTCTATTTGCATCAATAGTTTCTTCTTTCATTTTTTTTCTATTAATACCATATAAACTTGTCACATGTGTTTAGTTTGTCAAATAAAATGATGTCACATGATTTTTGTAATCTAAAAAAAGTTAAATAATTAAACAAGCACATCATTTTATTAGACGAACTAATTGTTGATGCAAACGGAATATAACTTCGGATTAGACGAACTAACTGTTGATACAAGTGGAATATAACTTCGGAAGATAAAATTCAAATTCTAAAACTTCGGAGTATATAATTTAAATAGTCCTAACTTTAACAATGTATTTTATACTTTAACCATGTAGTTTATAATTTAACCTTTTAATTTTTTTAGTTTTCACAAACCCCATCTCCGAAACGTGATATCCCCAAAATTTTCATAGATCGCCCTATTAGCCAAAACTTGGAATTGGGTGTTCAAGAAAGCAGTGGGAAACATTTTTATGTCAATAGACAGATCATGATCTCTAAAGGGACAACATGCCAAATCCACGTGGGTCTGAGAAAATAGATTAGTATTCGTAGTCGGAAAGGGAGACATTGTCCTTGCACTTGCCCGTTGCAGATCAGACTCACCGTTCCTCTTGACGTTAAAATGGAGTATAAAATTGCACTATGTTTCTAAAAACTCACATTATATTGAAGAAGATTATCTCTAATGTTTTTATCGGATAAATGTCTCTAGGCATCGGAAATATTATTTAAGCAATACAGAAAGATTGATACTAGGTGTTGGTCCATATATTATTCTCCCAGTATTTCTTGAGATTTTGTATGCCCTTCTGCATAAGCTTCAAGTTTGAGAAAATTTTGGGAATCTCACATTCTCAGCGACTGGGGTTTGCCAAAAAAATAAATTGGGGGTTTCAGCTTTGCAAAAAAAATTTGAGGGTTTTGTTTTGTTACTCCAAATAAATAGATGATGTTGTTCACTCTGTTCTGATTTCTTTTTCTTTTTCTTTTTAATTTCGTTAAATTAATAAATTATTACTTAAATAATATTTTAATTCTCAAGACACTAATATAATTTTTTTTTTTTTTTTAACTCTTCTCCAGTTCTTCTTTTATATAAATTAGCAATTACTTTTTCTGCACACGTCCCTTCCATTCAACTCCATGTTTTGCCCACAAAAAACTTATTACTCTCTTTTTCTCCTCTTGCTCTTCTACTTTTTTTTTTTTTCTTTACTTCAACTATAGAAAGAAAGATACAGTAGAGAAATAGAAAAAAATATCTGAAAATGTTATACTCAATGAATACAAATGGGTGACACTTATTTGCAATCTAGAAAGAGTGGGGGGTGGGGGAGGATGATATAAAAGAGGAAATTGTTTCGTGGTAAAATAACTTTTTGGTTAAGATGTTCTACTTTTTTTTTTTTAGGACATGCTAATTCTAATATTTTATATTTAGTAAAAATTGAATAACAAGTTATAATACTTGTAAGGGCACAAATCGTACTGGATTGAAAACCTCGCTTTCAGACCAACCCAATGAACCCTAAACAATGCATTTATAGAGAATGAGCTTCAAATCTAAGGTTTAGGGCAGTAGATAACATAAAAGCTAGATTGAAACACTGAACACAAGATTATATTTCATACATGGATGGAATAACGTTTGAACGTTGATGCCGAGAATAAAACTTAATATTTTATTACAAGCATTCTCTCTTTCCCTCACTCTCTCTCCCTTTTTCCTTTTTCTTCCAAAAGCCGATCTCCCCTCATTTCCTTCCTCCTTTCTCTTTTATAAGCCCACATTCTCTTCTTTTTCTTCCACGTATGGTCCAAATTCTCCTTTTGGATACTTGTCCCATCCATCCTTCTCACTAAAGTCTCTGGTGGTAAGAGTTAGGTTGAATTTCAGTGTTCAGGCGTCACTTCCTCATTAATGCGACCAGAGAAGTAGGTGCAGAACTTTAAATGCGGTGGTAGCAGCTTTTTCTTTGATATTTGTCTGCCACTCCCCTTTATTCTTTACCCTTGTTTGTCCAGTTTCTGTATTAGAGGTCTTCCGCACAGGCACCGTTGAACTGCCAGATCACTCACATTGTCCTCGGCAGCACATTGCCGAGGACTAAGTTGTCCTCGGACGTCCTATTTCTTGGTGTTTTGCTCATGCATGACACTTTTCTTTATCACGTGACGTTGTAGGTTGAACTGATTATGTCCTCGGACAATTTCAAGATGTAGGGTTGGGCTCCTCTCATTGTGAGAGCTTTTGGGCTGGCCCAATGTGCGTGCTTTGGGCCCATTGGCACTACAATACTATAAACAAATTAACTCAATTTCACAAGATGTTGAAGTGGACTGTGAGTAGTGATGAACAAAAAACAATCATGGATCCATGTAAAAAGTGGTGGGACGAAAGTCTCCACCACTCATATTCAACCATTTTTGCATGATTTAAAATCAAGTATATTATTTTTTTTTTTTTTTTGAGAAACAAGTATATTATTTTTTTTTTTTTAATACAAGATAAAAATTATACTCTAATCTAATCTAAGTGTATATGTGTGTGAAGTTCTTTTCTAAAGACTTTAATCATTTTTGCATGATTTAAAATCAAGTATATTAAGGTTTTTTTTTTTTTTTTTTGAGAAACAAGTATATTAAGTGTTTTTTATACATAATAAAAATTTTACTTTAGCCTAATCTAATTGTTTATGTGTGTGAAACTTCCTTCTAAAAACTTAAACTCCGACCCTTGTCCTTCATACATCACAAACACTTATACTTACAGAATAACTATCCAATCAGGGGTGTTCAGTGGTAATTATATTAAGTATTAACTTCAATATAATACACTAATAAAAAATTTGAGTGTATCTTTAGCTTTATTTATGCATTAATTATGTTTTTTATGCAATAATTATGGGTTAACCTTGTTGTATTACACCAAATTATATAATCATTAACGTGCATCACGTGATTATAATGCGAGTAGTACATATAACACATGTTGCCAAGCTTTTGCATTCTGCTTTCCACCATTAGCAGTTGTAAAATAACTGTGTTTTCTTTAGCCAACGAGGGAGAGAGATAGAGAGAAATATCTATAATATATTTTTAAAAAAGAAAAATAAATAAAGAAAGGCTATGTTTAATATATTGCTAGCGGTTTTGAAGAAGCTATGGAACGCATGGAATATCAGGGTGGTGATTCTGGTAAGCCTCTCACTCCAGACCATTTTAATACTGCTTGCTCCCTTGCGAAAACGCACGTCTAATAAATTGGTGATCTTGTTCATCTGGACATCTTACGTGCTGGCTGATTGGGCCGCAACCTTTGCTATTGGACACATCTTTAGCGGTCAAAGCAATGACTCTGGTCCCTGTGATAAGGAAGATTTACTTGCTTTTGGACACTTGTTCTCCAACGGTAAAAACAAAAGCCATACTTGTTTTTGCGTAGATAAGGAAGACACGTTGTCCACCAATACTGACGACCTTATTGCATTTTGGGCTCCCTTCCTTTTGGTACACCTGGGTGGACCAGACACTATAACTGCATTTGCCCTTGAGGATAATGAGCTCTGGCTTAGGCACTTAATCAGCTTCATGGTCCAACTTGCGGTGACTGTATACGTCTTCTTGCTCACACTTCCTGAAAACAAGCTATTGATCCCCACATTGTTCATGTTTGGGGCAGGAATCATCAAGTATCTTGAGCGAACATTTGCCTTGTTTCTTGCAAGCTTGGGTAGGTTCCGAGATTCCATGCTTAGAAAACCTGATCCGGGGCCCGATTATGCAAAGCTCATGGAGAGATATTATTCAAAGAAAGAAGCTGGACTACCAACACAGATATTAATTACACCAGAGCCAGGTAAAGAATCAAAGCTTGCAGCTACTGTGAAAGAAGGAAAATTAAGCGAAGTTGAAGTGGTTACATATGCTTATCAATACTTTCAAATATTCAAGGGACTCATCGTTGACCTTACCTTCAGCTTCCGTGCGCGTAATTACAGCCGAAATTTCTTCCAGCGTAGAGATGCAGAAGATGCGCTTAAAATAATAGCGCTAGAACTCAACTTCATCTATGAAGCTTTCTATACCAAGGTGGTTGTGGTGCACAGTCGACTGGGATACCTATTCCGGTTTCTCTCTATTGCTTTCATGGTGGCGGCCTTTGTATTATTCTATATCATTGAGAAGAAATATCTCAAAGATGTCGAGAAGATTGATATCAGGGTCACCTACACTTTGCTAATTGGTGCCATGTGCCTGGATCTAATTGCTTTGCTAAAGCTAATTTTCTCTGATTGGAGTATTGCTGCTATCCTGGACGTTAAGCCAATGAAGATCATCAAGCTGCTTGCCAATTTTTATCTTCATTATAAGAAGTTAAGGTGGAGAAATGAATCTGATCACAAGGTTAGTGTATTGGCTACGCCATGTGCGCTTCGCAGGTGGTCTGAATCCGTGTCATGTTTTAATCTGATAGCTTATTGCCTCAAGCAACGTCCATATGAAGACAAAGGGAATTTTAGGCGTTGGATCGACAATATCATTTATGACTACGGTCTTTTCGACCTTGTAAATGATTTCTTCTGTGCAGAAAAACTTGCAACAAAGAAAATCCCTAGAAGGCTATGGGAATATATCTTTGAGGATTTGCTAGAGAAATCCAAAGATGCCGCAGATGATGCAGAAACTACCAAGAAGATATACTCAGCTAGAGGTGCTTATGCAATCCAAGAATGCTGTTTGGAACGCGGTTATCATACTATAACAAGCGACTATATCGATAATCTTTTGTATGATGAGAGCCTTCTGTTGTGGCACGTTGCTACGGAACTCTGCTTTCAGAATACCCAAGAAAAAGATGCAGCCAATGTAGAAGGCATTTCTGATAATGACCGTGATTTGAGCAAGTTCCTCTCAGATTACATGATGTATCTTTTAGTGAAGGAGCCTAAACTGATGTCCGCAGTGGCTGGAATGTGGAAATTAAGGTATTGGGATACCTGTGCTGAAACTGTAAATTTTTTTGGCAGAAGGGGTATAAAACAAGATCAGAGAAAGGCCTGTCATGCCATCCTTAGCGTGAATACAGATGTTAAACCTATTTATGTAAAGGGAGATAGAAGCAATTCTGTACTGTTTGAGGCATGTATGCTGGCCAAAGAGCTTGATAAACTGGAGGAAAACGAGAGATGGAAGTTAATCATCAATGTATGGGTGGAAATGTTGTCGTATGCTGCTGGTCATTGCAGACCAGATGCTCATGCAAAACAAGTAAGTAAAGGTGGACAGCTTATTTCTTTTGTTTGGTTACTCATGGTTCATTTTGGCCTCGGGGAGCAGTTCAAAATCAATGAGTTCCGTGCTAGGGCAAAACTTATTGTGGGTAAGTAGTTGAATCACTGTTCTATATATTGGTCTTGTTAATTTACCTGTCAGAAATAAAATGGATTGTAACATTATTTTATACTCATTCAATCTATTCGGCTGTTGTCAGTACTGTTTCATTAATGTTGTATTGGTCTTGTAATCAGTGTTGTGTTCTTCTTTGTGCCTTTTTCTTTCTCTGTCCCGAGTTATCTACGTGATATAAGGCTGATTGTAACATTGTGTGGATCTGATGTATCTAATCTAAATCCTCATCCTGCCATTAAAACTTAGATAGTGCTTTGCTTCACATATTTTTCTTCAATGATTTTCTAGCGACTGCCTTGTATTATCTGATGTTGCTTTTGTGGGAGGAAAAAATTGCAAGTAAACTAAGGAGACTTGAAATATCACCTTGACGAAGGGTGACAAAAAAGCAAGAATTTACTTGCAAAAATAAATGTTAAAATTTTTAAAAATAAGTAATTAAAACCATGAACTTTCTAAATCATTTCAATTAATTTGTCCCCTCCATGAGGGTTTTTTTTTTTTTTTTTTTACACTCCATGAGTTAAAATTCACATATAAGTTGGCCCAACAAGGAACTTACAAAATAAGTTTTTTTTTTTTTAAATTACGTTAAATCCTAAAAAATAAATGTATTTTAGTAAAGATGCAATCATTCTCTGTGAGTTGTTAATTTTTTTTATTATTATTATTTTAACAAATTATCACATTGATATTCATATCGCAGGTCTCTTAATAATTCTTGCCACTTATTATGTAGGGGTGTTCACTAAATTGCAAAAACCGCAAAAATCACACCAAAACCATCCGCAAAATAACATAACCGCACCACACCGCAAATAATTGTGCACTGTACCACACTACACCCTCTCTATATATTAATATATTGATTTATTTTTAATATTAAATATATTATTAATAGTTTAATAACCTTAGTTTTCAAATATATATATATATAGTTTGATAACCCTAGCAAGTATTGACTAGGAAAGCCAACCAAAAAAAAACTAGCTTAATAGTTTAAGACTTGGCCCAAAATAAAGGGAGAAATTAGTTTTGAGCTGGGTAGAAAAAACCCAAAATTTGAAAAATATATTGTCTTAAAACTGTTAAAACCACATCTTATACACACACCGCACATGCGACCGCAAAAATGAGATGTGGTACAATTATAGTTTTGACTAAACTCTAAACCAGATTATACCGCATATGTGACTGCAAAAATAAGGTACAGTGTAATTATGATTTTAGCTAAACTGCACTGCAAAGTACGGTGCTAAAAATGACCTAAAACCGTACCGCACCACACCACGAATACCTCTACTGGCATGTGCACTTTATTTATTATTTATTTTTGGTTAATTTAGTTAATTATGACTCTAATTAGGCAAATTAAAAATTTAGTATTTTAATTTAAATTGTTCAAAATATAAAATTTAATTTGAAATCACCCATACCATTGGGAGGAAATAATGATTTTCTGAATTTTTAGGGAGGTAAAGATGATGAGGCCAGTTTCTTAGAGCCCATGTTGCTTTCATTATTGACATACATTTCTTATATTAACTGCTATATCTTTAGGTATGTAGAATAATGTTGAGTGGGTGCTGGTCATTTAGTTAAAAAAAAAAAAAAAGCAGCCTTTAACGTTCGAATGAGTCGAAAACTGGCTTTTGCAAAGCCGTACATTTATCTGGTAATGGTTCACAATTGCTAAGATATGGCAACTGATAAGAGAAAGACTACGGAAATTAACAAGGCTCCTCAGCTCACTCAATGTGAGTTATTGGCAAAAGCAAAATGTTAGATGCCAAAATATCTCTGTCAACACCTCCAGTTCATCAACAATTTTTTCGATTTCATTGGTGATATGAGAAATCAATCGAAGACAAATCATAACTTCTAGATTTTTTTTTTTTTTTTTTTTTAAGTTTATACTGATGTGGCAGTACATGTGGCGTGAAAATTTGATATATTTAAAAGTTTATGGATCAAATTGACACACAACATAAAAGTTAAAGACCAAATACAAAAAACCATTCACTACATCTCACTATCTCAGTATTTCAGTATTTGTACTCTTTCAACCCACCCCACTCTTCAATAAGAGAAAATTTGAGTTTTTAATTTTCAAGGCAATCTCAACTTTTAGCTTCAAAATAACAATGGTCACTTATAGATCTCACTATTAGCCCTAACAAACTAAAGAAATGTACAACCATTATATGCCATCAAAAAGCATCTGTGTGCAACTAAAGAACAAACAAACATTGCAAGTTCCTCTGTAGAACCCTGATGCGTATCCTCGATCACGATTGAATTTCAAATTTTCGTTACTCTCCATCTTTGGACAGTACAATTTGACCAAAAAGTTTTCCTTGTTTTAAGAAACAAAAAAATTGTTTGTTGCATGTTAGTATTTTTTATAATAATTTACTTTCACATCCATTTTGTCACATTCACTTTCCTGTTTAAATGTGGACATTTTCTTCTTCTTCTTCTTTTTTTAATCTGTACATTACATCAATTGTGAATGTGCATAAAATAGCGGGTGTAAAATGAGTTTAAGAAAATATATTTTTTCAATTTTTAATGCATTTTTTGAGATACAAGAAAATGAGAAAGATATACTATTAATAGTATATTAACAAGGCAAGTAACTTGTATAAATTAATGACGTTGCCTGACTCTGTCAATGAGAAGAACTTATGTTTAAATCATCTCCCATACATTTACTAAGACAAAAAATTGTGTAATCTTCAATACTTACATGTAAAAATGAATAGTATCCTCGGAAAGAATTTTCAAATTCTCATATATTTGAGAACTCAAACTCAAAAGTAAACATAGGAATTACCATTTTAGTTGAGTACGTACGTATAAAATTATAAACCGTAACTGCCAAGTATATTAAGAATAGCAGCAGTCATCTCCCATTCGCACAAAAGAGAGATGCCTTGCAAGTTGAAGAGAAAATAAAAGCAAATGAAGTTAAGCTTTCCTATAGAAAAGTAATCAACTAAGTAAGGCCATGGTAAAAACTTCAATTGACGAGTAAAGAATAATTCTAAACCAGCACAAAGAGCCGTGCCTTACAGATTGAAGTAAAGTAAAAGCAAAACAATGTAAATAGGTGAAAGTAGTAATCAATTAAGAAGATAAAGCGAGGAAAGAACTCCAAAATGCCAAACTAAGGCATGCTCTACCTCTACCAGCAAATAGCTCCTCATCCCGCAGAGAGGTACATTGTCTTGCAAATTGAAGAAAAAAGTACACGTGCAGACTTTGGATGAAGAGAATGTCCTGCAAACTAAATGATGGTCTTGTTAATTGGTGCCCTAATTTATTGGTTAATAAAGTATTTAATTATGAGATGCAATATGCATATTTTTCAAAACCAAAAAAAAAAAAAAAACACTTATCAATAACTTATTGGTTTGCATATAAAAAATTTATTGTAATTATTTGTGTTTTTCTTGATATTTATAAACATACAGATAATTTTATTCTTTAATAAAAAATGTATAAAAAAATATTTTAATAAAATAATATATGAACCTTAAATTATAGCCTTTAATAAAAATCATCGAAGAATACTCTACCAAAAAACAAAAGTTTGAACATGTTAGTTTTTAGACCCCTAAACAAACAATGTTTAACCAATTTTAAAGTCAAGTAATTAATTAGAACAATTATGCAAGGTAAAAAAATAAAATAAAATTAGGGGACCCAAGAAGAACAATCCAGTATTTGATAAAATTTTACAGTTAAGAATATTTAATTTGTAGTAAACTTAACTAGAGTTAACAAACTTAGCTCTAAATCTCACAGACTTCTCTGATATAAATTTGTTCCAACATGAACCTCTAGTTCGTGCTTTGATCTTTAATACACTTGATATCTGAAGCTTGGATCACAACTTGATTCCACCGATACTAATGGTATGAGTGTGATTTCCGGTAGATACTTAAAAAAGAGAAAGCACAGAACCTCTCAAATCTCAAAAGAGTAGCTCTCCAAGACTTGAAAAACGTACTTTAGGGTTTTATTTAGATGCCTAGTGAATCTAGACAGAAACCCTAAACATTTGATGGGTAGTTGTTGGGCTTTATTTAAAATTGTGTAAAAATGCATCTCGACCGGTCGAAGCTCAATCTCGATCAATCGAGCCTGTCAGTTTTTGTTTTCTTCAACCTATAACTCGTATGTTATTGAATTTTGACTTGCAACACTTTCTGCAATGTCTAATATGACCTATATATAGATACTATAATCTATACATAAACAAGTTATGTTCATGGTTTGCCAATTGTTCTAAACATTTAGAACCTGACACTTCAAAATTGAAGAAAAGTGAAAGGCTTGTATTCTCTAGTACCATGTGTAAATTGTTAGGACATATATGATTCATGTTAGGAACATATGTCATCATGTATTGGCTAATCCTTTGACAAAACGCACTTTACTTGTAATTTGGTAGATCTAAGATGTATTCAATACTTCAAAGAACAAGGTTTCAAGTTCAAGTATTAAAATCATGCAAGTCTGTCCAAGAATCAAGTAATGAAGTGCTAGTTTTTAAAACTCGGCAACTAGCTCAACAGTTAGTATCTATCGAGATTTAAAAAACTGTCTAAACTTGAAATTTGACAACTGCTCGACAGATAGGGTATCTATCGAGAATTATGAAAATCAGATTTTCAGTTCTGATTTCATTTTAATCCGTGAGTATATGTTTAGGTTTTATTTTCTCACAACCCTAAACATATATAAGGATTATTTTATAAGCCGTCACAGAGAACACAATTGCACAACTGTAGAGCAAAATGTTGTTCATGCAAATTGTGACTGAAAACCTAGTTTGCCCTAGTTCTTCCTTTTCTTGACGAAGCTGCTGTATTTGTACACCATAGGGTTTTGTGACCAAGAAACTTCATGATCTTCATCGTGTGATAAACTGAAAAATTTTGCAGACAACATCCTTCTCAAGTTAGTGATCAAATCGCATACTGGGATCCACGTATCTATTAGTTAGTCACGTACTGGGAGCCGTGCATCAAAAGGAGAGATTGTCATTACAAAACAAGTCTAATTGGGTATTGGGGTAAGGGTTCAACTGTAGATTGGTATAAAGTACTAGGATTCCTTTACTTGTTACCGCTTGTTATGATAATAGTGAATTCTCAGAAGTGGTGATCTTAAAATCACTCAGTGGGGTTTTTGACTTGGAGGTTTTCCCCATTCGAAAACAAATCACCTTGTCAAATTTATTTTCCGCTGCATTTTATTTTAGTTGGTGATTTGTTTATGCTGCTACATACATTGCATATTAATTTGATTAATTGATAAACTTGGCTAATTAATTAGTTAATTCTTCACAATGGGTCAATACATTTTTTACCTATCAAGTGGTATCAGAGCAGGTATACTCTGATTAAGTTTTAATCTTTATTGTGTGATCCATTAAACCCTATTATCATGGCTGCTATTGGCAAGAAAAGGTCTTTTGTTTCAAATATATCTTGTTTTTCTGATCTCTATTTAATTGAGTGTCTCAGAAAATGCAAGTTTAAAAGTTATTTAAAAGCTATCATGATAATGATTGAAAAAGATCTTAACATGACAAAGAAGAAACTAGACTGTCTCAAAATGAAAATGTGCAAAAGAGTTCATCTAAGAAAAGTGAAGGTTAAAGACTTTGTCTGCAATTGGCTGATGAAAGAGAACATCATTCCTACAAATCTGTCAACAAAGCATGAAGTGTGCTTTATGATGAAATCTGCATTCAAGGTAATAGGCACATGTTTGCGGTACCTTGACAGTGAATGCTCACGACACATGACTGGAGACTGCTCTTTCTTTAAAGTCTTCAAATCTAAGAAAGGTGGTAATGTCACTTTCGGTGATGGGAGCAAATCACAAATTAAAGGAAAGGGAACCATATCTCTGCCTGGACTGCCAGACATTTCAAATGTGCTATATGTAGAAGGTCTGAGAGTGAACCTGTTGAGCATAAGTCAGATATGTGATCAAGACTTTTTGGTGTTGTTCTCAAAAAGAAAGTGCCTTGTGCTGAACAAATTGGGGAAGAAACTCATAAGTGGTGTTCTCACTCTAGACAATTGTTATGGTCTAGTTCCTGATGCTAATATTGTGTGCAATAGTATTCGTTTGCCAAATGAAGATCTATGGCATCAAAGGATGCGACATGCTAACTACAAACATCTTTCAATTGTATCTAAGCATAAATTAATGTTGAGGATACCAAAACTCAATAGAGTGAACAATGTTGTGTGTGGACCATGCCAGTTGGGGAAACAGAAAAAAGCTAAACATCCAGGCACTCAAACATCTGCTATATCTAGACCATTTGAGCTACTCCATCTGGATCTCATGGTTCCAACTCAAATCGAGTTTCTTGGTGGGAAGAGATACATCATAGTTGTGGTAGATGACTTCACTAGGTACTCTTGGGTCATCATTCTAAGATCCAAGTCAGATGCTCCTGAGCACATCGAAGCCTTGTGCACAAGATTGCAAAATGAGAAGAGCTTAAAGATTGATTGAATTCGAAGTGATCATTGTAAAGAATTCGAAAACTCATACATAGACCCTTTTGCACTAGATCAAGCATATCTCAAGAATTCTCTGCTCCTATTACCCCTCAGCAGAATGGTGTAGTAGAAAGAAAGAACATGGTTATTCAGTAGATGGCCAGAGCCATGTTGCACAACAAGAATGTGGCCAAAAACTTGTGGGAAGAAGCCGTTAACACTGCATGTCATATGGTTAATAGGGTGTATTTCAGACCCGGTACCAAAAAGACTCCCTATGATATATGGAAGGGAAGAAAGTTGAATGTTAAGTATTTTAGAATCTTTGGAAGTATTTGTTTCATTCTCAAGGATAGAGAGAATGTAGGAAAGTTTGACTCATGAAGCGGTGAATGAATATTTTTTGGATACTCCTCCACAAGCAAGGCTTATCAGGTATACAACAAGAGAACCAAGAATGTGATAAAAACTGTAAATGTTGTTATTGATGAAGCGTCAGAGTCCGATTCTAAGAATATCAGTGAGGAAATCCCCAAAGAAATTCTTCCTCCTAAGCCCAAGGATATTCAAGAACCTGTTGATCAAGAGCCTGCATCTCCAAGTACTCCCAGTACTCCAAGTGTTGTAGAAGGTTCAGCAGACATATCTACCTCACCTGATTCAGAATCTCATAAAGAGAAAGGACCTCCAGAATTAAGTTGAATCATCCTCCTGAAGTTATTGTAGGAAATATGAATGAACTTACGTTAAGGAAACACATAGTTGATAAATGTGTTGCTAACTTTGTATCTTACTCTTACTATTTGTCGTAGGTTGAACCTACCAAGGTTGAGGAAGCTCTTCAAGATGATACTGGGTGGAAGCTATGCATGATGTACTGCTTCAATTTCAAAGGAATGATGCCTGGACTCCAGTATCTAGACTAGAGGGTGAGCACATCATTGGCACAAAGTGGATTTTCCACAATAAAATTGGTGAGAAGGGCAATGTGATCCGTAACAAGGCTCTTCTTATGACTCAAGGATACTCAAAAATGGAATGAGTGGACTATGATGAGACATTTGCTCCAATAGCTTGTATGGAGTCCATCAAGATTCTCCTAGCCTTAGCATGCCATTTAAAGTTCAAGTTTTACCAAATAGATGTCAAGACTGTTTTTTAAAATGGATTCCTTAAAGGACATGTCTATGTGGCTCGACCAAAAGGATTCATTGATCCCCACTTTCCAGATCATGTGTTGTACCTCAAAAAGACACTCTATGGCTTAAAGCCAGCCCCTAGAGCTTGGCATGATCAGCTCACACAATACTTAGTGTCATATAGGTTTACAAGATGAAAGGCCTATCAAACTCTCTTCATCAAAAGGGAAGACGACAAGTTAATAGTTGCTCAAGTCTATGTGGATGATATCATCTTTGGGTCAACAAAGGATGACTTTGCTCATTGTTTCTCCAAACTCATGCAAGGCAAGTTCGAGATGAGTATGATTGAAGGGTTAAATCACTTCCTTGGATTGCAGATCCATAAACAAGAGTCAGGTATATTCATATCTCAATCTAAATATGCTAGAAATCTTGTGAAAAAGTTTGGTTTGGAATCTGTTAATTCTATTAGAACCCCTATGAGTCCAAATGTTAAACTCACTATTGATGTCTTGAGAAAAAGTGTTGATTCGTCTCTATATAGAAGTATGGTAGGTAGTCTTCTTTACCTTACTGCTAGTAGACTTGACATTAGTTACAGTGTGGGAGTGCATGCTCGATATCAGGCTAATCCCAAAGAGTCCTATATGACTGCTTTGAAAAGAATCATAAAGTATGTCAAAACCAATACCGACTTTGGTGTGTGGTACAGCAAGGACATAAATGATTTCTTAGCTAGGTACTTAGATGCTGATTGGGTTGGAAATGCTGATGATAGAAAGAGTACTTCGGGTGGCTGTTTTTATGTGGGTAATAATCTTATCTCCTAGATGAATAACAAGCAGAATTCAATCTCATTATCCACTGCTAAGGCTGAATGCATCACTACCGATAACTGTTACACCCAACTTCTATAGATGCAAAAACTTCTCCTTAACTATGGTATTTGTCAAGATCATCTCACTATCTATTATGACAATACTAGTGCCATCAATATCTCTAAGAATCCAATTCAACAATCTAGAACTAAACACATAGAGATTTGACATCACTTCATTCATGAGCTTGTTGAAGATGGTACACTTATTCTTGAGTTCATTCACACTAATGATCAGAAGGCTGATTTGTTTATCAAACCTCTTGATAGCAAGCGGTTTGAATTCCTTCATCAAAACATTGGTGTTATCTCCATGGAATTGGCTTTTCTTCTCCTTCTCCTTCCTCGTGCATTTGCATTTAGTTTTTATGCATTGCTTTGCTTAACATTTTTTTGTTTGTTTGTTTTCAGTTTTATTTTATTTTTTATAAAATTAAAAAAAAATTGAAAAATCAGAAAAATACAAAAATAGTGTGTGTTTGTGTACATTGGTATTTGTGTACCTTGAATGGCCATTGAAACAAAATTTTCTAAATTTTGTATCTCTTGTAGCTTAAATAAGCATCTCTATACACAACTAAGTAAGTGAGCTACACAACTAAGTAAGTGAGCTTTATGGCTCATGTTTGTGATGAGTAAGATTAAGTAATCTCTTATACTTAACACTCGTATCACTCTTTTTGACAAGAAAGACTAAAAAATCTAAAAGAAAGGCATAAATAACCATCTCATCACTGTTGCCCGCCAATCATGAAATGACATCTGTATGCTTTGGCATAACAAAAGTGCAATGTCAAAAGCTTAACATAATTGGGTATTTCTTTTCTCTCTCTTATATGTCTATGCATGATATGCTTAAAAGAAAATATACAAAGAAGAATTAAAGCAAAAAGAATCAAAATGCTTTAAAATATGATTGCGAGTGTGTATTCTAGGAGATGTGGGAGTTATAGGATGTACCTCAAAGGTGATAGTTTCCATCAAGCAGTTATGATCGTGTGTGAATTAAATTGATTTACTCATATCTCAAATCGTCATAACATGTAGACACTTATGCAATCTTGCAATGTTTTCACACACAACACACAATATTCTTTGTTACTTTTGATACATATGCATATACAATGTGATTTGGCCATCACAAGGTATATTTGTGTTAATGTATGCCCACTAAACTGCCTTGACTTGTTTTTGAAATATAAAATTGGTTAGACATTTAGTGTGTGTGTGTGTGTGTGTGTGTGTGTGTGTGTGTGTGTGTGTTTTGGATCTAAATGCATGACATTTTTCTTGATTAAGAGATGTTTTGAGAGCTAAAATTGTTGTTTGGATCTTTGGTTGAGTAGCATACTTGATTGCATTCATATTTATGTTTTTCTCTTCTTTGAAAAAAAAAAAAAAAACTATTTTTAAGCAATCTCGACAACTTCTCGATACCTCTTGACAGCTAGGCTATCTATCGAGCTCTTCAGCTTCTTTTTATCGTAATCGCGATAGCTTCTCGATAGCTCCTCGATCCATCGAGCCTCTTTGCTATGGAAACCTCTAGACATATCCTCGATATCTATTTTTGGGTTTTTAATTCTCGACACCTCTCATCACCTTTCAATCCATCGAGAATTATGAACTTCTAAATAAAGGGTCAACGCAATTTCAACTTCACTTTTCTCGATCGCTCTCGATCCTTTCTAACCTCTCACCTTCCCAAACACCTCTCTCTCACTCTAAACTTCTTTCCCAGTTGATTTTCAACCTAGACCAAGTGTTTCTTCACTAGTAAGGGTCCTAAATCATTCATTCTTCATGCATTTCATGCATTAGACCTATGTTTTTAGGTTTTTGGGTTTTGGAAAAAATTTTGGGGTTTTTCAAAATTGATGAAGTTTTTGCAAAATTTTGGGAGGGTTTTGTATAATTGATTCTATATGATCATGCATTGCATCACATTTACATTATAACAATGTTTCATGCATTTTAGATGTGTGTTTACTTTGTTGCAAACTTGTGTGCTAGTAGTAGGTTTGGATTGGGCTGAGCCCATGATACTTTTAAGTTTACATGTCACATGTTCATGCATTTCTCATACATACATACCTTCATTCTTTATATCGTTATATTGAATTGTTTTGGTGCTTTTTGTTTGTCTCCCTCTCTCTCTCTTTCTCCCTCTTTCTCTCTCCCTCTCTCAGTCCACATCATGGCACCCAAGCTTAAATCCATTCCGTCTTAGAACCCTCTTCATTCCGAGGCATCTTCCTCTGATCCTACCCCTTCTCATCTTCGGTTCTGTGATGAGAAATCCCGTAAGGACTTCTCGAAAAACTTTTCTTGACGAGGCATTCATTCGAAACGCCAAGACATTATATTGGACTTCTCCGATACTAACCTACCCATTGTCATTCCCAATAGGGGTTGGGAGTCACTGTGTGGCGTTTCAGTTACTTATCCCTCCGTGATCATACCGGAGTTTTACTCTAATATGCACGGTTTTGATTATTCAGTATCTCATTTTTCTACTCGCATTCAAGGTACATGCATTACAGTGACTTCGGATATTGTATCCAAGGTGCTTCATGTCCCAAGGGTGATGAATCCTAACAACCCCAGCTGTGAGCATCTTAAAAATGTGTCTAAAGACGAAATCATGCTTTGTTCTGTTAGACTCCTTCCGATTGGAGTGATAGTTAGAACACTCGTTGCTCGGCCTTTGCTTAAGGTCCGAGATTCCTTAATATGGTGATGACTTTTGTTCTACATCCATTATCTCACTATAACTCTATCACAGAGCCACATACTCAATTTTTGCTTTCCCTCCTAGAGCATCTTACTATAGACTTCCTTTCTCACTTCATCCTCTCCCTCATAGATGTTTATAGAAATACGGTGACCAGTTATAAGTTTATCTTTCCTTTAGCTAACAAGAGGATTCCACGCCATTTTTCTGTCTCTTTTTTTGGTTCCGATCATTTCTCTGTCATGTGTGCCATTGATACAGCAACTGTCAGACGGAGTGAGGCCCAACTTTGATCAAAACGGCCACAAACTGAGACGGCGACACCTTCAGCTTCTACACCTTCATCCACCTCCGCTCCTTCTTCTGCTAGTGGTGTTACTCTTGATGCGATCATGGCACAGCTTCAGTGCCGAATGCTCGCCTTAACACTCTTAGCAATGAGTTATGTCAGGTGAACACCCGTGTCGGTCATATTACATGATGACAGGCTTGCCGCGGTGGCTTCATTGAGTCTCCTACTCCTTCTCCTTCTCCAGAGAATTCTGAGGATGATGACGACAATAGAGGCTCTAATGGTGGTGGTGGTGAGGATGATGGTGCTAGCTCCTCCAGTAATGATGAGATGACTACTTAAGTTACTTGCCTTTCGTCACTCGTGACAAAAAGATGGAGTAGTTTTAGGTATGAGAGTAGTCATATATTTAGGGGGAGAGTTAGTACTTAAGAGATTTTTGTTAGGGGGAGTGTCTATATTTTGAAGGATGTAGTGAGGACTTATGTATATTTTCTTTTCTTTCTATTTTAGATACTTTGTTCATGTACCTTTGGTCTTGTGACCACTTTGTGATAGCAAGCCTTGTATTCATTTTTTGATGATCTATATATGATGAGGTTGTTATTACAGTTCTTGCACCTATCTCTTCATGTGTTGTTTCTTTTCTCTCTTTATACATATACTTCTTATATAGTTTGTATGCAATCTTTTATTTCTGTTTCACACTAAGATTCCTTGATGAGTTTTGTATAAAGTATTTTAGAAATACAGGTTGTCAAAATCTTCCTTGTCATGAACTCTCTTCTTGCAAAGTTTTTCAAGAGTTTGTGTTAGGATAGATTTTATTGTATTCAACAAGTGAGTATGAGTCAAGTGATTTATAACTTCTCTCATATGTTTATTTGTTTATGGTTTTGTCACGGATTGCCAAAAGGGGAGATTGTTTAGACATATGTGATTCATGTTAGGAATATGTGTCATCATGTATTGGCTAATCCTTTGACAAAACGCACTTTACTTGTAATTAGATAAATCTAGGATGTGTTTAATGCTTCAAGGAATAAGGTTTCAAGTTCAAGTGTTAAAATCATGCAAGTTTGTCCAAGAATCAAGTAATAAAGTGCTGATTTTTATAACTCGACAACTAGCTCAACATCTAGTATCTATTGTGATTTAAAAAGCTGTCTAAGCCGAAAACTCGACAGTTGCTCAACAGATAGGGTATCTATCGAGAATTATGAAAATCAGATTTTCAGTTATGATTTCATTCCAATTCGTGAGTATATGTTTAGGCTTTCTTTTCTTACAACCCTAAACATATATAAGAATTATTGTAAGGGCCGTCACATAGAGAGCACAATTGCACAAGTGTTGAGCAAAATGTCATTCATGCAAGTTGTGTCTGGAAACCTAGTTTGCCGTAGTTCTTCCTTCTCTTGACGAAGTTGCTGTGTTTGTACACCATAGGGTTTTGTGACCAAGCAACTTCGTGATTTTCATCATGTGATGAACTGAAGAACTTTGCAGCTAACATCCTTCTTAAGTTGGTGATAAAGTCGCGTACTGAGTTTCGCGCATCTATTGGTTAGTCACGTACTGGAAGTCGTGCATCAAAAGGAGAGATTGTCACTACAGAACAAGTCTAATTGGGTATTGGGGTAAGGGTTTAACTGTAGGTTAGTATAAGGTACATGGATTCTTTTACTTGTAACCGCTTGTTGTGATAATACTGAATTCTCGGGAGTAATGACCTTAAAATTACCCGGTGAGGTTTTTGTTTTAGAAGTTTTCCCTATTTGAAAATAAAACACGTTATCAAATTTATTTTCCGCTACATTTTATTTTAGTCGGTGATTTGTTTGTACTACCACATACATTACATATTAATTTGATTAATTAATAATCTTGATTAACTAATCAATTAATTCATCACAATGGGTCAATACATTTTTTGCCTACCATAAATCATTACAAAAAAAAAAGTGCATACAAACTAACAAAACAAATATGTGTCTCACTTTGTATGCATAAGTCCAAACAGCCAGAGTGAAGAATACAAACAGAAAATTAAAAAAAATTAAGTGCATAGAAAGTGACATACAATTTTTTTTTTTTTCTCAAAAAATTAAGTTCCAGTTGAATGCATAATTCCAAACCTCAACTACCAAGTAAAGAATAGAAACAAGCATCGTTCCCTCGCACAAAAAAGAGATACCTTGAAAGTTTTGAAGAGAAAATAAAAGCAAGAGATTGAATTTTGCTTTCATGTAAGAAAGTAATCGACTAATTACGATAAAGCCAGGAAACTCGATTTGCCAAGTAAAGAATATATGTATAGTTTTCGAGAAGCACAAAGAGACTTGCCTTGCAAATTTAAAAATAAATAAATAAAAGCGAGATATCTGTGGGAAAGTAATAAATCAAGAAGATAAAGCGAGGAACGAACTCGGAACGCCATGTAACGAATACTCTACCAGCAGATAATTCTCCTTCACGCTTAGAGAGTGATCTTTGTCTTATTACATCTAGAAGAAGTAATGCAGATCATTAATTAGCTCATGTCTAATATATAATCGAGAACCTAAAACTATGCAAGAACTCCAAATGTCAAGTAAAGAATACATTACCAGACAGCGAACCTTTGGAAAAGAAGGACTTGTTTGCTTGCAAATTGAAGAAAAGTAAAGGCCAGTGGCGTATAGCTATCTGGTAGGAGAGCAATAAATTAAAGATAACAAGCCAGAAGAATATAAAACTCTAGGAAGTATAACCGGCGATGCAATTCCTTTGCAATGCATCACTTATCCAAAAAGAAAGAAAGAAAAAAACAAAAATTCTTGTTGCACACAGTTATAGCACATTATCGTACCGCCCTCTGGAAATTATATTTTCAAAATATATTTGAATTAAAATATTGTGTTTTAAAAACACTATGTCAGATCGCGTGGCACAGTATTCATTTACTTTTTAATGATACATGGAACATGTGGCCACATCATTTTGTGGTCCTTGTGGCTTATAATTGGGCCTAACGGTCCACCATTGAAAATCGTATGAACCAAAATTCCAATATTATTTTATGAAGCACACGGATATATAAAAGATATAGCGAACATTAATTCTTGAAAACTTAAGACACATGTTGGCATATTACAATTAACTAAATTAAATAATATAAATTTTTATGCACAATTTATTTATTTATTTATAGGTATCTTTTATGTTTATTTATAAGTTCTCAAAATAAATAACAACTATAAATCTTTAAAATAAAATTAAAGGAATTATTTTTTAATAAAAAATACAATATATATTTTTCCTCTAATGATACTATGAGAACACACACAAAAATGTGCCTAGCTTATCCTACACGCCACAATTTTTGAAGTATCTATAATACAAATAAAATTATTTATCTTACTTTTTGTAACCTATTTTATATTTTACCAATCACAATTTGTCATGTATTAATAAAATAACCAAAGTTTAAAATGAAAAAAAAAAAATTAAGATTTAAAGATTTGAGTCTTGTATTTTGGCTATCATAAGACCATAATAAACATGAAGAATTTTTTTTAAATGCCACTCTTATGTCATATTTTACCGGATGACAAAAACTTGTTTTACACTATGTTAAAACAACCATGTCATATATTCTTGTTTTAAAAGACAACCATTCAAAAAACAGATTTAATTTTCTCTTAATTTTGAAATAGACTCAAAACACAATTACAATACTTAGAGCATTCACATCTGTCTCCTTAAATATTTAGCCAAACTAACCCGAAAAACATTATTTTTTTTAGTTTATCTATCTATTTGTTTCGTGCATATACATCAGTTTCAATACTATATCACAATTTCAATTATATATTATTTTCTTTTAATTCACAATTTTAATCTCAAAACCCACAGCCACCCGATACAACCACATCACTTAGCACAACTACATCCAGTCGTCACACATAACTAGCAAATAGTAACCAGATCAAGAGTATTAAGCAGAAATAAATTTTATTTTGAGCATATCCAAATCCATACAAAGGTTATTCTTGATGGAGCAATTGGTTTTCTCCAAGAGTATTATAGGCTAGTAGCTGCTCAATGATTTGTTCTGTCTATTTTTGTGATGTAGAACAGATCACCATGGTCTTTCTGGACTCTCATGTGAACTTGAAATCATTGTGTAAGGCAAAAAGGCACTAGTAGAAATCATGAACCTCGAAGTTGAAATCGCATGAAATTTGGCAAGCTGAAGCGAAACGGCCTTCGAAGCAATATTTGTAGCGTTGCTAAGTGGTACCCCCTGAAAATGGCAAATCCCTTCATTTAGGCCCCGAAAACTACAATTTTGTTTCATTAATAACTTTTTACTTAAAAGTCAAAATAAAGTCCCACTTGTTTTGAGACGACCCTTAAGGTCTGTAATTTATAATTCTGCATTTAACTCAATTTTTTCATTTTTGATAAATTTTTGTATTTTGTCACCTAATTGCTTAATTAGTGCAAATTAGAGTTTCAGCCCTTTTTTTTTCTCTCAGTATTTATATATTTTGTAGCTGTCAGAGGAAAGTTCAATTATTATCAATAAACACAGATTTTTTGTCAAATTATTTCTTTGCTGAATTCCAGTTTTCTTCTCCTTGTAATTTAGGGAATGCCTTCATGGATTCGAGGTTTACTACCAGAAGCTAATAACTTAGTTTATGTTCCATTAAAAGAGTATCATGTGTACTTTCTTCAGCGTTCTGTGACATCATTCTGCTACAGTATTTTTCTTCTACACAATGTTTGTTTTCTGTATAGTGTTGTTTCTACACAATGTTGTTTTATGCATATTTGGTTGTTTTCTGTACAGTGTTTCTTTTTCTGCACAATGTGTTTTTTGTGTAGTGTTGTATCTGTACACTATTTGTTTTGTGCATATTTGGTTGTTTTCGACAGAATAGGTCTGGTTTCCCCTGCATTGATGTTCTAAGGTTCTTATGTAATGTTTTCTCATACTTTATCTAATAAAATTTCCCTCTTTTATCTAAAAAAAAAAAGGAGTATTGAGCCACCAACCAACCATCGCACGCCATCAAAAAAACCTATCTCAACCTTCGCCCACCTTAACTAGTTCCAAAATCCCAAATCACAACCTATCTCAGTCGCACCCACCAACCAAATTGCAACCCAATTTCGATGACGCATTGAAGTAATACCTAGGGGCAGTTTATTGTGAGAGAGGGAGAATAAACAAGATCGAAAGGGCACAAAACCACCTTAGAACTTAGATCTCCTTCAAACCAGACCAGCCACCGTAGAAAACCACCAACACCACCGTAAAAAAATTAACACAAACCCAGCAACCACAACACCCGTTGCATAAATTAAACCGAAATCAATACAAATCTCGCACTCAGTACACAAATCAAACCAAACCCATCATCTACCACACCCACCACCCAAATCAACGTAAATATCAACACAAAACCTACAAAAATTAACTTTCATGATGAAGCCAAATTCGTTAGTCAATATGTTCGTCCAAAGGAAATCTAATGAGAATGGGTTCGAAACCTACAACAAAATAACAATGGATGTTCCTCCCTCTAAGGTCACCAGTGCAGTGCCTGTCAATGAGCCTCCGATGATAAAACCAGACGTTGAGAGAGAGAAACAATAAGAACTTAGATTATATTTCAATATCAATGGATGTGAATGTGTGTGTGTGTGTGTACCTATCTGTAGCTTTGTTTAGGTTCTAAGGTGATTTATATAGATCTCTGACTTCTCTAACTGTTAAAGGCTTTTAATGGTGGTCTTAATGCCTCTTGTAATGCATCTGATGGCTCTATAAAGTGATTGATTATCTTGCCAATAGTTACGTATACGCGTGGGTCTATTGGTGACGGCTCATGCATTAAATTCATATTTATGGCGCTTTGGTCATCCAACAACACCTACTTTGGTCATCTAACTTGCTTTGGTCGTCCAAAGGCTTTTTTGGATGATGGGAATTTATTGATTTGTCATTTCATAAACACAAATCCACAATTCATGATAGCTTCAACTACCATGAGATGGAGGTTAGGTGGAGAGAGAGAGAGAGAGGTGACCGTTTTGAGAATTAAAAAAACATTTTGTAGGACTGATGAGGAAACTATCTCGCCACATGTGGCGATCATTGTTGATTGCTACAAATTTTTAGTTAGTTTATTAAGTTTGATGCGTGGATTTTTGTGAATTTTTAGCTATATTTTTAACCTTAGACCAGTTTATTGAGGCTGATGTGAATGCTCTTACATTTATTCATGTTTGCTAACCTATAACTATAAATTCAACGTGCCTTCTTTATAAAGAATCACTATTTAATTTATTCATACGTAACAATAGACCACATCATTTTTTATAATCTTTTTTTGATAATCGAAACAATGGACCATAGGTTAGGTGGAGAGAGAGAGAGAGAGAGAGAGAGAGAGAGAGAGTCTAGTGAGGAGAAGGAGAAAGAGAGAGAGTTGACTGTTTTGAGAATTAAAAAACATTTTGTAGGACTAGGGAGGAAACTATCTCGCCACATGTGCCGATCACGGTAGATTGCTACAAATTTTTAGTTAGTGTATTAAGTCTGATGCGTGGATTTTTAGCTAAATTTTTAACCTTAGACCAATTTGTTGATACTGATGTGACTGTTGTTACATTTATTCATATCTGCTAACCTATAACTATAAACTGAACACGCCTTCTTTATAAAGAATCAGTATTTAATTTATTCACACGAAACAATGGACCACATCATTTTTTATAATCTTTTTTTGATAATCGAAACAATGGACCACATCATATTATAGGTTGCTTCATGTGCATTACATATATCTAACAAAGAGTACTAGAATTTACATTTTCTCGTCTAAATTTTTATTCTGTAAAATTATTGCCTTAAAAATTGAAATATTGGTTTATGATATTTCTCACGTTGTTTTGGAATATTGAACAATATCTTTTGCATTTCACTTGAAATGGAAAGAAAACATTTCACAATAATATTTTATTTCCTAAATCCAAAAGTGTAAAAACCGTTATATTGTTTTTTTTTTTTTTTAATGTGACTCTAGATACATTTAATTTGAGCCATAAAATGTATCAATTTAATTGAAAATAGTTTTTTTTTTCTTTTCTTTTCCTTCATGTTTTTTGGAAAATTATTCAAGAGACAGGAATGTCGATCCTTTTTTTAAGCCGTACTCCATTAAAACTTAGAAATATAAACAGCAAAGTATATTATGCCAAAAAGAAAGGAAAAAGTATACTATGCAAAACAACTTACCCCTGCAAATTAAAAAAAAAAAAGTAAATTCCAGACAGCTAAGAAAGTAGGAAAGTATATTTCAAATGCCAAGGATACTTCACTAGCAGATTCCGCACCTTTGAACTGGGAAATTTCAGATTTGCCGTAATGAGGTTAAAGTAAATTAAATGCAAGAAGACTTAGGGAACTTCAAATGTCAAGTAAAGAATAAATATACTATAGCTCCTTACCTTTGCAAAAAGAGATAAGCCTTAACACATATAGAAAAAGAAATAAAACAACTAGCATCAAGTACAATTAAGAAGATAAAGGCAGACATGAACACTCCAAATGCCAAGTAAAGAATATTACACCAGTTCGCCAAATAAGAAGAGTATACAATAGTTCTCTAGCAAATAGATATTTGCCTTACACGTGTTAAGAAAAAAATAAATATTTGCCTGCTTACACGTGAATTTTGAAAGTCTATTCTATTCCTATATACTTTATGCTTACAAAATTTAAAGAAGATGAAAGATCGATAACTATGTCAACAATAACATATTTAAATTTTAAGTTTTTGTGGTACAAAATCATGCATAAAAATAAGTTTATTGATCAAATAGTGATCCATTAAGGCTCTTGAGATTCATCAACTCTCACATGAATTTTTTTTTTTTTTTTTTTTTTGGTGTTGGTGTTATGGGGGGCATTGGCCCCTAGGATTTTCCAAAAATGCCCCCACCCCTCTATTTAATTTTAAAATTTTAAAATATTGAGTAAATTTTAGGTGATGGCCCCCTTTCATTTAAGAAAAGAAGTATAAAAGCTCTTTAATTTATTGTTGTCTCCTTTATTTTCCTTTTAATATTGACTTTTTTGTCATTAATTTTAGGAGCATTTAAAGTATAAGTTAATATAAATGTATAAGTAAATCTCTTCAACAAAAGATTGTTTTCCAAAAATAAAGTCATACGTGTTAGGGTCATATTTTCTATGTATTGGTTTATCTTTTAACAAAAAGATATTTATTTGTAATTTGGTAGATCTAAGTTGAGTTTAATGTAACAAGAAGTGTGTTGTTCAAACATATCAAATGGTATCATTAAAGATGTGAAGACTGAACCAAAAAACAAGTGAAGAAAAGCTGATTCAAACAAGCTTGACACTAGTTTCGACACTAGCATCTATCGAGAGTTAATGAAGAATTCTCAACACAAGCTCAACACCTCTCAATCTATCGAGTTGACAGATGTCAAAATATAGCCAGCAACATTTTATTCTAAAATGCTATTTGTTTATGGGTTTGTATAATCTTAATAGGGCTAGAAGAGCCCAAGGTTTGTGTAAACCTAATAGGAATAGGAAAGCCCTTTTAAAAGGCCCATTAAGCTCCTATTTAAATAAAGAGATGGAGAAAGAAAACCCCTAACCATAGAATACTTCATAAGGTTTTATTTTTGAAACCCTAGCATCCTTCTACAAAAGAAAGAGATATTGCTACATTTCTAGTACGCATTTGAGTTTTGTAACCAAGCAAAGTCTCTAGTACCAACATTGAAAATCTTATTAGTGTTTTTATGTGATGCTGTTGCAATTCAAATAGAACAGTTAAAGGGTTGCTGTGGAATTAGTCACATCTGGGATCCGTACAAAAGAATTAGTCACAAATTAGAGATTTGTGTAAAAATGGAAAAAAAAAAAGTCTCTACAAGATCAAGTCCAATTAATAATTGGAGCAAAGGTTCAACTGTAGGTTGATAATTTGGGATAGTCTAAGGTAGTGGTAAGATTCTTTATACTTATAACCGCTTGTTCTTGATTAGTGGATTCTTGAAACTGATGACTTGAAATTCACTTGGTGGGGTTTTTCCCTTGCGAGAGGTTTTCCTCATTCGTCAACAAATCACCATATTATTTATTTTTTGCTGCAAAATAGTTTATTTGGTGATTTGTTGATACCTCCAAGATTTGCATGTAATTTGACTTAATTAATTAACTTGTATAACTAAATTAATTAACTATGGTCAATCTATAACCCAACAATACGCATTTATATTGAGAAAAGTTTCTAACTCCGCCACTATATATATATATATATATATATTTATATATATAATGAGTAAGGAGAGACGACAACATCAGTTTAGGAGCCACTTCGTGGTGTTGGGTGGTTGTGATAAAAGTTAATGGTTCAACCATGAAGCTTTGACCCAGTGAGAAAGATAGAGGAACAAAGAAGGTATATTAGGAGGGAGTGATCATGTGTGGTATGTCTATTTGATTTATTCGTGAAATGCTGATGTGACATGTTTCTATTGGATAGTGTAAAATAAGAGATTTATACCAAGTTCTTATTGAATGTATTCTCTAAAAATAATATATGAATAAGCTACATGCACAACGTTTTTACAACAATTTCGCAATGAAGCGTAGATGACAAGCTGTTAATAGTAGTTGAAGGAGTGATGCTGAGAATCACCTAATCAATCCTAGGAAATTATTTAGATCCTTGAATTTTAAATTTACAACTTAATCAATTTTTAGGCTAAGCTATCAATTCACCCAAATATAAATGATTAGCCAATTGAATTAAGCATGGATGATAAACATAACATGGTTAACAATATAAGCATAACAAAGCAAGTAGACAACCTCCAGAAAGTCAACCTTAAGATAACACACTAATGTGTTATCAAAGAGAAAAACCCGAATACTGGACATAAAAACCTCTGTGTGGCAAGGCCACTGAACCAATCCACTAAGATAAATAATTGCAGTAAAATTTGACTCACAAACCCTCCAAGTATTGCAACAAATTGTACTTAAACCTTCCAAGTTCTAGTTAGCTACTGACTTCACCAAGTCCTTTCCCTATCTTAGCTCTCAGATTTATAACCAAGCACTGGTTGCATCTTTAGGCCATCAAGACTAGTTGTGGGGTGCTCCAATGATTTTCCAATCACAATTACCAGTTAAATCACACAACTTAGGAATTAGTTAAGGAAATAGTGGTATAAATCTCCTCACTAAGATATCTAGCTATGTAGAGAGGGAGAAGGTAGAGAGAAATGGGTATATGAACTAGGGTTTATCTAAGCTCTCTAATACTTCAATTGAGAATTTTTAGTTGTCAAAACTTGTGGGAAATGAGGCTTACATAGGTGGGAAAAGTGTTGGCACTATAGAGAAATTTGTTACAAATTTCTCTTAGGTTCTGAGGAATTCGATTAAGCCAATGTCTTCCGATGTTTGGCGAAATAATCTGCAATTGCTTTTCAAAAATCCAATTCACCAAATAGATTTGCTAGACAAATTATGCTTGAGTGAATTTCTTAATCTCACAATTTTGATTTCCAACTCCACTTGACTTCTACCCAATACACAAGAAGTTCCCACACAAATTTAAAATACAATCTTTCTTTAACATGATAAAAAAAATACATCAAATTTGTCATGGAAATTTTCCAACAATATATAATCTAAGAGCATTCACACCGATAGGTGTATACTGTATAATAAAAAAAGTTGTCAAATTTACACATTTTTCTTCAAAAACTCTCTACATCAATCTGTGTAAAATATTGTAGCTTGTCATTTTTGCTACATCAGCTATGTAATATACACGGTTATCGTAGTTTTGTATTTTATGTTTTTAATAATTTTTTCTCTTACTTCTCACGTCACTCTCACGTCAAATTCTCTTTCTTCCCCATTAGACTCATGCTTTCTTCTCCCCTGACTCTCTTCCTTCTCTACCTCCTCCATACAACAAATCCTAGATCTTGACCTCAAACTCATCAAACCCATATGGTTTTCCTAAATCTAGATCTCAAACCCATCAAACTCATATACAAAATTAACCATATCATCAAACCCATACGTAAATGTATGTGAATCATCATAGAAGAAGAAGAAGAAGCAGCCGCTACATCAGTAGCAGAAGAAGAAGCAACAGCTACAACAGTAGCATAAGAAGAAGTAATGGCAACAGCAGATGAAGGAAACGGAGGTCCAGCTATGGAGGTTCACCTTTGTGGTGGTCATGTGAGCTTCGGCCATGACCATGGAGGGCCAAACACGGAAGTTTGTGGTGGCGAGGAGAGAAGAGAGCTGAGAGATGATAGAGAATGTGAGAACAAATAAAGCTAAAAAGAATAATAATAAATGAATAAAAAATGATTATTTAAATAAAAAGATGTGTACAATAAATAATCTGACGTGGGTATTTTGTAGAAATGACTATGTAAAATAAAATAAAATAAAAGTAAGTTTTTAAGTTAATATAGAAGGAAAAATTTAAACTAACTTATATCCAAACAGATATTAATAGTGAGTCTAGACAAAAATCAACAATAATCTGCGATAAATTTTGTTGTGAATGGTGGTTCTCGTGGATTACATTTTGGCCTTAAAAGATCCACCCTTAAACCATCACATGAACCAAAATTCCAGTTTCATTTTATGAAGTACGGACGAATATACACACAAGGTACGTGACACGTAAATTCTTGGAAATTGTTTTTTGTTTTTTTTTTTTTTTTTATAGAAACAACTCTTGGAAACTTAAGACATAACATGTTGATACCATAATTAATTAATTAATACATATTTTTAAGCATATTTTATTTATCTATATAATTTTTTAAAAAAAAACAACTATCAAAACCTTTAAATACCGTATAAAATTTTGTTTTTTAAAAAATGTCAATAAAAAAGTACAATTTTGTTTCTCCGCTAATGGCTAAATATAACGATGAGAAGTGAACACGTATGTATACAGAAGCCTGCCCAACTTAACCTAGACCCGACACGTGACGATTTTTTAGTATCCGTACTTCTAAAATTTGGCTACTTTCTTTATAATGAGTAATGACAGACACGAATATTTTGCAACAGACATTTCCCCCTTAACCCTTTTAAAAGGACCACTCTTATACTAATGTCATATATTATATGATAACTACTCTTCTGGTAACTCACGTCCATGAGAATGGCACCACAAACACAGAGTTGGCAACCCACAAAATAGAGAGTCAAACAAAACAAGTTGCTTGGCCACACTTTTTCATTCTCGATAATATTCTTCCAAAACTCTGTGTTTCATCTCCATCAATCCAATCATGTCTGCCTCTAATGACATGCAAAAAAATCCTGGAGAAACCTGGATCCTTGCACAAGCGACTCCCCCCGTACAACCCACACCAGAAACTAGCACCAACATCACAACCACTAACAGCACCGGCAGCAACAATGAGGTCGGCAAGAAGAACAATGTTGATAACAGTCCACAACCTGCTGTACAACACACACCTCAAACTAACGACAACGGAAACACTGCCACTAGCATATGTTTTAGGATTCCGGACTTTCATTTACTTAAAAAAAATAAAAAGATCCCCAAGGTGGATTTGAATGAGGAAGAGGTGGCGGAAGGCTACTCGATCTCTCAACAAGAAAGGATCATGCGTTCTAATCTCGAAGGGATGCGTTCTCAACTCGAGTGGATGCAAAAGAAGCTCACCCAAATTGAAAAAAACGTAGTTGATCTTGGGAAATTTCTCGTAAGTGCTAGTCATAAAGACCTAAAAAGTCACCTAGAGAGGCTCCAAGATTCAGTTATGGCATTTTCCAACAGTGAAGCTTTTGGAAAAAGGGAAGCATCCACTAGTAAAGAACCTACAGTTATCAGGCCTGCTGAAATCAAAATGGAGATTAAGCATTTAATGAAGCATCTATCACCGCTAGAAGCAGTGTCCAAGGCAGCTGAAAGTTTGAGTAGTGCTCATTTACAGTCAAGCACCGGGTCTAATGGCCGCAGTGCAGTCCTTGAGTTGGTTAACGTACACCAGAGTGAAAGCTTCATAGATAGCTCATTTTACAAAGAAATTCAGGAGATTTTTGACTTGCTTGATTACAAAAAGAAGTTCATTTTGTCTTGCTTTACAGTTTTCCCAAAAAATGCAGTGGTGAAGAGGAGGATCTTTGTATACTGGGGGGTGGGAGAGGAGCTGTGGAACGATTCAGTTTTTGAAGATGAAACGCCTGAGAATATCGTTGATGGAATTCTTAAAGAATTTCAAGAGAAGGGCTTAATTGAGCCTGCGATAAAAAAGCGTAAACTGCATGTTAAGAGCTATAAAATGCGTCCTCTTGTGCGTTCAGCTGTGACTATGCTTTCCCAGAAAGCTGGTAATTTGTTTGATTATGATGGTAAGGGGAATGTGCTTCCCCAGAGATATTGGACTTCTGAGTTACTGCATCCTTGGCCCAAGGTGAATGTCTCATTCCCAAGGAGCAAGAGGATGTGTTTGCCAAAAGTCGAGGAGGACGATCAGGAGCAGTTATCAGAGAAAAAACCTTCTATACCAAAGGAAAGTCGGTCAACATCAAGTTTGAATTCAGAAGGTACAGATGTAACAGATCTAGGAAAACTCGTTACATTATTCAATGTTAATGAGCCTTTTCCTGATCTCGAATTGGCGTGGTTAATGAAGAAGAACGTAGTTGCGGAGGAGCAGAAGAAAGTTATAAATGCGGTGGGGGAGGCACTGAAGAAGGAAGTTATAATAGCCGAGCTGAGCGCGGTGCACTGGTTATCGAAGATGAAAGATGCCAAAGTTGTTTGTCTGGGAAGCTGGCCGGGATCAATTAAATCTCATACTGAAGTTGAGAGCATTGAATTCTTAAAAGGGTTGAAGAATAGCAAAGGTTTAAGGTTTCTTAGCCTCCAAGGAGTCTCTAGAATCACAGAGCTTCCAGAATCCATAGGCAACCACAGCAATTTGTTGATCTTGGATCTCAAGGAGTGTCACAATCTGGAGGTGCTTTCCAAGGAGATAGCCAAACTCACGAACCTCAGGTACTTGGATCTATCTGACTGTTATCTGCTTGCTCGCCTGCCCAAGGAGCTTTCCGCGCTCGTACAACTTCAAGTCCTTAAGGGGTTTGTCATTAGTAAACCGCAAAGAAAAGGCTCGGCTACTTAAATGATTTGAAGGAATTGAAGAAACTGAGGAAACTGACCATCAAGGAAAATTTTAAGGACTTCCCTACAGATGAGGATCTACGTGCTCTCCAACAGCTTGGAGAACTCCGAAAGCTAACAATAGAATTGGGAGTAACGCTAGCAGATCAGGCAGGAGAAGCTCAGAATGGAGGAGATGCCAGCTGTTGGAAAATATTCAAATCAGCTCCAAAGCAACACAACCCAAAAACAGTGACGGAGAAACTTCCAATGCAACTTGAGAAGCTGGATCTTCAGTGTTTCCCCAATTCTACAGCGACGTGGCTGACACCTGATTCTTTGCCATGCCTAGGAAAACTCTACATAAGAGGAGGATACCTTGCAACTCTAGACAGAAGCAAGTGGTTGAAGGTTCGAGCTTTACGTTGGAAATACTTGCGTGAATTGAAGTGGATTGGAGAGAACTGAATGATTCGTTCCCACATTTGGAATACTTGGAGAAAGTCAAATGCCCAGGGATCACACTCTGCCCTTGCGACGAGCATGGAGTGTGGATGAAGAATCCTGATTAATAAATCGAACAAAAGTAGCTTTGAGAGGGATTGGTTGCATGTCGTTCTCTACTGGCCTCACATTATTATTAAATACTCTTCTGGTGTGTTGATTGCTTTTTTAATTTTATTTTTCTTGAGAGAGAATATTGCTATTTAATTTGAATTTCTTTTTTGTTTTTGGTTGGTAGTAAAATTTTAATTTGAATTTCAAATCTATATCTTTTCTGAATTCCGTACTTTATTAATGGATTTTTATTAAATAAATGGCAATATCTCCTTATATATAATAATACTCCTTGCATGTTTGTTCCATCGAAGTCAATATTATTTCATATGAACTTTTCATATTTCTTCGTAAAACGCTATTGATGTACTTCTGATGCACGATGAGTACCACTAAATGGAATTAAAACATTAAAGAACAAAATTTTGCTTGTATTGCTCATGATTTATAAGTAGGAGAGACAAGATTTTCAAAGTGTGAGAGAGGGCCTAGCAGTAACCTTTGCAGCTTCATTGGTAAGGATTGAAATCTGTTCATTCTTGTATGATACGTACGGCTTCTACTTGGTCCCTGTCTGTTTGGATTTTCGAGATCCTTATTACAGAGAAGGGTTACATGCTGGACTTGATGTCAAGTTCATGGAATTTTAATAGAAAAAACACTCGGAAAGCTACTACTATATGTCATCCAATTGGTATTCTAGCAAATACTAGAACAATGTTTTGTAGTATGTTTTTTTGACCCACGACGATCATAACCCTACGCAGAACGTGGGAAATATATATATATATATATATATATATATGTATGTATGTATATTTGCTAGGTAAGTGCGGGGGATTGAACCCTCGAGTAACAGGTCAATTAGGATCCTAGGTACCAACTCGCCTAGAAGGGCGGTGGTATAGGAAATATTTTGTGTAATATGCAATGTCACTCTCATATTCATGTAGGATTCATGTATTTGAGACATATTAGACAAGTGTTAGGGGTGGCTTGATGCATTAAGGGGCATTAGGCAAAAACTAAATTGAGGCTTTATATATAAAAATGGGTTCAAGTTACACCTAATATAACTTTTATAAAGTTACACCTTTTTTACACGGTTAATTCATAAGAGATTTAATAAATGCTATTGGTTTCTACTTCATTCATAATTAATACTAGCATTTTCTCTCTCTCCTTATTTAGTGTCTCTTTTTTTTTAACCTCAGACCAATCTTTTCACCCTACAGCGAAAAATCAGAGTTTTCAACTGTCCATTAGTCCATATAGTATGAATATTGAACAACTACGTTGAAAGGTCAACCATTTCTGTGTTTCTTTCATGTGTTTATCTGCCATGAAATTGGCTTCTAATATATGACTAATTCATAATGAAAAAAAAATTACTTTTTATAATTAATCCCTTTCTAAATTATGACAAAGCTTCATTAGTAATATCCTTTGTTCTATAAATAGTATCTAGACCAAAACAAATTAAGACTCCTCTCCATTACAGAAGATACTAAGTAGCATACTGGACAATGATCATGGGACACATGGAAACTCTCAGTGAAGGCCACAATTTGCTCCATCCTTCTTGTGTACTTGATTTATCGTTGAATTATTTATTTCTCTTAAAATCACTTCAATGTTTTGTTTATTTTTACACACGCCTTTTTTTTTCTCTAAACATGATCACTTACAAGCTCTCAAACAAAAAGATCAATATTGTAATTAAGAACAGTGTTCTTGCATAGCTATGTAGGATGCTGCCCAGGACCATCCCCAGCATTAATAATAGGAATGCCATGACAATTTACTTATTCTTTATGAGCATGAAAATTTTTAAGTACTTCTTATGTATTTATTGGTTTATTTGTTTATTCTCATGAATTTTTGCATATTACTGTGGATGTTGATAGGGATCCAAGAGCTGCTTATTTTAGACAAGCAAAGAATGGACTTTATATACGGATGGCTCTTTGAAGCTCTTACTTGTCGGGTGGTGAAATTACTAGTTTCAAATTTATGAAAATTCATTAGATTCTATGTGGTTGTGGAGGTGGAACCTTATGAAAATGGAGGTGAAAGAGCAATGGAGGAGAGAGAAACGTGTAGTAGATGACAAGAGAAAGCAGAGATAAAAATATATCTATTTTTACAGATTAGAGATAAGTATGGAATGTTATAAATAAGGATAATAAATGAGATCCTTATTAGAATATAAGCATTAATGAGTGCATTTTTTTGACCGTTAGATCTACTTAAATCCAATGGTTTAGAAAAGATGTAACTCTAAAGAGTTACACCAGGTGTAACTTGAATCCATCTCATATATATATATATATATATATATATATATATATATTTAAATATGACTTTTTTATAAATAAATAAATATTATTTAAACTCTATTATCTTATTTTATATGCAAAATTACTAATGTGGAAGGGTGAGATCTAAGGAAAAAGAGTCACTAGGTAGGCCGACCTGAGGAGAAGGTGGGCTTAACTTCTCATCAGCTTCGGCCCATCATGTCGACAAATACCCAGATATTGAAACTGAAGAAGCAGGCAGTCCGAGGAGCCCGAGGACCGAGCACTCCTCAGAAGACTGTGTATAAGGCACTTGGACCAGAAGATTGAAGACTGAGGAAAGAAGTAGAGACATACAAGTAAAGAAGATGAAGAGTTTCCTGGTAAGGTACTCATCACCTCCACATTCAATGTACTGCACCAACTTAGCTAGTCGCCTTAAAGGCAGAATGACCTTTGAATAGTATCCTCACAGCTTGCAACATGTTTTACAACCTCCAACAAAACCCTAATGGGACAAGCATTCAAATGAAGATTAGTGATTGTACAAGTGGAAGCAGGGCCGGCCCTAGACATTTTGGGGTCTTAGGCAAGAACTAAAAATGGGGCATTTTTTATACTCATATATTAATTAAATTAATTTTTATTTAATATTTTTATATTATAATATATTTTATTTAAAATCTATTTTTCTTTCCTTTTGAGATGCAAATTGACTAATTAAATTTTTGTATTCAAGTTCTTCTAACATCTATTTTTCAATCAATAATATAGCTAATCCACTTAATCTTTCTTGGAACATTATCAATCTTAGAATATGATTTTTTTAATTTTAATTTTGAACATCATTGTTATCTTGCAATTGTATCATTTCATTATCTTCTAACTCTATTTGGTTAATTTCTTGCTCATTTGTGATATTTTCATCTAAATTTTGTGTTATATTTTGTTTATTACTAATAAGAAATTTATCCATTGATCCTTTTTTAGATTCAATTAATTTTTCTTCTTTTTTCTTTTTTTAAGTTTTTCATATCCATATGCATATTTTCTAGTAGACATTTCTAATCAAACAATATATTTATAAAGACTAAAATAAAAAATAACTTTCAAGTGTAGAGCAAATGAGAAATAGAACCTGATTTATATAAAAAGTATTGTTGTAGTTTTACTGAACAATAACAAGTTTTTAGCAATCTCAACTTGCATAAATAAAGACTTATTCAATATATTATCACTAACTAAAATATATATATAAAAACACAAGATTAAAATTTTAAAAAAAAATTAAGCACAAGCATAACAAAAATTTAAGCACAGCCATAACACAAGGCTTATTAATAAGACTCACCTTAAAAAAAACACAAAACAAATCATATCTAATATCTATAATCCAAAAAAAAAAAAAAAAATGCAGGCTTTACCAAAAAAAAAAAAAAAAAAAAAAAAAGGCCCAAACATGAAACAACGTGAAACATCCATCCAAGCAGAGGAAGCCGACCCAATTTTTTATCTTAAGTTACTTAAGTCCAAGAAAATAAAACGTAGAGTAAGTCTGAAACTAAAGAAGCCAAGCGCCCATTCATAAGATAAATAAAACATAAAAAAAATAAAAGAAAAGAAGCCAAGCACTGAAGCGCCCGCGCCTAAATAGAAATAATACCTGATAGTGATAGCAGACTAGAGTCAGAGATCAAATGAGAGAACTCAAAACCCAGAGACTAGAGTAGAGGCGCAGAGGCAAGCTCGCTTGAGATGAGAAGGATTAGGAATCAGAGGCAAGGAAAGGCAAGCTTGCTTGAGATGAGAGAGGCCAGAGGCAGAAAGTAGAGAGAAAGAGGCAAAGCTATAGAGGGATTTAAGGGAACGGTAAAACTAAAAATTTTAGGGATTTGAGTTGTTTTATTTGTTTTGATTTGGGATTGTTCTGTGGTTAATTTCTTAAACTGGATTTGTAGTTTATCTTGTTGATTTCTGGTTTGTCTAGAGGATAATAATGTTATTTTTGAGTAATAATTTTGTTTAGAACCAATGTACAACTGGATCTATCAAAATTTTTATTTTTTGGTTAAAAGAATGTGCTGAAAATAAGACTTTATCTGTAAATAAATTTTTTTCCCCTACTACCCATTTTTTTCTAAAATTATGGGGCCCCCCTTCCACTTGAGGGCCTTATGCAATTGTCTAACTGGCCTTGTGGAAGGGCCGCCCTGAGTAGAGGGCTAAGATACACTTCAAGTATCTATATAAGAAAAGTTGACTACTAAAGATGGGGGGGACAGAGAAATTATAAAAAAGCATACATCATGCAACCACAAACTTTATAACCAAGACTTGGATATTATATAAATCAATGATCCTTGTACTAACCTGAGGAAGAACAAATTTAGAAATTTGTTTCTCTCTCTAGCAACCTCTCGTAATCCTATCACTTAAGATTATATGAATCAACCACTAAAATTACTGTTTTCCAACCAATAACAGTTAATATTATTTTATATATTAGATAATATTTAGGCTTAATTAATACTATTACAATGAAATAAATAAATCTATTGATAATATTTTAGGTTTTTTTTTTTTATTACTTGGCGCCTTAACCTCTTTCGTTTATACTGTTAAGCAGCCCCTGAGCCTGAGGAATGTTAAAGTACGGACAATGTGTATGGAATTAACCTTTTTTTTTTCTTAGTGAAGTGTGTATAGAATCTCATCAATGATGTCAGACCAAACCAAAGCATATGACATTGTTAAAGATAATAGTTTATAATTTGAATCATGGCCCTAGAGGGCCAATTGTTATGAAAAGCCCATTTAGTGCTCATCCAAGTCCATATATACCGTGCATACGGTTCTTTGTAACACACAACAAAAATTAATAGGAAAAAAATGCTCACACCCCCTCTAAGAGCATTCTCATCAAAGAATGCAAAAATATTAAAACTTAAATTTTAGCATCTGAAACCCAAAAAACTCACTCCATCAAAACTTACATATGCTAAAAGATTTGTTATCTTGTTACAATACACTCTCATTTTTTACAGTGCATTGTAATAAGATGTTATAATATTTTATTGATTTCTAATTCTCTTTCTCCTCAGACATGGCTCACTCTTATCACTCTCGCTGACTTTCTCAGACTCTCACTCTCATTCCTAATTTTTCACCATTTGTTTTTTTCCAATCCTTCTCTCAACGCACTTCAGCCATATCTCATAAACTTTTATTAACTTCTTCTAACTTTTAGTTTTAGTTCCATTTAGAAGATTCATTCTTCTTTTTTTTCCAAAAAAAAAAAAAGATTCATTCATTTTTTTTCTAAAAGGATAAAACTCACATATAGTATATTAAATTTCCTAATTAAACTCAACTATATTAAACACAATTGTTCTTGAAAATGAAAATAATGTTTGTGTTTTATTGGTCATGGTAAATAAGTGGTTGAGTTTCATTTGGAAACGTAATTTACTACACTTAAAAATATACCGTATTTAAGTTTTTTCCTTTCCCAAAACTCTATAATATGCCCTTTTATTTTTTAGAGATAATTTCAACTTATGACATTCGCTCCTAATTATTACTCTCTATCATCAGACCAAAATACCATTTTTTTTTTTGTAAGCGAATATCAAACCTTAGATCTCTTCACTTAATCGTTTAGCTTGTTAGTATTTAAGTGCTAATAAGAATCACACTAATAAAAAAAATGCACGAAGATGCATATGTATGTAGTAGTTTGAATTTTTCTTGAATTACAAATTAATATGATAGTTTTACCTCTACCCCCTAAACATAAATTTTTGCTGATTGCATTGTGATCTTGTGATGGACTCTACACCTCACAAAACTAAGTGCAATCCTGCTACTGCTTCGTGGAATCAACATCTGTTAGAATTCGGGGGAGCAAAAAAAGAAAAACAAAATTTGGAGAATGAGGTCTTCCCAAGCTAGCCAAAGCATTATCACATCTGTTAGCTTTCTCTAAACGCATGGTTGATTTGCAAGTAGGGACTTCTATACAAGAGAGATTTACAATCATCCATCAAATGCAGCAATTTAGGGTGCACTTTGATCACTTTCAATTTGTTGTTGCCATGTGAAGTCGAACTACTACTGGAAAATGGAAATAACCCCCATATATAGCCGCGTTTGAAAAATGCAGCTATAGACACTAAAAACGCAGCTATAGGCTATAGCTGCATTTCTTATAGCTGCGTTTTCAAACACAGCCTATTCTGCGCGACAATAGCCCCCTGCGGGACCTAGAGCCGCGTTTTCTAAAACGCAGCTACAGCTCATCCTATAGCTGCGTTTTGTAGCTCCTATAGCTGCGTTTTTTCACATGCATAGATATGGGACCTATAGCTAAAGCCCTTTACATTGGGTTTTTCTATAGCCGCGTTTTGGATTTTTTTGGTTGTTGCTAAATCTATAATTCTTGCCCAAAACACTTAACATATGCAACCAATTGGAACCAACAAAACAATTGCCAACACTCAATAGTTCCCAACCATGTGAAAACTTACACAACAATTTTGACATTGCAATTTTTTTGTTTTCCCTTTTTCAATTAAAAAACAAAAGTGAAAGGTCAGTTGATTCTACCATGTAGTTAGTTTGTGGCTCTATACTGAAATATAGTCAAGTTATTAACAAGTTGAGCCAATAAGGCAAGGCAAGACAAGGTACTGTTTAATAAAAGTTACTAACCTTTGCACAAATGCAAGGAGTGATTGATGCCATATTACAGGCATCATCCTGCTATCTTCAAGGCATCTCATAAAATGAGCAACAGTAGCATCAAGTACACGATATGGCAAAGCATACTTCTCCAAAAGAAGCTTTATAAAAAAGCTGCAATGGTTTACCAAGGAAACTTTGTCAAGCAGTTTCCAAAGCATTTGGCAAAGGAGGAGAGGTTGTAAAATAAATAATAATAAAAAATCATTGCTATTATATGAGATTTCATTAAATCAACAATTGATTGATTCTATAAACCTTACCCAAAGTAAAGAATCAAAACAGTTAATCATGAATAAACATGAATACTAATCTCGAAGCATTATGAGAATCTCAACAATACCAACCAATTCTCTCTCCCTTTCTATGAGTAATATATACTAACATCAATAATTTTATGAAGAAATTTAAAATTAGGACATCAATGAGGATTATTCATGTATGCTAATCTCTAGGATTCTAATTTAGCATATAAGGTAAATCTCCTCTAAGTTTGTCTAAACACTGAAGTAAGGTTCTTGTCACTGCACAAAGAAGGGGGAGGTATGTTGGGTGTACCTTAGGTGGGCCTTCTTGTCACTCCATGTAATATTTTCATATTTAAATTATTCAAACATGGGCACCACAAAGGAAGCCATGAGCACAAGGTTATCACTTGCCCATTCTATCTTTGGATGTCAAATGAACTCAATGAGTTTCTATCTTTACACATAAAAATTTATTTAGGAAAAAAAAAGGAAAGAAAGAAAATAATCAAAATATTCTATTAAAAATATGTTAGAACAAGGCAACCCTCCATGCCATGTGGGGCCCAACAAGTGCCCAATCCAATAATGACCCCTTTGGAGATTGGAAGTTGTAACAAGGTCTTGAATTTTCTATCATCCAATTCAATACCCTTCCTTGGAGAGTCTGCCAATTACCTCATAGTGTCGACATGGGTGTCGACATGGGTTGCCAGGATGAGCCTTTGGTACAAAAAGTCAGGGTGTTGTATGAGCAAATCTCAAGCCTTGCGAACCTCAAACCTTCCAAAGATGTCAACATGATCTTCACAAAACTTGTTCTCACATGCATGCCACCAAATCCAATTGATGTAACCAAGCTGTGCAAAAAGGTGCAAGGAATGAGCTCAATGCTCGTTAGGCTTTGTGGTGAGGCTGAGGAACATTTGGAGAGTCATTACTCTACCATTTTAGGCTCATATGAAAACCCACTTGACAATCTTAATATTTTTCCTTACTATTCTAATTACCTCAAGCTTAGCCTCCTTGAATTCAATATCCTTAGCCAACACTAGACTCATGTCCCTAGCAAAATTGCCTTTGTGGGCTCAGGTCCCCTTCCTCTTACCTCAATTTTCTTGGCCTCCAAACACCTTACCAATACCACCTTTCACAACTATGATATTGACCCTTTGGCCAATTCACAGGCTATTGGCTTATTTTTATCTAATTCTGACTTATCCAAAACAATTTTCTTCCATACCAATGATATAATGAATGTAACCAATGACTTAAAAGAATTTTGTGGCGATATCAGTGAATGGAGGTTATCAGCGAAAGGAAAGTAGACAAAAAGGCCAATTGAGAGAGACCCTTTTTTTGGTTGGGCTAGGCAAATCATATCTTTTGAGTTATTACAAGTGCAATATCTTTTGAGTCATTCTGTCAATCCGATAGTAATTTGCTTGTGAAAACAACAGTGCTTTCTATTCATTTTTGAGTATCAGTAGCTCCATGAGGTGAATGGTTGATACTATTTGGTTAGTGTCCAAACTCTTACACCCTAAAACTAAAACTACAGGGACACATTCTATTTAACAAACTATTTTTATTTGCTGAGGAAAGCTATTTAACAAATTTGATATCAAGGTTCTGGCTGTTTTTGTGTATAGTATGACCAAAGAATAAATTATACCAATTATTTTGGACTTGGCATGTTAGATTGTAACAGTGAAATTGAAGTAATACATGATAAATGAAAACTATGGAAACTTTAGTTTACTCTCAAGAAAACGCTTACAATAAAATTAGAAATATTTTGTTATGACTCAAGTCTAATCACTCTATAGTTCAGAACACTCTAGAAAATGCTTGCCAATTCAATTTTCTCAGTACAGTTCAGAACACAAACTGACTACCATTATCTATCCACATAAATCCCAGCCAACTCAAGCAATCCAATAAAGTAAAAATCAAAGCAGAACCACCAAATAATAAATTCTAATTAGACCAAACAAACAAAACCAAAATTACTAATTATTAATAATTACCTCAAGAGAAGCCAGAGATAGGTGTTGAAGGGTGGGCCATTTCTCCATCCAACGGTTGTAGTACTATTGAACAGAAATTAACTGCCAAGACTAAAACACCATCAAGGTCCTTTTCCTTACAACAACTTCTGGTAGGCTTCAAAAATTGCCCACCAACTTTAAATTGTGTAGTTTGACCTCCCTTTCTATATTAAGTCTTTCGAAAATGCTAATTAGCACCTCCTAGTGGAACATTACTGCTTTACATTGCACATGGACCGTCTAGATCAGTTACAAAGTATTACACACCTAAAATAATGATTTCATCTTCCATAATCCTATTGTTTCTACTTTTTACTTATTATTATGTGTCCTTTGGAAGATGGTCATAATTTCTCTTGAACATCGATATCTGTTTGCATAGATACAAGAACAAGACAAACATCAAATACTATACAGGTATCCTCAAAGACAAGCAAACATAAAGCCACAATATTTTCCTAGACGACAAAATAAACCTCCAACACATCTGTTACCTAACTATGGTATAGAATAAAATTAGGTGAACACCTAGTTACTAAAAAACCTCATTCTATTTAAATGGAAGCTGCACATTACACATTCCTTACCATGTGTTCATTTCCCTAACCAAACCCACCCACCATCTATCCACCAATATGCCCTCTGATCAAAAAATGTCATGATTTGTCTCTTTTGAAGCTTAAGCATTGCATTTATATATCATAAACTTATCAAAGTATCTCTCTAATAAAGATATCACATTAACTGCATTAATTTACTAGTGGGGCTCAATGCAAAAATCGCACATAGATAAATATAGAGATAAATCATTATCAATAAACAGAAAACATAATAAAATGTCACAAAGTATAATGATTATCCCCTTAAAACAAAAATATTCACAAGAAACTTCCCCATGTGTCAAGCTGAAACCTGCAGAGAACCCAATTGAAAATACCAAATGTGCAAAAATTTCACAAGAATCGTTTTTCCAACATGAGTAATGGTAAGGGGTCATACACCTAGTTGGAGCTATTGCAAACACAACATGAATTTGTCATGATAATGGACATGGAAACATTGTATTTTTTAGTCTAATTCACTAAAGGAAACAAACAATAACAAACATGAAAACGCTATTTATAAAGGCCAAGATTTTCTTTATGAATAAACAGGAGAATACTATCTTTCATACCCGGGCCATTACAATAGCCATCTCCATATTGAGACATTGCGTCACAAATAGCTAATAATTGCAAGGCTAGTAAAAGAAACTTGAAAGCCATGTCTCATAAACTTCTCTCCTAATTATTGTAACACTTGGCCTTATAGTGGACTTAGACATGGCCACTGTGGGTGGATTAGGTAGGCTAATATCATGAACCCACGTGCCAATATGCATCAATCACAATACCCACAGGCCAATATGCATCATTCTGAATACCCACATGCCAATATGCATCGATCACAATACCCACAAGCCAATATGCATCAACTACAATACACATAAGCCAATATGCCTCAACTACAATACCCACAAGCCAAATTGAAAGTTCTAATTTTATTATATGACGAAAATTGCACACATACTCCTTTTCAGAAAAGAACTAAAAATAAATAAAAAATCTAAAAAATAAGAAAAGGGAAATTAGAATTTACCGAGAGGAGAACAGCAAGCAGTGGTGGATTCGAGAACCAAAAACGCAATTCTAATGAAGTGAAACAGCAGCACGATCCCGAGCACCAGCACCACCGGAAGCAAAGTCCGGGTCGGAATCCGACGGTTCAACTTCGTCATCGCCTTCGCTGTCTCCACCAACGCCACCTTAAAAAAAAAACCACAAAAAAAAATCCACAAAAATCCACTGCCACAACAACACCGACAGCCACCACCGGCACAAACCCACATCCCAAATCAATTATAAAATTAATTACAATTTACACTAAAATCTTAAATTGAATCAGATTCGAGTATTGAAAAAAGAGCAAGGGGCTTACACCAAGGGACGCCGAGAGATTCGAAATTGGCGTGGCGTGGTGAGATTTCCACGCCGATGACCCACAGATCTCCAAGCTGATGACCCACGCCGATCTCCACACCGATCTCACGTCAACACTAATGCCCACACCGATGCCCTCACTGGTCAAAAAGTTTCAAGGTTGGGTTTGGTCTCAGGCGTGGGAGAAGGGAACGGATGAGGCTAAGGGATTAAAAAAATATTTTTTGGTTTTAACTAGATGATCGGTGGTAGTGAGGGGTGGGTTGAAGGTGAGGGTTTGGGAGTCAAATAGAGAGAGTGAGAGAGAAGGTGAGAGTTCAAGATAGACATCAGAGACTAGTTTAGGGTTTATTTTTTAAACTATCTATTAAGCTGCGTTTAATAAACGCAACTCCAGATACGTTAAGCTGCGTTTAATTAAACGCAGCTCTAAGCATTTGTTAAGCTGCGTTTTTTAAAGGCAGCTCCGAAAAAAATTGAAGGGAAAAAAAAAATTCTGCAAAAATGGGGTGGAGAGCCGCGTTTTTATAAACGCGGCTTAAGTCCTACCCATATAAACGCAGCCTCAACAGCACAAAACGCAGCTTCAGGGGAGGTCTATAGCCGCGTTTTTTAAACGCAGCTATACGTCCAGTGTGAAGCTGCGTTTTTCACGAACGCGGTTCAAAGCTCACCCTGTAGCTGCGTTTTTGTAAAACGCAGCTAAAAAACGCGGCTTAAAAACGCGTTTTTGGTAGTGTTTATTGTGATGAAAAAAAAAAAAAAGAATTTATGAGATTCTACTAATCTAAAGCCATTATGAGGCCATTGATTAACACATGTCATCTAAAGAAGATATTGCTACCAGCTGTGCTCAAATCATGTTAAAAATCTATGATTTTAGATAATTTTTTTCAAGAAAAGAAAAATGTTAAAATCAGATTGCTCTGACTATTGCAAAATTACGCAGGTAAACCAAACTTTGTTGAGATTTGATTATTTATTAAATATGAAATAAAATATCTAAATTTTTTTTTTTAACCTTCATAACTCATGCCAAATGTGTGACAAAAAGAGGAACATAAATACTAATATATTTTTAAAAATACTATTTTTGTTGAAGTTAAAAAGATACACAAAAACCAAAAACATAAACGTTTTTACCTCCAACATGGCTCACCCAGAATTCAATATGAATAAAACATTTGCAGCTTTAAATTTAAAAAAAAAAATTTAAAAAGAAAAAGAAAAAGTCACTTTATTGAAAGGGTAATTTCGTAAACACAACTCGTAAGTGGTTGACTGACTTGGGAAAGACTAAAGACTTTTAAGTTTTAAACCGAAAGCCACCGAGATACCAAACGAGACTTTTGATCAGTCATACTTGGGAGTTGAGAGAGCTCAGACTCAGAGAGTTGAATTTGAAGGAGCTGTTTTGCTTTGCTTTGCACCCCAGAAAAAAAAAAGGTACAAGGTTTTTCGTTTACTTTCCTTTTATTATTTACCACGTTTCTGATCCTAAGCAATTTATCATGCCGTTTTGGTATTGATAATGTCTAAAATTAGAAAATGTGTTTGTCTGTGCATCTTATCTTATCTCTCTCTCTCTCTCTCTCGCTCAGAGGATCTTTTTCTGTGGAGATATTGAGAGCTTTTTTATTTTGTGTTTCAAATCTTAGCTTGAGAATAAAATACGGGTTTTTTTTTTAATATTGTTTTCATTATTCTAGCCAATGATTTTATAGTGCTACGCAACAAAATAATTTTTCCACCACTTTGCTGTATCTATGATTCTATGTCCCCATTAGTGATATATTTTACAGAATTATAGATTCCACAATCCACTAGGGAAGTTGATATTTTTGTTTTATATATATATATATATATATATATATATATTAGTAAATAGTTGATCTCAAAGAAGTACTTACAAGAGCTAAAGTCATTGTAGCAGAGTGGTTTAGGCAGAGGACACTAAAAAGTGTGTGATTGAGTTTGAGGTTTCAATTCATATTTCATAGCACACCTGTTGAAGGAATTTTTTTGGTAAGAAGCACGGACATTCCAGAATCCTTAGCATGTCCATCTCGGACATGGACACGCCAGGGACACTATGCTTGTTCTCAATGTAATTTTAGATATGTTTTAAAAGATTTTGAGGGTTGTTATTTGTTTTAAAAACTTCAAATAAACAAAGAATATGTATAGAAATAAACATTTAATGAAAATCTTTTATATATTAATTATTGGTAAAATGGGAGTAAAAATTAACCATTTAATGAAAATTTTTTATAAAGTGTTATAAAAAACTTTCTTGGAAGAATAAAGTACTTTGTAGCATGTGTGTATATCAATATGTGTGTGTTTGTGCAAGGTGGAATTTATCTTTTTGCTAAACTGATTCTTTTAATCTTATCAAAATTCTGACATTGAATTTTTCATATTAGCTATGGCCTTGAGGAAAGCGGAGAAAGATAAGATACTTGAGCTGTTGAAGGACGACAATGTGACAACAATTGTTCTCATTGGGGATGCAGGAGTTGGGAAAACATGGATTGCAAAAAGGATAGCTGATTCAGCAGCCAAGGAGAGCCCATCTTATGTGACTCTTTGGGTATTTATGAATCAACAAGATGATAAGAAGTCTCTCCATGAGAACAGGTCTCTTCATGAGAACATTGCCCGTCAATTGTCTGTACTTTCCACTATTGAGGAGTGGGAAGATAATGCAACTAAGGAGGAAGACCATGAAGAGGAGAGCCTGGAAAGCTTGAAAAATAAGATATCTACTAAGCTTGAAGAATTGAGATTGCGTGATCCTAAAATGCTTCTTCTCTTGATTGTCGATGGTGTTCCTGATACGATGAATGAAAATTATATTTTGTCAGCATTTAGTAAAATTATGCATCTGGATGAGCAGGCTTTGTTTAAGGTTTTAATCACTAGAAGAAAAGAGCCAGTTGTGGAAGTAAATGAAGTGACTGAAACAAAGAGTGAGATAATAAAAATAGAGCCTTTGTCTGATAAGGGATTAAGTCTGTTTCAGGAAAGAGTCACCGACAACATTTCAGGCATTGATGATTTTCAAACACATACCTCAAGAATTGCAGAAAACAGCAAGGGTCTACCAGCTGCAATTGTAGTAATAGCAGAAGCCTTAAATCGTATTCTAGAGAATGATTGTGGGTTTTGGACATTGGAAAGTGCTATGAAAGAAGCAGCGACTTGTGAGGATGCACATAACAGTGTAAATCCACTGATGCGCTGTGGGTATGAAATGTTGCCGAAGAGAGATAAGGCTTTGATTGATTGTTGTTGGTATAGCTTGCAGTTCTTTCACAAGCATGGTGGAGTCCATTACAATGAGTTGATAGCTTGCTGGATATTGGAAGGATATTTTGGTCCTGTTGACCATGTTGAGAAGGTGTATGAAGAGGGACATCGTGTTTTAGTGGAGCTTATAGATCGCCATCTGCTGAAAATACAAGATGATAATGTCGTTGTCGTGGAAGGATTAGCACTTACAATCCTTGATTGTTGTCCTGATAGGAACGAAGGGAAATCAAGTTTGGGTTTGGCTAGAGTGTTTGAGGGTGGCCATTGGCAAGGTTTTGGGAGAATCACACATGCAGACGGTTTGATAAAAACAATGTGCAATCGTGACAGATGGGATAAAGTGTCCACACTACTAATTGATGGAAGTCGTCTCTCCAGGGAAGTCCTTGACACTTTCTTTCAGCCAATGCAGAGACTCGAAGTTCTTGCACTTTTCAATCCCACAATCAAATCATTGCCATCAAGCTTGTCTAAAATGGACAAGCTTCGTCTTCTTGTGCTCAGAGGATGTGATCTATTGGAGAACGTTGATGATATCAAAGAACTTAAATCATTAACGGTTCTAGAGATATCAGGTGCTACCTCCTTGAAGAAAATTCCAGATGATTTTTTTTATAAATTGCTTCAACTTCGAAGCCTGAATCTCTCTGCAGTCCAGATCAAATCGCTGCCTTCTTCCATCTCTGAACTGAGTGAACTTAGGTGGCTCATGCTAAGGGGGTGTGCTAGCTTGGAAGAACTTCCAAGACTACAAAAACTTGAAAACCTCCTAGTGCTTGATCTTTCTGGTGCTATTGAATTGAGAAAATTGAAAGATAAAACGTTTAAAGCACATGCAAAACTTCGAAGGCTTGATCTTTCCCAAACAAAGATTGACCGCTTGCCTTTTTGAAAAATCTGGGAAATCTCACTCAACTCTCCTTAAGATGTTGTGAATGCTTAACTAGACTGCCCAGCCTAAAATCAGTATCTCAGCTTGAAATTCTTGATCTTTCAGGTTCTTCTATGCTAAAGGAAAATCAAGATGAAATCTTTCCAAGTATGGGTGGCCTCAAGACCCTTAATCTTTCTAATACCGCAATCAGGCATTTACCTTCCAATAATAACAGCCTCCCAAATCTCGAGTCGCTGAATCTTTCCGATGCTTTGAGTTTAGACAAAATCGAAGATAATATCTTCGAACATCTAAGATACCTCCGTCATCTTAAACTCTCAAAAACCAAGCTTCAAAAGTTACCCTCACTTTCTAACCTTTGTAACCTTGAAATTCTTAATCTTTCAGGTTGTAGTGCTTTGAAAGAAATTGTGGATCAATCCTTTCAGTACATGACTTGCCTTCAACAACTTAACCTCTCAGAGACTAAGATTGAATGTCTACCATCCCTTTCCAATCTTAGTAACCTCTGTCGACTCTTACTAAGAAACTGTGTCAATCTCAAAGAACTTCCACCTCTGGCATCTCTATTGAAACTTGAGGAGCTTGATTTATGTGGTGCAAGGTCTTTGAAAGAAACTGAAGCTAAATTCTTGGAGAACGTGGTTCACCTTCGGTTCCTCAACCTATCAGGAACTGAACTTGAGTTACCTCCCACGTTCAACCTCACCAACGTCACTCAGCTTTTACTTCAACGTTGTAGACTGTCCAAATTATGTCGAAATTTGGAACAATGTACACAGCTAGAGGTTTTGCATCTTTCTGAGACAGACATTCAGTCTCTATCACTTAAAAATTTCAGCAATCTCCGTGACCTTAACTTAAGAGATTGTTCAAGCTTGGCGGAGCTACTGTGTCTGAAATCAGTTACTCATTTGGAAGTTCTTGATTTGTGGGGAACTAGAGTCAAGGAGTTTCCCTATGAGATCTCACAGTTGACTCATTTGAAGCGCCTTAATTTACCAGACTTAAAGGATGTTCAAACACTTGACTGGGGGAGGATAAAGAACTTACCAGAGGAGCTAAATTGGGATCAGTGTGGCATCTTCAAGTGCAATCAAAATAGGCCTTGCATGTCATTGAGTGGCACTGAATTCTTCCAATATTTGAAGACAAATCCTGGGTTATGGGAGACATGCTTCAAAGAATTTCAGTTCTCTGTTTGTGCTCATGAAGAGGAAGGCACAGCTAGGGACATTTGTTGGCACAGAGTTGACCCTAACTTCAGAGAAATCTACTTCCAGACTCTTTCTCTTCCTGAAGAACATGGCAAGTATCTGGAAATCGTTGGATTTGATAGTTTTACCGGGTTTGAGGATGCCCTCCTAAAAGCTGAATATATCTCTTTGATTGATAACAAGTTTATCAAATCCTTATCAGACTTGGCTGCGGGTGTGAAGTCAATGAATGTTAGCAATGTCATGGCAATGAAAGGCTGTTGGCTAGAGAGGTCAACTGAAATGCAAACTATTTTTGGTGAAGAGGCAGAAGTCTTAAGGGAGGAAAATCTTGAGACTCTGTGGGCTTCAAACCTTCCCATACTGAAGAGTGTCTCTAATGGAAACTTGCGACTTGGACACCTTAAAAAATTATATCTAGATTGTTGCCCAATGCTTGAAACTGTTTTTTATTCATCCCAGCTGCCAGAAAATCTTGAAGTCCTCCAAATTAAATTCTGTGATAAATTGGAAACTCTGTTTATGCCAAATACACCAACAGATTGTAAACTGCAGAATTTACAGAAGCTGCACCTGGTGGAACTGCCTAATTTGACTAGTATTGGGGTGCTAGAGTCGAAGAGCGTTCTGGATATATTTCCATCTTTAAAATTACTCAAAGTCAGGGAATGCCCAAATCTCCAAAATTTAGATAAGATTATGGACTTCAACTGTGGACCCATGAAGTCTAGGGATCACTAGATTGAAGGAGAGCTCTCATTGTTTAATTAACAAAAATAGCACTAGTTACATTGTGCATCTTGCGCCATTTGTACACTCAGGTATGTTATGGTTTCCCTGCATCTTTTTCATACATAAAAACCACATTTTGATATTCCTGCCCAGCTTGCTTTTTCCCTGTTGTTCCGTGTTAATTTCTCTTATGCCTTTCTTCATGTATCCAAGTTTAAGGTTATAGTAAAAGTTTTCTATTTTAGAGTGCATTATTTTTCCTAGTCCATATAATGCTCTGTAAACATTGTTTGTTACTGACTTCTGCGAATCACCTATGTTCTCTTCCTTCTAATTCTTTTGGTACAATGTTGAACTGTAGGGTACAATATTTAGCTTCTAGGTTGCAGTTGTTTGTATAGGACCATTAATCTACTTGCCTTTCTGGTATTTTAAAACAACTTGATAAACTACTAGCTGGGAACAGCGTGATACTTCGCATATGTCAGTATACAAAGTAGATTTCTAAATTCATGTTTAGTTTTGGGTGAGAGCATTTTGACGCAGTGGATCCATGGTTCGCCACTCCTTAATTAGCTGAGACTTCAAACTAATTAGCAAGTTCTGAGTCCATGGTATGGTATAGGTCATGATTAAGCATCATGTAGCAACTAGATCCAGAGAGCTACTTACCACCAAGAAAAAAAAATTAAAAATGAAGAAGAAGATCCACATAGCCAAAGCTCAAAAAGTATTTGTATCTATTTTGAACTTGTAATTACATGATCAAGCCATATGTCAAAGAGGATTTTGTATAGAAGATTTCACTCGGTTATAAGATTTGCCTTAAGCTCAGTTTCTATCTAAAAGAGGCAAAACCAAGAATCTGATATCATGTTTGGGACTTGTCTCTTAATGAGTTAGTTTTTATTATCCCCCTGACTGGTTAGAATTGTTAACTGGTGGAATTGAATCAGTTGATAGTTTACAAGAGTTTTATGGATGGTTAGTCAAATATGTCGGCAAATATGCTAATATTAGTGATTATAAAATTTGTTGATTTGCAAAATTTGGATGTTAGATATTAGTGATAAAGATGAAGATCTCTTGTTTTGGGTTTATTGGGATTTTGAGCTATGTGATAATGCATCTACATCGTATTTGTATCTTCCATATTTGTTATTGAAATTTTCTCTTGACTCTTGCCCATATATGTAGGCTATCGTTGAATTGCGTAAATTTCTAGTGTTCTCTTTTGTACGTGGTCGTCTTTTTATTTTTGGGTTTGGTTTTCTCCGTTTCTATTATTTTTTATCAAAATCTTCCTCAAGTCAATAATCACAATCAATGTTGGTATTTGAGCTTTAGCTTTTACAACAATACTAGTTGCTAACCCGTGCAAAATTTATACACATTCACTTTTATTGGTATAATCATTTGAAAACAATTCTAACTAATACCGAAATGTAAGAAAAGGATTGACTTACTATTTAAAGTAGCCTTCTAAAAAACATGATTGGTTATACAAATCTCATTGTTGTCATGCAAAGGATTTATAAACTATGAATCCCAAAAATATGGGCTTATGCTATCATTTGAATTTACACATATTGTGCAACTAAGCCTTAATTTCTCAGCAACTGTTAAAAATATAAACTGCAAATATATAAATTAATAAAGACCATGACTTGAAGGGGACTCATTAAACTTCAAATTAGAGTAGTAATATCACCTTCTCAATCTTTGCTCAGTTGTAATAATAATATAGAGAAAATTCAAAACATGGAAAGAAAATAAAAATTATAACAATTAATTCCATTATCTTTCATGCTAAACTTTGTAATTGTATGGAATTAAGTCAACTCAATTTAAGTATTTGTAATAAAGTTGGCTTCTACCATTCTCTATTCTATAGCAATATGAACATATCAGATTTCTCAAACAATTACCGGTATTGCAGTAAAATGATTTCTTATTGAAAATAAGAAATAATTAAGCTCATCCCTTAAAGATTTATCTCTTGTACTTGTATGATATGGGTATTTCCATTCAAACTTTAAAATAGATTATGGGTCTTACTTGAATGTTTTCCTTGTGGTGAGGTTTAATAAAATGAGAGAGGTGCTTCATGACCTTCAAAGCAAAAAATCTTTCTTCTAGTCTGTGAGGATAAAAGATCCAAGGTGTATTTTTGGGCCATGAGTTTAATTTAAGGACACATATCTGTTTGAGGACAGATTTATGGTAGTAAGGATGTCAAGCTTAAAAGCCTATGAGTAGATTATTGTATAATAGGTTTGTATAATAGGATGTCAAGCTTAAAAGCCTAATTTTTTTGATAAATAATGTAAATTTTTTCCTAGATTAATTGAATCATATCACGAACGAAACCCTAGAAACCAATATCATACTTTCTTTTTTGCTTAAAATAAACAAATAAGCAAACAAATTTTTTGACCAAAAAGAAAAACTATAACCTTGATCCTCCAACCAACCACCCCTCCCCCTATTTTAAAATTCACGTCTGAGAGAGAGAGAGAGAGAGAGAGAGTTTGCAGAATCTGTGGGTTTATTTTCTAGTCAGATTTATTTGTTTAGATTCACAAATTTGATCAATCTCAAGATTTCAAAATTTGGGAGGATTGGACAATAACTTTCGAATTTTGAAGACCTTTTATCTTAAAACATGCATCAATTGTGACAATTTATTTCTACAACAGAGCATTGTGTTACTGTTTATGTCCACAAAACCAAATAATTGAAGTGAAGTGTAATACTCAAAAGTCAAATTATTATCAATAAACATAATTCTAAAATATAAATATTTTTAAAAAGATGCAAGCCACTATCATCGAACATTGCAATAACGTAATTACTGCATAGATAAAGTGTATTTACTAGCTTTCAAACACACATCAAACATGCAATACACAAATAGTGAGAGAGCTAATTTGATCTGTTCACTAGTTTCCACTGGCTAGTCAATGGAGGCTAGAGCGGTCCGAGAGAATCTAGTCAAGGAAATCCAAGGCATGGCAGTTCAGCGACAACACAATGGCTTTGTGACTGACCTTGAATCGCGACGGTGGCATGGAAGCGAGTCTATTGGGTGCGTTAGGGTTTAGGGAGTGGCTTGGCTTTTGTTTTCGACTGTAATTGGCGATGGTAGCGTGAGATGAGTAGCTTTTGAGAAGAGGGGTAAGGTTGCTAGGGTTTTGAGATGGGAAGAGAGGAGTTATAACATGAGTCTTTCTCTCTTCTTTTTTGAATCTTTATGGGAGTCTTTTTTGTATTTTAATTTTAATGTGAATCTCTCTAATATTTTAATCAAAAGAGTTTTTAATTTTTTAATTTTATTTATTATGCTAACGTGGGAAATTGTGAAAGCTTCAAAAACTTCAGTTTTATATATATATATATATATATATATATATATAACTTGTTCTCTTCTCTTAAATTTTTTTAAAATTTTTTTTGTAATATTACTAATTCTCAAATATAATACTACCCAATGAGTATTATACATAAACTATAAAAATATAATTTACAAAATATTTCCATATGAGTTTATGATGTACTCACATATCGAAAAAATATATAACTAAATTGTTCACTTTATACTCAAATGCGTATTACTTAGAGAGTATAATATGGACCTTTACGACTTGGTAAGAAGAGACGCAAACTCTGGTAGTCAAGACTCAAATCTTGAAGTAATGAAGTCACATGCGTGTTGTTATGTCGAACGTATCTTGGAGAATTTGAGAAACATCACTTCTCATCTCAATCTTATGTCTGATTCATGCAATTAAACCATTTTGTTTGAGTTGCCAAACTTCTTTCTAGTGTCTACTTTTTCAAAATTATTAGCTCTTAAAGCCGTACATTTTTTTTTTAAAAACAAAAATTTTTACAATCAAAGCTAATCTATACCTACCTTCTTATATAAGTACTTTTATTTTTTATTTTTTTGCCTCTAAAGGTGCTTTTGTACTACGATGTCCTAAATAGTTCATGCTTACTATTGATCACTTGCTGGGTTTCAAAATCTGGTTATAGTCTCCCAATTTCTCAACCACAGTTGAATTCTTTTCTTCATCGTGGCAGTGTATTTTCTTCGACTGATAGATCCTTATAATCGTCACTGTTGCCACCACCATCGCAAAAATGAAGATGCCGATACTGAAGACTGCAAAATCAGACCACAATTAGTATAAACTTACTAGACCAATCTCTCTTTTATTATATGTAAAAACTAACAAATACTACTAGTTGAGGCTTTTACCTACAAGTAGATGCATAATAAAACTCCAAAAATTAAGATTAGTTTGTATTATGATTTATATATAATATATATGATCAACTGATCATGTATTGAAAATGGGATACACAATATGAGTGTTAGCTAGTGAAAAAGACTTTTCCTGTGTCTGTTTTCCTCTGTTTTGAACAAGATATAGATGCTAGCTACTCCAATTTTTCAATTCATACAATTTTAAAATATTAATGTTAACAAAAATTCTAAAGTGCAATCAAGGGCATGATAGCTAGTTATTTGACAAGGGTACACAGTGACAAGAAGGGAAGTTTCCTTTCAGTATTTCTACGAAAACCGGGTCAAAGTCTTTGTCAATTTGACCAACGTGAAGTAGAACTGAAATATAACTAATTAAAACCTTTGAGAGTGCTTATCCTACTACATGATGGACACATAACACATTTATGTGAGTGACATGACATGCATGATTTCATTAGTTTTAGATCTTATTTTCCCACTATGATTCCATGTGAATGCTAGAAGACTAAACAGACAGAATAGTTGGAATATGTGATAGGTTGGACTTCAGGGGGATAGAAGATTCTAGGATTTTTTTTTTCTTCCTTCATTGGAAATGACAGAGCAAGTCTGGAAGAATTTAGCGGGACATAAATTTTTTCTCATATCTCAAAAACTCTCAAACTATTGTTTTATTATCCCCATCATGATTTTATTATTCTCTTTTTAGTAAAATGAAATTTTCTTTTCTTTTCTAAGAAACTAGTACATGACAATATGTCCTGGTACATACTTCACAACTTTCATTACTAATCAAAATTGTTAAAATTAGAAATTGTCAAATATTATAGGACATAATCAAAATCATAATCAAAATTTCTAAAAACAGGGGAAAAAAAAAGGACAAAGGACAAAGATTACCTATATCATGTGCCAAGTTAAAACATCCTGTTTTACCCTTCAATCCACAGTGGCTTCCGTTTGCTTCACAATCTTCTGATCCAGGCAAATCCCAAGATAATCCAAGACCAAAACTATTGTCAGCTAGGTAAGGACTATACGGAAAAGGAATTGCCACAGTTTTCACTGGCCTACATGAATTTGGTATAGCCAAGGAAGGCTCTACAGTATAGACATGATATTTGGAGCCACTTAGGCAGGGGATCTCACTGAATGAAGAAGAAACCAACCTAGAAGAACAATTGAGGTATGTGTAGTTCTTAACAACATAGTAATAATGGTAAGGTGTAAGAGAGAGATTGAGGTTAAGAAAGACTTCATGGACACAGCTTTTGGGGTCAAGAAGACTAAGACTTTTGGTGTGGTAAGAGATGGATTTAACAACCAAGTCGCCATTATAGGATGGGAAGGGAATGAAAGTGGTGTTGTCTTTGCATACAAGCTCAAAACCAGGGTGACCACAGTGTTGGAGTTGCAAGCCCTTTACTTGGAAAGGGAATTGAATCTTGGGAGCTCCATCACCACACTGCATCATGGTACAAGCGTCATCATAAGCGTTTATGCTTAGCAAGGTGGAAGAGAAGAGAATAAGGAAGAGAAAAGCATCCATTTCTTAACCAAAAAAAAAAAAGGTATGCAGAAGACACAAGTTTGGGACAATGATAGTTGTTAGTTACTCTTTAATCTTATTCCTATGTGTTATATAACTTATATGGGAAGGTGTTTAAGTGGAACAGGGAAAAGAGACTGCAGCACACCCGAAATGACTTAGAGGCTGCAAGACCCAAAGGGCAAGCAAACTTCAGCTACCTAGAAATACTGTCTTTATTTTCTTTTTCTCTACAGAACAAGTGGGGAGTTTTCACTTTAGAGAAAGCAAATATAGGTTTATTATTAAAAAATTTATCCAATTTTTTTCCATCGTAGAGTGTTTAAGGGGGTTAAACTTGAACATTCAGTTGGAAAGTTTTAGGTTGAGGTTTTGGACCCAAACTTTAAGGAAGCATACAAGAAGATGCTTAAGGAGACTTGGTACCCGGTCAAGAACGCAACCTAACAGTCTGACCTCTCTTTTTACTTTAAAAAATTATAATAAACAACTAGGCCTCGCTTATTTTTCACGAGCTAATAAACTTTTACCCGTTTTTATATTAACTCACTTTTGACATTCATTTTTTTTTACAACATCGTCTAAACCTTCTCTATTTCAAATCTTAGAAATTGAAGCTTGTACGTTTTAATTTCAGTTTTATTTTCGGTGGACCCCTATACTTTATGATCTTTCTGCTTATCATTTCTGTTTTGGACCCTAGCCTTTACGGCCATACCTCTTTAAATAACAAACACTACTTCATTTTGCAGGCTCTAATGAGTCAATATCACTCACCAGTCATTGCCTTACTGATTAAGTTAACTTGACTTTAGTCCTCTCAATTAATTAGCTATCAATTAACTAATTAAACACTCAAAAAAACTTATTTTATTCAAGATTGTACGATACAACTACCGGCACTCAAATACCCTCTGGTCACGCAACAATATTGATTGTATTCTAATAATGCAGCACAATTTATGATGCTCCAAATTGATCATTGTATATTGATTGATGCTCTATTTGTTTTGATAGGAAATCTTTTGTGAAAATAATTTTTTTGTTTTTTCCGGTATTCATTAGTATTATTAAAAAAAAAAAAAAGTTAGAGGAAAACTATCTTTGTTTATAGAGAATCTTATTAAAAATATGACTAATTTTTAAGAGATTATTGTGTGTGTGTGTTTGTGTTTTTTTTTTTTTTTTGAATACAGGATAGAATTCTACTCTAGCCTAATCTAAGTGTATATGTGTGTGAAACTCCCTCCTAGAGACTTGAACCCCGGCCCTTGCCCCCCACACCCTACAAGTATTTATACTTGTGGAGTGATCATTGCACCAAGAGTATACAGTGGTAGAGATTATTGTGTTTGACATGTCTATAAAAGTTTATTTCATTTATTAGTGAAATCTTGATGTGGCATATTGCTATTGGAGGGTGTAAAGTGGGGGATTTTCATAAGGTCCTTATTGAATGTATTCTCACCAAAAAAAAAAAAAAAAAAACTTTCATATTTTATATCTATAATCTACTACATGCCCTCTATTCTGATTAAAAATTAAAAATTAAAAAAAAAAGAATAAAAAAAAAAAGGAGAAGATGAGAGGAGAGTCTAACCCTAAAAATCCAAGCACTATTCATTAATGCCCACTTCAGGAATTTGGGCCCTTTAATCAACTAGTCCTCGAGATGTTTAGGCAGTACCAACTCTCTTATAACCTAACCAAACCAAACCAATCCATCTATGGGATTCCATATCTTTGAAGATTGTAATCCTGATGAGGGCTTCCTGACAAGTGAAGCTATTGGCACTACTTATCAGAGGGTGATCCAAAGCAGTACAACCTTGCATGTGGATTCTTGGGCCATAACCCACTACGGGAGTGGCGACACCATGTGGGATGGACGACTGAACTGAACCAATGAGCAAACGATCATGATACACGAGGTGGGCTGACTACATATTCCAGCAATCAATTCCTATATGCCCAGCCAACGCCCATGCCTACCTAATGCACTAGAGATTCTATCTCTGATTGAGAGAACGCTAGAGATTTTACCAATTTAATTAACTTATGACATCCCAAATTATGCGGAATGGGTTCCATACATGAGAGAACGCTAGAGATTTTACCAATTTAGACAACTTATGATACCCCAAATTATGCGGAATGGGTTCCATAAATGGGTATTGTGCATTCGTGTGTTGAGTGACTTGAGTCCCACATCAGGTGTAACACAACACATGAATTGTGATAGTTCGGATTATGTGAACTAGATTGCGTTGTGTTAAGTTAAGGTGTCCTTAGTCCTATGCATGGGTGTCTCAGACTATTCTACTCCCTACCCGTGAGATGCCTTGAAAACTACATGAACCAAAAGTTTGATGGATAGAAATTGAGACCTCCAGGGTCACAACATGTCTACCAAGTCCATTTAGCCCAAAGCCTGGATGTCATTGAATGGACAATTTCAACAAACTTTGATTTTAACTTGACTGATCTTTTTGAAGTATAAGCGCGCATATGTGGTTAACGTTTTCCTAACTGGAACCCACGTCTTGTCCTGAAGTTAAGAGAGCGCAATTTTACAAACTTCTTTCTTTGATCATAAAACTCCAGAATCAAAGAAATGTGGGAAAGAGAGAAAATAAATAAATAAAAGTTGGCAAAAAAAAAAATACTACTTTGTAAAATATTTCAGTCACCTACCAAATATTCTCAGCAAAAAAATTTAAAACTCCGTCCTGCAAATTCGTACACAATAACGATAGGTAATTTTCTCTGTATTTCAATGTAAAAAAAAAGGAAAAGAAAAAAAAAACGTAGACAAAAACGTTAATAACATATTTCTGGGATCTGCAATACTCTTCATTAAATTTGAGAGTATTTCTTTCGAGCTTAAAAGCAAGAGCCCTTACATTTAAGAATTACTAACATGCTAATAAGCAAACTTCTAATGCAGTTATAGGAATATCTGAAGCATAATCATACATTTCAAAACATTACTAGCCACATACAACTTTTTGCCATCAATATTGTACCAGGAAACATATATTAAAATTTTAGAAAATTTACTTGAGAAATGTTCACTGATACACCCGAGCTCATACATTACTAGAACAACCAACAGACAGACCCAAGAGACAAAAGAATTAGAACTGGAAATGGAGGAAAGAATCACATGAGCTCCCTTGCTAGCCTCACTGGTTTTTCCTTAAGAAAAGCCACATCGCCATTTGGTGTGGTCAGGAGATGATGATTTTGCTCCCCTTCACTCTCTACTGATGCAGACGATACAACCGATTCTGACCCATCATCATCTGTATTGACATAATATTTTTGATCAATGGAGAGAGAGACCTCAACACTAACACATGTAATAGGAAAATCAAATCTCTGAATTTACTGCTTTCTGCTGAACAATTAAGCAGTCACTGTCAAGACATTCCTAGAACTTCTTAGGTGAGAACCCCAGATAACTAATTATAGATGCGACTGCAGGGATTGGATGGTTCCAGCTTCTAACTAGAGAGTGCCTAAAAAATCATTTTCACTGGATATCCTAACAATCCAGAGTTCAAAATTTAAAGAAACAACACCCAAGCCTTGCCCATATGTTTTGGATCAACTATGGACCTAGTTAGCGACTTAGACTAGGTCACATTTATTCTATTTTGCCATTCTATTCTATTTCACCATTCTATTCTATTCTATCCGAAATTATACTTTTTAGTACTTCATGCATTGACATGCCATTTTTTACTACTACTATTAATATTATTCTTGGTCTTCCTCTACCTTTTTAAATTCCCTCCACTTGAACAACTCACTCTTCTCATTGGTGCAATAATTGCTCTCCTTTGAACATGATCGAACCATTTCAAGCGACTCTCCCTCATCTTTTCATCAACAGGGATCATCCCAATCTTTAAATTCCTCTCATGTCTTTCCTTCTGCACTTACCCATCTTAAAATTCTCATTTGAACTACACTTATTTTATAAACATGTTGTGCTTAACAGCCCAATATTCAGTACTCTAGATCATAGCTAGTCTTATGGAAGTCTAGTAAAATTTTCTTTAAATTTATAGATATTCTATGAGCAAACAATACTGTTGATGCACTTCTCCTTTTCATCCACCTTTCTCTTATCCTAGGGTTCACATATTCTTCAATATCTTCAACTTTATGAATTATCGATCCATAACTTTACCATCTTATTGTAACTTGATAAAGTTCAACCAATGCTAATTAAGCATGCGATCCTGGGGAATATCAATGATATAACTAACCTTTTCACCTCATATTTTACACGTTAAAAAAACATAAAAGATAGAAAAGAAAATCTACCTTTTATTTCCATTTTTCGACAAAATGAACACATAACATATATAGAAATATATGGTTAATCAATTACACACAGTGGCTCTGTTATACCAGATTTTGTTTTTCTTGGATAGCCAATGACAGTAATATTCTTTCAAGAAGAAAATACTTTCAAGCATCTGAGGTAATTAGTCTTGCAAAAATGGTTGTCTAAATAGACTTACCAGAATATACTGGATGATCGGGAAGATGTCTCACTGCTGTAACTTGGATGCTTTCAGGCAGAAGACAATTGCAGAAAGAACCTGAAACTTCAACCAGATATACAATCAGATTAAGGAAAAGCCAGTCATATGTTGGCCAAAATATCCATTTGCAGTACCAATAATTGTAAGCGGCTCTTCTGCTCACACCCTTTGAAAACCCTATATAACCAATCTACCCAAAGGTGTGAAACTGCCAAAAATTAATGGACCCTGGAGAGATCTAATGTAGCTGATAATATAGGAAAAATAAAGTATGACATAATGGAAAAATAGTGATTGATCATGTGTTTAATCATATGACCAGGTAACTGTGGAACTATGTTCATACGCATAGTCTAGAAGCTATGGTGAACTTCAAGGTAGATTCTCAGTAATGTAAATACGTAGGCAGAGAGATCTCTTACCTAATCGGGCAAGCCGATTAACCCATCCTGGTATAGACTTTCCAGTTAGCTGCAGAGAAACTTCATCCGTGAAGTGGTTGCAGTTCTTGGCAATCAAATGATAGGTGTCCCCATGATATTTTGCAGAAAGGTGCTCCATGAATGACCGGAACTCTGAACGAGACATGTCAGTGCTGCCCAACAACACTGACCGTCTGAAGATGAAGCCAGGGCAACTTTTTGGTTCCACCTCAAACACCCCACTGGAAGAGTACTCATGTGCTCCAAAGCCATACTCCAAACCATGCACTGTCCATCAAATTTCAGAGACAACTTTTTATGGCTGGTACACCATAGAATTGAAAATACAAAAGCTTCACATCTAGAATCCTCAACAACTACCCATATACAATATCATTTGATAATATCCTAGGATCAAAAACCCCTCATACATGAGTGATCTTATAGGACACCTGCCTGTAAGTCACAAATGGCAGAGAATTGATCAATTGAAGCAGGAGTTTACATTTTCCTAGAAAAGAGGTCATTTATATTATAGCTACTACAGCTATTTAGTGCATGACAATTGCAGGAAAAGATCCAATAATGAAATAAGTCCAAGCATAACCAGTTGAACTAAGTATTTTGGTAGAATGAGAGACCATGTATGCATATGTGCCTATAATATCCCCAACAAAAGAAATAGCACATGGTACAAGTAAGTTTGTTGACATAGTTATCCACTAAAGAACCACTGAAAAAAAAACTGCACCAGTTAGACTCAAATCAAATGGGTTGATGCTTAACAACAGTAATTCATGCAAATTTTCAAAAAATTTAAACTAGAGGACGCATATAATCTAACTCACTTTTGTTGTTGCAGATTTGAGATTATCAATCTTGAAATTTTCATTTAATATTTATATAGACGTGAATCATGTCTAGCCAGATGCAACCAATAACTGACGTAGAACAAGTTTCCTTGGAATTTGTCAAAAACTATGACCATAACAAATCTACAGAAACGGCATGCAGTCATAATGTTCATTCCATTGACCCTTATTTTCGTGCCTAGATTTAGTTTTTATTTTTTTAATATTTAATTTCACTAATATTAGTCTTTCAGTGAATTAGTTGAAATATTATATTTTTTGATAGGTAGTTGGAATATTATATTATTTTTACTTCTATTTTTTATTTTTTTTTTAAGAAAAGCTGTCAAGAAAGTTCCCAAACTAGTTTTATCATAGTCAAATACAATATTTCTCTGATTCTAAAATTTTTGGTTGATTATAGATTTCTAATTCTTGAATATTAAAGAGGTTCATTAAGGTAGAAGAAAAGCCTATTGCGTTTTTGTTTTGCATTAAGTGGTATCATAGCTGTTCAGCAATCTAGTACAGCGAACAATGAGGGCAAGTACAACTAGCATATTGATGAAGATCAAGGGAGTACAAGCCCTTTCAGCCAGGGATGGCAATGGGCAGGTTTTTTGGGTGATCTCATTCCCCGCCCAACCCCACTTGAAAGACCCCATGCCCTATCCCACATGAAGTGGCAACAGGGTATTCCATCCCTGGCACCCTGGCCTGCAGGGATTTTTAAAAACCCATCCCACCCTGTTGTGGCCTGCCCTACCCACCATGCTGGTATTAGCAAATTTTCAAAAAACCACATTCATTTCTCTCTTTTCCACAAGAACAAGATATAATACTATCTCCAAGCACAAAAATTAGTAATAATAATAACAGAAAATTCAACTACTCCATCACCCAAAAATAAAGACCAAACATAGGAAACTAGGAGAGCATAGCAGTACAAATCAAATTCCCAATATACAGAGCACCATGAACTAAGAGCACTAACCAATTGATTCAAATGGAGAAAATTAAAATCAAACTGACAAGAACAATGAGAACTTGGAGAAGAGAGGAGAAATCCTAGCATTATCATCGACACGAGGACATGGGGATTGGAAATTGGATTCTCACAATCCTTTGAGGAGTGGCAATCATGATTGTCATATTCTTGAGTTGGTCATTATCGCTCTTCATTGGAAATGAAATAAGAAAAAAGATCTTGTGTGGAGGAACAGAAAATCAAAAACAAGCAAGAAGGGAGGTTGTTGGAGATGGTGTTGGTGTTTGTTGGGGTTAGGGAAGTCCTTATTGAGAAGTGAGGAGTTAAGTGCCACAAAGTGAGTGCTTGGTTGGGGTGATTTGTGGGGGAATGGAAAATAGAAAGGAGAAAATAGAGGGGATTTTGAATATTGGGGTTGTTTGATTGGAAGGGGAGGGAAGGGGGGATGATTTTGGTGGGGCCCAGCTGGGCCCACCATTTTAAGGTGTTTTCTTGTCTCCCCAAAAATGGGGAGGAGAAAATAGGGGAGAAAGCAGGGCTTAGATGGAAATTTACCTATCTGCCCCTCTCCTATCCCAAAGCTAGTTTTTTTTTTTTTTTTTTCGATGTAACATGAAGTCCCCTATAGCATTGTCCAAAGTTCTATTGGACTCTCACCATTCTCTATTATCTGCAAGAAGGTTCCAAAGCATGCACTTGACTTAGTAAAATTGGTTAAAGTTGTTGGTCTGAGAGTAACAGCAATCAATACAGCAGAACAACTTCATTCATGTCAGGCAGAGATCAAAAATAAACTTAACAATGCTAGCCAATAACCTTAAGCTAGGACAAGATTTAGCCTACTACATTTACATTTTACATTAAAAAATAACCTTAAATTACCCATGAATCCACCAAAAGACTAACTTAATAGAATATAATAGCTAAAACAAATTTAGGAATGAAAACAAGAAACAATAGACAACGTCTTATTTGCTAGATTTTTTATAATCACACTTCTAGGGAAATGCCTAGAACAGCCATTCTACATTAGTCCTAACGCATGCTTTTAATCATAGCTGGCAAAAGTTGTGCAGAGCAATGCAAACATGAAGCTTCAAGATATATCCAAAGTTAACCAATTATAAAGTGCGATATCTTCCGCTCACCATTTGAAGCACTCGTTTCTATTTCTAGTGCAATCATTTTGCAGAATACAGCTTTTTATAGCATATTCATAACTACTACAGCATAAGACAAGAAAACATAATGGCAATAACATTGTGACCTTGTCATACAATCCCATAATTATCTATTTCCAATTTTTGCAGCATTGAAGTTTGAAATAACTAAGGCCGTAAACGAGCCAAGTATTAAAAGTTCAGGCTTGTTCATTTGGTTTTATTTTGAACACAAGCCAAACTCGAGCTTGTTACCAAACAGACTACATATTCAAGCTTGGTTCATTTCCTTGTTGAACAAGTTTGAGCTTGTTCACGAGCTCCTTGATTAACTTTCCAAATATAGTCAAAACTTGACAAAAATTTTGTTACCCTTCTCAAATCTATGAATTTTTACTACAAATAGATTGTGTATATTATCAACAAACTGCAAATAGTAATTTGATATCATATGAACCTATTTACAAATTTACACAATCCAACCTCAAGTCTATATAAGTATATTTTTAGACAAGTATACATATGAAAATAAAATATAATTATACGCAGTAAAATTGATCATCATGTTCACCAGCTCGTTCACGAACACATTATAATGTACGAGCTTGGCTCGTTCAATAGCCAATCCTAAAATTGGGCTAAACAAGCCTTTCTCAAATAAGTAAGAAGCTAAGCAACACAATGCAATGGGTTGGAAATTCATATACCTTCGATACCGGAATGGAAGATCCCGAGGCCGAACCAGTAAAGGTAGTTGTTAATGGGAGTGAGATCATAGACATTGAGGTACAACGAAGCCTGGTTTTTGGTTTCATCGCTCTCATCCTTTTCCCTGCTTGAGCTCGAGCTAGAGCTCAACGGGAACAACCGCATTTTTTTTACCAAATTGCCACTCCCTCTAACACCCAATTTTTGCATACATATGTATACAATATTTACACACTCACAAGCTCATCACCTTCAACACCAATCCAAACACCCTATAAAACCAAACAACAACAACAACAACAAAAAGTTACAGAATTAAGAGAAACCCTAACGATGTGTTTGGCTGCTGAGAAAGCAACGAAATTGTAGAAGAGAAAAGAGTGGGAGTTCCAACTCAATGTCTGGCACGCCAATTTAAGAAGAAAGCTACAGTTTCTTTTTGGGGAAAAAAAAAAGGTAAAATTCTCGGGAAACAAACAGGGTTTAAGAGTGAGTGAGTTTAGTATATAAAGATATGAGGAGCGGTGGAAGGGAAAAGTGGATCGGAGGGAAAGAAAATGAGAATTGGAGGGAAAATGTTTTACCTGAGTCTGACAACGGTATCGGATTTGGATTTGGATTTGGATTTGGGTTGGGAGCGAGCGAGGGAGCAATTAATTCAGAGAGCTTTAGCTAGTTTTGCTTTATTGGGAAGTGAGAGAGAATTCTAGGGAAATTGTGGAATTTTCAATTTCAATGGAATCTGTTTCTGTTCGTACACTGTTGGGACTGGGATTTATTAAAAATTATTAATACTTTCAAACTTTTTTCTTTATTTATTCAGAGCACACGGACACCGGTTTTTGACTTATATGCCAATGCCCCTTGCTTTACTGCTATATCACGAGTCTACCCCTTCCTCTTTTTCTTTTTTCAGAAGAAGATACCATACCATACTTGACTTGCTTTTTCCATTTTTTCGATTTTTTTTTTTAATATTGATTATTGACTCAAAATATTCTACACTTTTCATAAATTTTTTAAAAAATTTATTTATTAAGTCAAACTACTGGAGTATATACTTATTTGAAAATTTTGGTTGAAATTCATATATATATATATATATATATATATATATAAACAAAAATGATATTCAAAAGCAGATTATACAATGAAAAAAAGAAATGAAAGACATTCTTCAAGACAAAGAATGAAATCGTCACTCTCTTTTTCAACACTAATAAGAGTTAGAGCTGCTCTATTACATCGCAAAGGCACACTACCAAAGAAAACAAAATAAAAACTCTCACAAATCAAATTAATATCATCAAGTATCCATGCAAACTCTAGAGGGCAGATTATATCCGAGTTTAGGAGATCATCAGTTGAGCAAACATGCACTCCACAACAATTTTAAAAAGAACAATTTACTTAACAAAATAGTAGTGCTTTCCTCATTATAGATTTCGTACTCCACGGTATATCCAATTCTTTCTTTATAGTTTATTCATTCACATGCCACCTTACTTTAATTTTTTATTTTTTTAATGAAGCTTTAAAAATATATACAAAAACCTCAAAACAAAGTTTTATCTTTAATTATCTCACATTTATTAACTAAGTTACCAAAAATGACATGATGCCGAATAGGGTTTTTTTATAGCATTTTTTGGTGTGTTATGAGAAGTTAAGCTCACCCCATAAGAGAAGTCGAATCAAGCTCGCCTTAAGGAGAATCAAAGTGCCTCTAAGTCAAGAGGCCTTTAACTAATGCATTAGGATGCAGCTTTCAACTAAATGTTTATTTACTTATTTGGTAAAATCTGAATAAATTTATTAATTATTATTATTATTATTATTATTATTATTATTATTATTATTTGAAATGAATAAAATTAGTAGATTTTATTTATTCACAATCTGGTTGACAATAGGAAAGAGAAAAAAATGACATTCTTCATGCCTCTTTATTCTCTTTTGCCGCAATAACTATAGCTAGAGTAGCTCTATTTCATCACATTCACCAAGGCACACTAACAAATGATACATAATGAAAATTCTCGTAAATCAAATTAATATCCTCAAGTATTCACGTATCCTCTAAAGGGGCTGTCTAAGTTTAAGAGATCCACCAGTTCACCAAACGTACATTCTACAACAATGTAAAAGAAACAATTTACCTAACAATATTGCGGTACCTTCCTCATAAGTCATAACAGATGTTGTAGTCCACAATACATCCAATTCTTTTTCTTTTTTTATAGGATACATCCAATTCTTTCCTTGTTTTTTTTCTTTTTTTCTTTTTTTGATGGAAAAGACGATATCAATTCTTTCTTTGTTCATTCACAAGACATTGTACTTTAATTTATACTTTTTTTATAATAAAAAAATTGAGGTTAAAAATTGTACAAAAATCTCCAAAACTAGCTTTTTTGGAAATAAACTACTAACTTTTATCTTTTTACTTCAAATTTATAAAATAAGTTACCAAAAATGATAGGATACCAAATAGATGTTATTATATTTTTTTTAATGCCCGTAAGTCTGTTCTTAAAAAAAATACCCCTAAATCAAGAGACATTTTACAATAAATACTATATCTACAATATTTTTATAACAAATCATAAGTAGTTAGTTGTTATTAGTTCAACTTTGAACCTACCATTGAAATTACTTTTTTGCCCCAACAATAACAACCAGTAACAACCTGCCACTTAAAATTTGTTATGAGAATATTGTGAACATAAAATTTCTCTTTAACTAACGTTGACTTGTTAGCAACTATAAACACTTGTTCCACATCCTTGACACTTCATTGCAAATCATGATCATGAGTTAGATACTCAACATACTTAAGGGATTTTTTTCCTTTTTATAAGTTATTAAGGTGCTTAATTTTCTAATCCAAATAAATCAATTTTGTGTTTTAGGTTTCTTTCTTCTTCTTCTTCTTCTAAATGAAGAAACCATAAATGTAACATTTCAGATATAATCATATGAATTTTTTTTTTTAGAATTTGGATTTGGTACAAGTTAGATTAAAAGTATGAGTAGTTTAAGAAACATAAAATCTTGGTTCGTTTTGTCATAAGTGATCCACACCGATCATTTTTTTTTTTTTTTTGGGAGATAGGATGAGTGAGAAGTTGGTGGGAGTGGCAATTCGGAACTTTCATATATAAAAAAGGCCCGTAAGAATACTATTGTTGACAATATTACAAGGTACACATGGCTGACATTCCGGATTTTAGCATGTCTGGCTCTGGGACAGAATGTAGCATACACTAAAATAACTCTATAGCATTAAAAATATTCAAGATTAAGAAAAGAAAATACCATTGCAGTTACTTTCATTTATGTTAGATTCGTCAACTCAAATATAAATCTTCTTTGAAAGCTCTGTGAATCTTTGTCATTGTTCATGATTAATAAGTAGTTTTGACTTCACTAGTGTCGGCCAATTTTTTACCTACTATATAACTAAACTTTCAATTAATGTAGCAGAAAACATGGTGTCAATGTTTTGCTAGAAACTGAAGATTGGGAACCACAAACTTGTATTGAAATTTTAGCAATCCCTTCAAGATTTTTTCAGGCTAAAACTATACCTACTAGTTTGCGACTTCAAATTGGTATTGAAGAAAGGGAAAAAAAAAATCATTAGCAGGAATTTGCATAATCTAATAATGAGAAACTGTGACCAGCTCATGTTCGGCCAGATACAATTGGATGTGACAGGAGAACAAACTAGGGAACAAAATAAAGAACAATGTTTTGTTTCTACCAAAAATAATAACAATAATAACAAAAAGTATGACCCACTGGAATGAATTGTCTGACCATGGCCCAGATGGGATAAGGAATTAAAGGATATCTTAGAAAGTAGAACGAAGAAAATAAAATAAAAGGGGTTGATGTCTTTAATAATGTCACACATGGCGTTATGTTCTTTTGCCTTTGACATAAAAATATTAGTTGGAGAATGGTGACTAAGAACCTCAGCCGGCCTGAATTCTTCAGGTTTGACAGCAGGCAATTTGAGCTGGCCTATGTTCTTTCCGGCTTTGACCCATCAGCAGGCAGTTTGAACTCATATTGATGCATTCAAAATTTGAGAATAGCTTGTGCGCTCTTAGCTAGTTTCAGAAAGCTAGGCAAGCAAAAGTTTTCATTGCTACTCCCAGAGAGTCCCAAGTTCTATCAGGCACTTTCAGTTTCAGGTCTTATGGTCAAAATTTTTATACTGTCACAATGAGGGCACGGTAGTGTTTGGACTTTGTAGTTATACAAGATTAGTTCATGATGTGTATTCTCACGTTTTTCAGTCTTATGATAAAATAAATTATGCCCTTTCCAATTTACTAAAGGCATTCCTTACGAGCGTCTAAGAGGATGATAAATTGGATCAGGCTCTGTCCAACATTAAACATTTAGCATTAAGAGTTATGGTCACTCATGACTCATGTACAATTGACACATTTTACATTAGAAAGATCATTGTTGTATTTACATGATATACATCAGCTGTAATATCCATAAAAATGGATTACTTCTAAGGTCATTCATCCTGTAGCTGAACTCGGTCTCAATCAATAAACTCAAGTGTGAGACTCTTATCATTTCTGCATGACAACTGGGAGGATTGTGTGGCAACCCAAAGTAGTGCTTAAATGATTGTCAAAAAAAAAAAAAAATTGTGCTTAAATGGCTTCAGTTAACTGGCGCCACAGTTGAAATCTTGATTTTGAACAACATTGTAGTACAGGGAAGATAACTTGCCATCAAATTTTGAGACCATTTTATGAGCAGATAAGCCACAATAACACTCCCCTAGCCGAGCAATGCATATATCAATAATTTTCTTGAACATGCAGTCTTCTTGGATAAGTGGTTGCTCCACAAAGTCAACTAGGGGCATCCACTGCATGGTGGAGCATAAAATTCTGAAGTCAGAAACTATATATGATGCCACTTAAAATTTGAAGAACCTAGGTTGATGCATTTGTAAAGTAATTTGTAGTTCATTTTCCCAAATCCCACTGAACAAGTTAGTTGGGTATGTGAAATAATTTTGTTAAGTTATTGGTGCATTTTACTAACAAAGGGATGCATGCGAGTCAAATAACTCTAACAAAAAGCATCTAGTTAATCAAAGCAGTTCATTATAACAGTGTGATGATTAAGGACAACAATGAGTTGGTGATGCATGAAGCAATTATTTCATAGACAATACTGTGATTCATTTCCACAGCCTGCATGCTTGCAACAATCATTCCACCTACCTAATTTTCTTTAGTTTCCTTTTCCTATTTTCTTGTGGCTCCAAACATAGCCTTTTTTGTTGTGACACTCAAGTGTATGAAAGGATTGTCATAGAACTGATTGTAGATAATTAACAAAAAAAAAAAAAAAAGAACTGATTGTAGACAGCTTCACCTTAAAGTGGTTATTGGTGATAGGCAAGTATTGCAGAGGGTAAAGAAAGCTAATGAAACAGTGTAAAGCATTCTTGAGTGTTCTATAACTGTAAGTTAGGACATTTACCTTCGCTGCTTGAATTTCAAGATCATCGATTCTGATTTGAGTTGATAGGGGTCTTAGCATGCAGATGAAGAACAAATCTGACTTTTCAAAAGCCACATTGTGAGCATGCCTGGAATTGCAGTTGCAGAGAGAATTAGATACTGTTAGTGCAGGGAATAAAGTATTTAGAAAAGTATAGAGCATAGACAGAGTCCAGTTGCACTGGTCAATGGTGCTTCACACCAGAATCTATGCAATGCAGTTATGCCGGCTATACAGACAGTTAGTGAACTTAACCATACAGCCTAAAATTGGTAACTTTAATTATTATTAGATTCTCGCCTGTAACAAGTGATTTTCTCTATGTTACAGAGTGAAAGTAAACATGCAATAATTGCACTTCCTTTTTTTAAACCACATAATAATAGTTATAATGTGTTTTTAAAAATATTTCAACATTTTTTTAAAGCTATACAAAATCCAACCAATTTCATATGCCCCAGATACTTTTCTCCCCTTTCATTACTTGCCTTTGTCTATGAGAATAACATACTGTTATTACCTGAATGCTATGACTTCAACAAACTCAGTATCAATCTGCAATATATACGAATCAGCTAATGTCAATTGGAGAATTCAACTGGTCATTTATGCTACTTGAACTAACAAGAGTAAGTTATTGATGTCCAGGTAAAACGAGGCTTAGAGAAAATATCAACTACTACATTCTTACCCCCGTTTCCTCCTTGACTTCTCTAATAGCTCCTGAAAATATCTCCTCTGACTGATACAAATAAAACAATTGGTAAGAATAAAAAAGAAACAAATTGAAACTATTGAGTTTTACATTATTTTTCTGTTTTAAGTAGGATCATCCAAACAAACTTGCAGTCAAGGTACAACTTAAATAGAAGTACACCTCAAGAACAAAACCAGTTGGAATTTTCCAAAGGCCAACAGATGCTGGAGCACAGTGTTTCTCTTGCACTACGAGAACCTGTAAATTTTCATGAGGTTCCTTTATATTAGATTGAAATTGAATCTCTTTCTGATGCATGTACAATATTATCATAGGATATTAACTCTAGAGCTTGTGTAGTGATTACTACAGGATTCATTCATATAGCTATTTGAACTTCTTTGTTCAGTGAGATACAGAACCAAGGTACCTCATTAAGACTACAGTGGAGGACCATATATACAGTTAACTCATTTTGAAGACTCATCTTTGCCACATTATCAACACAAACAACAAATACCTCATTTTTTTCGTTAACGACAAATCCTCCAACCCCTACTTGATGTGATGCATTATCAGGAAGCATGCAAGGTCCTTCAGGTATCCAGTATGTTAGCATCAAATATCCTCGCTCTGCATGGTGGTATTGGAAACCTTCCTGTAACCAGTTGACATGTCTCAGAGGCGTTTCAGTAAAGTAAATCATTCACTACAAGAATGAAAGGGTTAGTATTTCAAAAGTCATTTTATTAAGTTTTCCTGAACCTGTATGCAATCTAGACGGCTGAAGCTGAAATCAAATCCAAGTTCACTTTTACATTAAGGGTCCAATACTGGAAATTTTTGGTGCAGAAGTTACCTTTACAGCAATTGGAACAAGCTCAGATCGTTCCACTGGCAACTTAAGCCAAACTCCCTTCTTCCCCTGCAGTAAAATGACCTCAGATTTTGAGTGTCTCAAAACTTCAAGATGCATTTCATACTGCATAAATTCCTCTTGTGCCAAATATTGATTGAAGGCTGACAAATCCGTTGAAGTAAAAGTAAATAAGTGACAAAAAAAACTTGGGAAGTGTTACTATCATGTTTGTACTTACACACAGTTTACGAAAATTGATTTGTTCCACTATGTGAACATGAGAGCAAAATCTTGGATTGTATGATCTAAGCCCTAGTCTAGTTTGAGAAACCCATCATACTGAATTTCACTCCAAATTTCAAGGAGCACACAATGGGTGCAGCAAGGGGATGGCTATATATTTTAATTGTATGATTGAGCCTTTAGAACAAAATGGTATAAGAAACCTTCAGCAAATAATTAATATTTGTAAGATCATAATTTAATCTACCAAGCTGTGCCCAATGCTTGCAGTTCTAGAAAAGAAAAGGAACGAACAAGTCGTTTTTATATTATCATCATTATTTACTCATTGTTGTAAAGAAGAGTTCACAGCCACATCAACTATAAAATAAAAAGGAAAGAAAAAGTATTCCATGACAAAAACAAAAAACAAAAAAGGAAAAGAAATCAGATGCATCCGGTCTCTTTCAAAGGCACTGATTATGCCTAAAACTTGTAAATAGTAATGGCCAACGACATAGCAAAAGATTAGTTATTTTAAAGACAGAAATTACCATCTTTTTCCAATGAGAAAGAGAAGCATGAAGTATAGAAACAAAGGCATTTGGATTAGCTGGTAATCTTTCTGGATCAACTATTACTCCCCCATACTCGTCATCAAATGCATGAAGAACTCTGTTATCACTACAATACAGTCTTGAGCTTGTCCCATTTGTTCCATTGATCCGATAGGACAATGAAAGTTTTCCTTGACCAATCGAACCAATGGTCTTTTCCGGCAGATATGTGTTATCTGAAGTACTTGCACAAGTAGCTTTCAGAACTATTCCTGAACCCAAGATTAAGAAGGAAAAAAAAAATGAAAATAAGAATCTGCACACTCATGTAGTCAAAAACCTAAGATCATACACTAAGATAAGTTTAAGACAAATGTCAAAAGTTGGAACATTTTGTGCTTAGTTAAGTGAAAGAATTACCTTTGCAAGCACAGATTTGTGGAGAGAACTTAATACCAAGTACATTCTTGAAATTCAAAAACGGGCTAGAGTATGTTCTTCCCAGATGGACTATCTCAGACACAGACACAGAATTGGATTCAAACAATTTCATCTCCATCACACGGGAGACAGCTCTATAATCTAATGAAATCAAAGTCTTTAAACAAATAAATAAATATATATATATATATATATAACAGTAGCTTAAAGACTTAGACTAAACTATACAAGAACAATTTTACTTTTATATTCTTATATCAAGATTCCCATAGCACGTATTGCTCAAGAACAAGAAAAGAACATGGAATTCATCGTCATTCGGAATGAACGAGAGCTTGCATGATGAAAGTGAAAGACTTGGAAATGTAATGGGAGACAGAAACAAACATGATGAGCTAAGTAAATTGGCACAAACTCAGGTAGAGACACACTGATAAAGTTGAAAATTAAGAGCATATCTTATCCAAATATCTAAGATTAATATGGTGGGACTATATGTATAGCTAAATTTGTGGTGTAAAACGCGTGGTGTGTGTTCAACAATTTTTTTTATTTTTTTGCGAATCTTGTGTTCAACAATAGGTCAAAAACAATTACAACTAAAATGAAAAAAACGAGGGAATTAATAACTTAAAAAAAAAAATTATGATAAGAAATTGAAAAAGGTCCCACGCGCTGTCAAAGAGTGTGGAGTGTGATTTTGTAAAAGAAGTAATTCCTTTTTTTTTTTTTTTTTTTTTTTTTTTTTTTTTTTTTGTGGGCATAGCAGAAACCAGATTGCACAAAGCGGATCACATATCATTGGCAAGATTTACAGAGCTTTTCCTGCTAACGAATGCCCTTAGGGCATCGGTTAACAATCCATTTTAGGAAAATTTTTACATCACTTTTATAAAAAATGAAAAAAACTGTCAAAACATTTATTGCTTTATTTCATTTTTCTATAAAAACTTTCCTCAAATGGATTGTTAATCAATACCCTAAGAGCATTCGTTAGCATTTCTCTTAAAAAAAAAAAAAAAAGCACACACACACAAGTAAGGTCTAGTCAGAAAGCATTGATTAAAAATTCTTGATATGGTAAGGAATAATGTCACCTTTACAATAGTGGCATTTTGACGTGGACTCAAAATTTCTTTGGATAATTTGATAATTATAAGAAAATTTGAATTTTGAATTATTTCTCTTAAAAATATCAAGAAATGTCAGCCAATTAAGTTATAAAACTCTTAGCAACGTGGATTTAATTTTAATTTTAATTTTTCTTTTTTTTTAGAATAATTTAGAGTAGAATTCTCCAACTTAAATAGTTAAATACGCTATTTTTTTTGCAAAAACTGTTGAAAAGCAGTTGGTTGAATTGCACTATTGGAAAATTTTAAGTGAAGCAATGATCTTATGGATTTGTTAGTGGGAAATGCTACATCCTAGGAATGGCAATTTTTCCCCGCCCCGTTTGACCCGCCCCCTCCCCGCTTTGCCCCGTGCAGATTTTTCCCGCCCCGCAAAGGTGATGGGGCGGGGATGGGGCGAGATTTTAGACCCACACCACGGGGCGGGGCGGGGATAGGTTTACACTTTTTAAACCCGCCCCGCCCCATATTTGCCCCACCCCTCGTTAATAAGGGTTAAGTTGTAATTTTTTCATACTCTAAAACGTTACTATTTAAACAAAAATATCATCTTATTTTATTCTACCTAACGCAGTTCTACCTTTTTTTCCTCTCTAACAAAGTTACAAGTAAGAGACCAATATCATCATCTTATTAGGAGTTTAGATTATTTTATTGTGTCATACTATGAGATTTTTTTTGTGATATTGTCTTGTTAAACATTTAAATAATATTATTTAGTTTTTGCTAAAAATTAGTTTGATTTGATAGGATAAATTTATTTATAACTTCAAGTATATTTTTAATATTGAAATATGTCATTTTGTTTAAAAAAATGGTAATAGTTGTAGGGAAAATTAACAAGAAATAAAGTTTTACTATGTAGGGCGGGGCTTCGCGGGGCCTTAAGGGGCGGGGATGGGGCAAGAAATTTTCCCCATTATGCGGGGTGGGGCGAGGCGGGGATGGGGCAAGAAAAATTTGTACGGGGCGGGGGCGGAGATCCCATCCTTCAGCCCCGCCCCATTGCCATCCCTGGTACATCCTTGTTCCTCTTTTTTTTTTTTACCCACATCCTTGTTCCCCTAATTATTTAATTCTTTCATTTTTTCTTTTCATATTATATCTGTATCTGACTGTATCTTTGAAAATTACCTTCATTTCATATGTGCCGTTTGGTGCAATAATTATAGCTTCTAGCAAAACAATTAAATAGTCTACACACGTTTTGCTTTTTTTATTTTTTTGAAGATGCACACGTTTTACTTCTTTAAAGAAATAAACAAAGAACCCCCCTCCCCCCAAACAAGCTAAATTATACACTCTAGCCTCTATATCATTGAGCTAATTTAATAAATAGTAATTTATATCTATATAATAACTAATAGTCAAAACGTTTGATTTTTTGTTAACCAATTTTCATGGCGCCATGTGACTACATAAATTAATGTCATTTTCATTGTGTCATGTGGCTATATAAATTAATACCATGTCTACCAATAAAAACAAATAACAATGTATCTTTTCATTTGGTTCTTATTAACTTTTCGTTTGGCAAACCATTTTAGTGCTATTTTCCTACTGTGGTGTACAGCTGCATCATTATGTAGTACTATTTTCCTACCGCTGGTGTACAGTTGCCTCATTACGTTGGTATTCAATTGTTGCTCTTGGACAGTAGTTACAAGTTAAAAAAAAAAAAAAAACTTGTTACTCTTGGACAGTAGGCCCAATAATGTGACAGTATTTACAAGATTAAAAACAAGAAAACCTCATTACTCTTGGACAGTAGGCCCAACAATTTTTCAGTCATTCACACACACCTTGGTCTAACGCTTACAAACCCACACCGTCTCAGTGGATAACTAATTATTGTTTATATGCACTATTGACCTTTTGTTTTCTTCTTTTCGTTTTTCTGTTTTCTGTTTTTTTTTTCCCCTCTGCCAGAACAAACCCAGCGAAGGTTGTGGACGAAAACAGAGTACCCTTGAAACTACTGCTTTTGTTAAATCTCTTCTTCACAATCATGCTATTGAAGAGTATTAGATATATGGAACAACATGACTGATTAAATTCTGCCATGAAAAATTTCTCACCAACACTGTTCAATTTGTCAATAAGTTGTGTATTTCTGATTTTAATTAAGACATTGAAATTTTGTGCACAGCATGTGTTTGACAAAATGCCTTGCTCTTGAACTACATAACTAGTTAAATTCTAACATAAATAATTTCTCACCAACACTGTCCAATTTGTCAATATGTTGTGTATATCTGTTTCTAATTAAGACATTAAAATTTTGTGCACACCATGTGTTTGACAAAATGCCTTACTTACTCTTGCATTAGTTTGTAGCCACTTTATGGTTTGTGCATCTTGATTTTAATTGCTGCCGGAAAATTTTATTTATTGTTGTTTTGGTTATCAACATATTCTATTGTCAAGCTTATGTCAAAAAGATACAAAAAAAAACATTTTAAAGCTTTATTTATTTGAAATATTGATTAAGTAGTTCTTCAAATTTGTGTTTCATACATTTTATGGATAGTTGAGGATATTAAAGATTTAATTCTTCATTTTATTTTAAACTTAAGTTTGATTTCTATTTTTCATTAAGTAATTTAATGTTTCATCTTTATACAAAATAATTTTCCCGTGCATCACACGGGTTAGTGACTAGTGTATTTTATAATGATATTTTAATTTTTTGTATAGGAATAATCATATTTTAATTTATTATAGGGACAATCACAAATGTAACATATATGTATATATATATATATTATTTTTTTGGCATAAATGCACTTTTAGTCCCTACATTTTAGAGTTTTTCCATTTTAGTCCCTACATTTTATTTTTACCACTTTTAGTCCCTAAACCAATTAACGCGGGACATTTTAGTCCTTGAAGCACCATTCCGCCACTAAACTAATGGGAAAACTGATGGATTAATAAAATAATAATAATAATTTACTGTAGCACTGACACGTCATCGTATAAATTTTAAAAATTAATTTATTAATTTTAATTAAATAAAAAAATAAAAACAGAATTAAAATTCAAAATTCAAATGGATTATGAGTTAAAGATTAAGAGAAGAGAGATTTGGTTCACAGGGTCTGATTTTTTCTCTCTCATTCCCGTGACTTGCGATCGTTCTTGGTGGTTTTGTGGTTGTGCTCCGGCGATTCGTAAGTCTAATTTCGTGGTTGTGCTCCGGCAGGTAGTGGTTCTAATTTCGTGGTTGTGCTTCAGTGGGTCGTGGGTGACTGTGCTTCAATGGTTCTGATCGGTTTGTTGGTCCGACTGGTTCGTGGTTCGTGGGTTTTCTTTTGGCCATGGATCGTGACTAATTTGGTCGTGGGTCGTGGCTAATTTGGTTAATTTTGTTCATGGGTTTTTTTTTTTTTTTTTTTTTTTTTGTGGTTATACTCTGGCGATTTGTGGGTTGTGCTCCGGTGATTCGTGGGTTTCATGGTTGTGCTCCGGTGGGTCGTGGGTGACTCTGCTTCGATGGTTCTAATCAGTTCGTGGGTCCGACTGGTTCGTGGTTCGTGGGTTTTTTTTGGCCATGGATCGCGACTGATTTGGCCGTGGCTCGTGGTTAATTTGGTTGATTTGGTTCATGGGTTTTTTTTTTGCTGTGGGTTGTGGTTGATTTGGCTGTGGGCTGTGGTTCATGGGTTTTTATTTTTTGGCTGTGGTTGGTGGTTGCAGGTTGAGAAGTGGTGGAACCGTGGAAGAGGAAGGTTGTTGGGTTGTGGTTGCTGTGGTTTGTGGTTGTGGTTGGTGGGGCAACGGTGGAGGTGATGGAGTTTACTTTGTTGGAGATTGGTTTGTTTGTTGGGTTTATGGGTGTGGTTGTTTTATTGGAGATTTGGGTTTGGTTCTTTGATGGAGATTGATTTTGCAAGAAATCTGTATTTTTGTGATTGTTGGGTTTTGTTCTCATTTGAAGATTGTTGTGTGTTTTGCATGTTTGGTTGTTAAGTAAATGTAAGAATGGAAACAAAAATATTGATTTTTTAAATTTCTAGGTAAGGTTTGCTGGAAAGAAAATGAAGAACACGGTTAACAGGGAAGAACACATAATTTTCTGGGCAAGGTTTAATTTAATTTTTTTTCTTTTCTTTTTTAAAAAATAAGTAGGTAAGAAATTTTATTATTATTTTATTTATCCGTCAGTTTTCCTATTAGTTTAGTGACAGAATGGTGCTTCAAGGACTAAAATGTCCCGCGTTAATTAGTTTAGGGACTAAAAGTGGTAAAAATAAAATGTAGGGACTAAAATGGAAAAACTCCAAAATGTAGGGACTAAAAGTGCATTTACGCCTATTTTTTTTGTATCCAATGAAAACAATATAATTTTTTTCAAGAATTTAAAAGGTAAGTAAGCGAAAATATTAATTTTTTAATAAAATTTATTTATAATATTTTGTGTATCATTAAAAATTATATAAAATATGAGAATTTTCTTTTAGTTTTAAACAAACTTTTTTAAACCAGAAATTTTCTACCATACAATCAAAAACATGGAGAAACTTATCTAAAAAATTAATAAAACTCAACAAAACTACAATTCAAAAATAAAAAATAAAAAAAATAAAAGATTGCTACTCTTTTTCCTTAAAAAAAAAAAAAACAAAAACAAAAAAAAATCAAGAGTGCAATTCCAAAGGGGGAAAAGCAGAGAAGTTTTTTTTTTTTTTTTTATTTTTAAAAGAAGTATTGTGTTGATATTGTCATAATCTAATCTAACATCTAATCCAACATATGAAAAATGAATAGATAAATAAATAATTTTAAACACAAAATAGAATTTTTTTTCTTAAAAATCTCAAAGAACAAACTAATGAAACAAAGAAGATGAAAAACAATACAAAATATTCGTAAATGCTTAAAACAATTACTTAAACATCTAAGAACATAATATAATAAAGACATAACAATTTGCTGCTAATATATTAAACTTAATATTTACGAACAGTGAAAAGAAACTGCACAAAGACTATTGTCTTCAACTACACTAACTGTTCTTCATTAGCTTGTCTAAATTATCTCTTTTTTTTTTTTTCCAAATAAACTAAAATCCAACAACAACACAAAATATAACATATTATAATATAATTTTTTCCCAATTCAAATCAACATTAAACACCATTCATTAAAAGTATTTAGTGTTGTAAATAAAATGATAAAAAAAATAATTGCATCAAGAAACACATATGAATTAGTTAATAATAGAACAATAAGGGAACGAACCTCTAGTGGGAGATCTTCCTATGGGCAGTGAATATTTTTTATAGAAAAATTTTAAAAAGTAGAATTCGAAAAAACAAATGTTCATCAATCTAAGGTAGAGATACAGAGAAGAGCAAAAAAAATAAAGGAAGATGAAGGGGCAAAATAATATGTAAGGTTAAAACCACCCAAGATGAATATATATAGACAAAAAATTTGTTTGATTTTCCATTGATTTATTAAATAGATTTTAATATCAATTTTTTTTTTCAAAGAATCAAGACCTCAAAGAAGTTTTATTAAATCAACCAAAGTTGGTTACAAGAACATGATGAAGTTGTGGTGGAACACTCTCCATCCACGAGCTAAATTATGAGCTAGATAGTTACCCGACCTACTGGTGTGCGAAAAAAAAATACAAGAAAAAGCTTCTAGGTTTTGTTTAACTGAGGAAATCAAATGGCCAAAGGAAGACAATGACTCCTCCTCCCTTCGTAAGGCTAAAATAATCAACTCTGAAATCTCCCTCGACAATAACAGAGGGTAGATGGAGTTCCATAGCAAAGGAGATGGATCTAACAACTGCCATCGCTTCCACTTCATCTGAGGAAGATGGTAACCTAATTTTTTTGGACATAGAGGCCATCACCCTTCCCTCATGGTCACGAACAACTACTCCCAATCTAGTTTCATCTATCTCACGGAACACAGCACCATCAAAGTTGATCTTGAGGCTCGTCGGCTGTGGTGGAGTCCAGCTGACCCACTGTTTTGATAAAGCATCAGACTGCACTTTTGAGATAGGAAGGGCCTGGGTAAAATTCTGCATGGTTTGTAAGGCTGAACGGGTCACTTGAGAGAGTGGAAATGGCTTATTGTTGGTTCGAAGGGTATTTCGACGGGACCAAATAGTCCAAGCCAAGGTGGCAAACAGCTCCGGTTTTTTCTTCTCCTCTAACACATATTCTACCAACTCAAAGAAATTAGAAAATTTCTTTGTTAAAACCGCCTAAGATGAATTTATAAAGTCAATATATTTAATATTATAAATATATTAAAGGTAAAAAAACAAATATGAAAAAGACTGATTATGTGGCTAATGATGTTGTGATAACGTGGCTTAACAAGAGCATAGCAATAATAAATGCTACGCTTTAAGTTTTATATATATATAATTTCATATGTGCCGTTTGGTGCAATAATTCTAGCTCCTAGCAAAATAAGTAAATAGTCTACACATGTTTTACTTTCTTTTCTTTTCTTTTTTTTTCTTTTTTTGAAGATACACACGTTTTACTTCTTTAAAGAAATAATCAAAGAAATTCACCCCCCCCCCCACCCCACCCAGCTAAATTATACACTCTAGTATCTATATCATTTAACATTAGAAACATTTAGAATGACACAAATTATTAATGAACAAGTCGCAAACCCCGCGTGTTGCACGTGATCTCATTAAATTTATTTATTATTTCACTTTAAACTAATTTAATAAATAGGAATGTAATTTATAATCATATTTTAGATACAATCACAAATGTAATATATATATATATATATATTATTTTTGTCGTACCAAATCAAAACTATATAATTTTTTTCAAGAATTCAAAAGGTAAGTTAGCAAAAATATTAATTTTTTAATAAAAGTTGTTTATAATATTTTGTGTATCATTAAAAATTATATAAAATCTAAAAATTTTCTTTTAGTTTTAAACAAATTTTCTCAAACCAGAAATTTTCTACCATACAACCAAAAATAGCAAGAAACTTAACTAAAAAATTAATAAAACTCAACAAAACTACAATGCAAAAAAATAAAAATAAAAGATTGCTACTCTTTTTCCTTAAAAAAAAAAAAAAAACCAAGAGTGCAATTCCAAAGGGGAAAAAGAAGAGAAGTTTAAAAAAAAAAAAAAAAAGTATTGTGTTAATATTGTCATAATCTAATCTAACATCAAATCCAATATAAGAAAAATGAATAGATAAATAAATAATTTTAAACACAAAATAGAATTTGTTTTCTCAAAAATCTCAAAGAACACACTAATGAAATAAAGAAGATGAAAAATAATATAAAATATCCGTAAACGCTTAAAACAATTACTTAAGCATCTAAGAACATCATATAATAAAGACATAACAATTTGCCGCTAATATATTAAACTCAATATTTACAAAAAGTGAAAAGAAACTGCACAAAGACTATTGTCTTCAACTACACCAATTGTTCTTCATCAGCTTGTCTAGATTACCCTTTTTTTTCCAAATAAACTAAAATCTAACCCAAAAAAAAAAAAATACCCTTTTTTTTTGTTGTAAATAAACTAAAATCTAACCAAAAAAAATATATGACATATTATTATATGATTTTTTCCCCAATTCAGATCAACATCAAACACCGTTCATTAAAAGTATTTAGTATTGTAAATAAAATGATAAAAAAAAAATACTTGCATCAAGGAACACATATGAATTAGTTTATAACAGGACAATAAGGGAACGAATCTCTAGTGGGAGATCCTCCTACGGACTGAATATTTTTTTATAGAAATATTTTAAAAAGTAAAATTCTAAAAAACAAATATTCATCAATCTAAGGTAGAGATACAAGGAAAATTAAAAAAAAAATCCAACAAAAAATGAAAAAAAAAATAGAGAGAGAGAGAGAGAGAGTGAAATAACCTTTTTTGTATGGGAAATATATGCATAGAATGTGAGTGAGTGGCAAATTTATAGTAAGATGATGGGAATAAGGAAAGCAAAAAAACAAGGAAGATAAAAAAACAAGGAAGATGAAAGAGCAAAATAATATGTAAAGTTAAAACCGTCCAAGATGAATATATATAGACATTACTTTTATTTGATTTTCCATTGATTTATTATATAGATTATAATATCAAAATTAAAATAGATAAATATGTAAAGTTAAAACCGCCTAAGATGAATTTTTAAAGCTAATTTATTTATTAATTTAATATTGTAAAAAAATTAAAGGTGAAAAACAAATATGAAAAAGACTAATAATATAGCTAATGATGTTGCGATGAAGTGGCTCAACAGGAGCATAGTAACAATAAATGCTACATTTCAGTTTTTTTTTTTTTTTTTTTAGTTTCCCACAGTATTTCCTCAAAACTTGCAATCAGAAACTAATCACTGTTCGCGCTGAGTGGGCCCACGGAGGGGTAAAGTGCTGGCCTAGGAAATTTTTTCAAAGCTTGCAATCAGAAACTAATCACTATTCGCACTAGGTGGGCCCATGGAGGGGTAAAGTGCTGGCCTAGGAAATTCTTTTCAAAGTGCAGGTAACAAGACTCGAACTAAGAAGCATACCTAGTCGAGCCTAGTACAAGCACCTTTAAACCGAGAGCCCAACCAACTCGGCCAACCCCTTGGGTTTATATTTCAACTTTTAAATATAATACAAATATAGATTGGTAAAATATGATAATATTTATAAAATATAATTTATTATATAATAGAGTTTGAAGAAGACACGAGTTTTGGATGATGGAAAAATATACTTGTATCGCATCAGAGTAAACGCAGCGGAAAAATAACGGATCTACTTCATACATAAAAGTTAACATGCACTATATAAGTTTCAGAATATATAAGAACAAGAGAGTGTACTTTGAAGCTGTGAATTTCAAAACTTGAAGATGAAAAGCACTTGGGAATATTTTCAATCTTCACTCCAATTCCACTAACGCCCAAGATGTGTGGTCTCTCAATCAGTTCCAAAAGGAGAATATCAAAAAGTGTCTAACACTTTTTACACCACTTCACAAGAGTGTTTATACAAATTCCTATGAAATCTCTACAGAAAAATTCTGTGTGTTTCTCCCTTTGTATCTAACTGATTATCTAATTGGGCTGGCCTTTTGGGCCTTTCCAAATGGACTTAAGTGTGTGGCTTGGAGTGGGACCAAAAGGAACCAATAAGACACTAGCTCCAATGGGCCTTAGACTTTTCTGTCAACTCTTGACAAGTCCAAAGTTACCATTAACTATATTTAATATCACTATATAAATATAGTTGCACTCTAGGTCTTATTAATAAATTATATATCAAGACTTTATTATACGTCCAACCCCTTCATAAAATATTCATAGTAATACAAAGTCATTAAAAAAGACTGCCACTTTGTTTATTACTACATCTTAATTCCTTGAGTACCTGGTTTAATTCTTTAAGTTATTTATCATATATTTATGAAATCCAATTCCATAAATATATACTTTAGTAACTCCTTATTAAAGTGGTTAGGCCCAACTCTCTGAATAACAAACCCATTAAATTTATCTCAAAGGAATATTTTGTATCTCCGTTAAGAGACTATGAATTCCATCTTGAGAATATATGTTCCATCAACACTAAATGTGGCTGCCCAACATACTGAGATTTTGACCTTATCTACAGATCTCACTCCTGATATATCAAAGCAACCTACACTTTATGATCAGGTCCATTATCCCCTCAGGATTAAGAGTTCATGCAAATATAAGTCGTGAATTTATTATTCAATTGACAGTCGTTAGGAGAATAATAAATCTCACACCGGTTCAGTTCAATATGTCTTAACTCTTAAAACATAACAACATATCAACTAAAAATCTCAATTTCCATGATCAAGACAAATCATCTTAGTAGATATGTTATAGTCTTCACAGATGAAATGACCAATTTCATTACCGACTACGAACTATAATTCCGAGTTTAACAAAAACTTGTGATTTATATTTTCTGTGACTAAATCACATACTATGCATCTCATGGATTATATGATAATGTCCCAATATTCATGTTACCAATATTTTCAAATAATAATACAACTTTATTAACCATAACATTAAATCATACATAATAAAATACATAGCATCATATAATAGGATTTAAGGACACATATTCCAACAATCTCCCACTTGGCCTAAAGACTATTGTGCACTAATCTAACTCCCATCTCTTCCAAATGTGACTCGAAAGTCCTTTAACGCAAGGCTTTGGTGAAGGGATCCGCTAGATTCTTTGCACCATCAATCTTTGCTACAATCACATCTCCACGAGCAACAATGTCTCCAATGATGTGGTACTTTCTTTCTATGTGTTTTCCTTCCTTGTGATTCCTTGGATCTTTAGATTGTGCAACCGCTCCACTATTGTCACAGAACAATGTAATAGGAACTTGCTCAATTCTTACAACACCAAGATCAGTAAGGAATTTTCTGAGCTAAACAGCCTCTTTTGTTGCCTCACAAACAGCAACATATTCGGCTTCCATGGTAGAGTCCACAATACAAGATTGCTTAACACTCCTCCAACTTATGGCTCCACCTCCCAAGGTGAAAACACAACCCGGCGTGGATTTTTTGAAATCTAAATCCGACTGAAAATCTGAATCTGTATAGCCAATGGGAATCAAATCCTCATAACGGTAAACAAGCATATAATTTCTCGTTCTCCGTAGATACTTGAGAATATGCTTTACAGCTTGCCAATGTTTAAGTCCTGAATTTGATTAATATCGGCTGACCATGCCAACTGAATAACAAATATCTGGCCTAGTACAAAGCATGGCATACATGAGACTTCCTACAGCAGAAGCATAAGGAACTTGTCTCATCATGTTTTCTTCCTCTTGAGTCTTAGGCATTTGGTTATTAGACAGAGGAACTCCATGTCTAAAAGAAAGTAATCATTTCTTGGAGTTTTACATGCTAAACCTTTCTAGAACCTTATCTATATATTCAACTTGTGACAAACCTAACATCCTATTCTTTCAATCTCGCCAAAGCTTGATCCCTAGAATATAGTTAGCTTCGTCTAAGTCTTTCATATCAAATTGGCTTGACAACCAAATTTTAACCGATGATATTACTCTTACATTATTTCCAATGAGTAGAATGTCATCAACATAAAGCACTAGGAACATTACTACTTTGTCTTGATGCCTCTTGTACACACATGGTTCATCAAGATTTTGCTCAAAACCAAATGATTTGATTGCCTGATCAAATCTAATGGTCCATGACCTAGATGCTTGCTTAAGTCCATAAATGGACCTTTTCAACTTGCATACCATATGCTCTTGGTTCTTTGCTATGAAACCTTCTGGTTGCAACATATAGATTTCTTCTTCAAGATTTCTATTAAGAAATGCAGTTTTGACATCCATTTTCCAAATCTCATAATCATAATGAGCAGTAATGGATAAGAGAATTCTGATAGATTTAAGCATGGCTACTGGCGAAAAGGTTTCATCATAATCAATACCTTCCTTTTGTGTATACCCTTTAGCCACTAACCTTGCGTTAAAGGTTTCAACCTTTCCATCTATCCCTCTCTTCCTCTTGTAAACACATTTGCAACCAACAGGTTTAATGCCGTTAGGTGCCTCTACAAGACTCCAAACTTGATTGGAATACATAGAATTTAGTTCAGATTTCATAACTTGGACCCAATGATGTGCATCTATATCATTTATTGCCTCCTCATAAGTGTAGGGATCCGATTCAGCCTCTTCTGAGATAGCCTTATAAGTCTCTCCTAAACCTATAAATCTCACAGGAGACCGAACAATTCTCCCACTACGACGAGGCAATTGTGTACTAGACATTTCATGAGTAGTATCTTGTGGTGTATCTAACACAACCACTTTTTCCTTAGCTTTATCCAATGGTTATTGATTTACAGACTCATTCATTTCAGCCAATACAACTCTACTTCTAGGAGTAAAATTATTCATATAGTCATTTTCCAAAAAATTAGCATTTGTACTAACAAAAACTTTGTTATCATTTCGACTATAGAATAAATAACCATGTAGGGGCATAAAGTCGGCCTTTGGCCCAAATGAGTGACTGGGCCGGCCCAAGTGGCCTTTACAATAGAATTTGTAGAGAATTGGCTTAAAGCCTAGACCTCTTGGTGCTTTAGAAGGTTATGGTGTGAAGTCCAAATCTGCTTCCAGGACACAGCTAGTTGATGGAGTGTATATTTTCCCTCGTCGGACTTGAGCCGAGGAGTCTCTGTACTGACTGGCGTTCTGTTCTTCAAGAGAGAGAGAGAGAGATAGAGAAAGCCTTCCTTTTTCCCTTTTCCAAAATTCGGATCCCCTACAATGGTTCCTCCTTCTCTATTTATACTCCCCATCTCTGGTTCTTACCTGTCTTTTTCCTGAAAACGCTCCCCCATGCTCATAAGGCTGACCACCGTCCCCTCAGAAGTCATTTCTCCATTAATGCGGCCAGGCGGGTAGGTGGGAGGCCTTTAATGCGGTGGCAGCAGCTTTATGCTGCACGCGCCCCGCTTGTCCTCATCCTCGGCATCCCGTGGGAATTCTGAGCGACTTATTGAGCTTCTGTAGCCCCTCCACGGGCACTATGCCACGCCTCTTGGCCCATGCCTCTGTTGCCCGAGGCCATGATCTCCTCGGACACTACCGAACAGGCAGCGACGTGATCGATGGGCTTCTGGGCCCATAGGTTTTGGTAATCTCCTATCTCTTCGCAGTTTCTTGGGCAGGGCGACGTCCTCAGACTGGGCCCAAGGCCCTTACAGCCGCTTTGACGTTTCTGCCCCCACAAACCTCTAGTTTCTTTTGGATAACCAACTAGCAAACATACTTCCAATTTTGGTTCCAACTTATCAAGCTTCCCCTTTAGCACATGTGCTGGACAACCCCAAATATGGAGATACCTCATACTAGGTTTACGCCCACTCTACAGTTCTATGGATGTTTTAGGGACAGATTTTGATAGAACTAAATTCAAAAAATGTATTATTGTATCTAAGGCATATCCCCAAAAAGAAATTGGTAAAGTTGAATAACCCATCATGGATCTAACCATTTCCAAAAGAGTTCTATTCCTTCTCTCCGCTACACCATTTTGTTGAGGTGTTCCAAGTGCAGTCAATTGGGATATAATCTCATTTTGAATTAGGTAATCCTTGAAAATCACAAAAAGGTATTCACCACCTCAATCAGATCAAATGGCCTTTATGCGTTTACCTAATTGATTCTCAACTTCAGCCCTAAACTCTTTGAACTTGTCAAAGGTTTCGGACTTCCACCTCATTAGGTACACATAACCATATCTTGAGTAATCATCCGTAAAAGTGATGAAATACTCATAACCTCTTTTTGCTTGGGTTGACATAGGACCACATATATCTATATGAACTAATTCAAGCAACTCTTAGGCTCTTCTACCTTTTGCATTAAAAGGTCGCTTGGTCATTTTACCTTCCAAACAAGATTCACAAATTGGAAATTCATCAAAGTCCATGGGCTCTAAGAGTCCATCTTTGATCAGTCTTTGAATTCTGTTTGAATTAATATGACCTAAACGCAAGTGCCAAAGATATGCATCACTTGAAGGAAACTTTCTCTTTAATGATTTTACATGTGAGTTACTATCTAATTCAGAATTATGTAGTTCATGCTTAACAGGAGTTAAAATATAAAAACCATCCACAATATTGCCAGAACAGATAAACATTTTATCCTTCTTTATTACAACATTGTCTTTTAGGATAACACAATATCCTTGTTTACCCAAATAAGTTGCAGAAATTAAATTCCTACACATATTATGTACAAACAGACAATCTTGTAATATTAAAACCCTAGACTCAAAGCACAAATAAACAACACCAACAGCTACAATCGGAATTCTGCTCCCATCAGCCAAAGTTAGAAACAATTCCCCTTCACTCAGTTTTCTGGTCTCCTGAAACCCCTACAAAGAATTGTAGATATGATTAGTATAACCTGAATCCACACACCAGGAATCAGTGGGATTCTGTACCAAACATATTTCAAGAAGAAAGGAAGTTTTCATAGCCTTGTTTTTAGCAGCTTTAAACTTTGGACAATTCCTCTTCCAATGTCCTTTCTCACCACAATGGAAACACTTTCCTTTGAGTTTCTTTCCTTTATCGGCAACCCCTAAGGCAATTTGCTTACCCTCTTTCTTAGTGAAATCCTTCTTCTTCTTCTTCTTCTTCTTCTTCTTCTTCTTACCCTTGTCTTTCGACTTAGGTTGAGAAGTAGAAGCTTCACCAACATTGGCTTCAACACTAGAAGTACCTAGGATGCCTTCTGCCACCACTAACTCATTCATTAATTCAGACAAAGAATAAACCTTTTTGTTCATATTATAATTCAGTCTGAATTCCTTGAATGATTCCGGTAGTGACTGGAGTATCATATCCACTTGGGATTCTCCATCAATGTCGGCACCTAAAACTTCCAATGTATTCAGATTAGAGATCATTGTAAGACAATGTTCTCTTACTGAACTACCTTCAGCCATCTTGATATTATAAATTTGCCTCATGGTTTCTTGCCTTGCAGAACGGCCTTGCTCACCAAACATCTCTTTCAGACTTAGCATAATATCCGAAACTAGTTCTACATCTTGCATTTGATGCTGTAGAACATTTGAGATGGACGCTAGGATATAACACTTGGCCATTTCATTAGATTTCTGCCAACGATTATATTGTTGTTTTTCCTCAAGAGAAACATCTAATAAAGGAAAGCTAGGATATGGTTGAGTAAGCACATATTTATGCTCTTCAGAAGTTAAAACAATGTCCAAGTTTCTTTTCCAGTCAACATAGTTAGATCCAGTCAGTTTGTTTTGATTAAGAATAGAAACAAGTGGGCTAAAAGATGCCATGTTCAAATCTGAAAATAACAAACATGAATATAATGAGTAAACTGGACATTATCAATTTAGCATATAAGCATATAATATGGAACCTTAATAAAACCATAAAATAATATATGCAACGACAACCCAATCTCATGTTTAAAATTCCTTGGAAGCAAGTAAATTATAAACACTATAATTAATTGAGAACTATTCTCATTATTAGTGCTATCATGATAACTCTTATCAAACACTAATAATATGCCGATTTTCCTTTAGCCTCTAAGTAATAATGACATAGCTCCGAAGGGAGATTAACATTAAACTTAGTCTAGTGTACACCATTGACTGAATTCTATATGAGTCATAAAGTAACTCCACAGAAGCGTGGTCGTTCTTAATGTAAAAGCACATATTATTCATCATAAAGAAGTTTAACCTGTAGTACTATGAATTAAACACCCTCCGAAGAGAGCAAGGCATATACGCCAAGGCGAGGTGCTTAATCACGCTACTATAAACCGACAACCTTGTATCTCTCTCCCACTAGATGTTTTAAAATAAAGGTTTTTAAATATAAAACATGCATAATATAATTACACATAGTCTTACTCTTTTATATATGGAAAAACACTTAGAAAAAATTCTGGATAAACAGTCCTCGATCGATCCTCGATAGATCCTCGATCGATCAAGAAAAGTTCTGCCAAGCTCGACAGATCCTCGATACATCCTCGATCGATCGAGAAACTTTCTGCCTGCTTGATAGATTCTCGACAGATTCTTGATCGATCGAGCTTCGCGAATTTTGAATTTTCCAGAATTTTCCAAAAATAGTTTTTTAACGTTTTCATGTAAAAAACAACCATCATACGATCATTATGAACATAAATTGATATCAAAACTGAATATCATTGAGGTTATAGCCTTAAATTTCAGTTTAACATACTTAAACTAAAAATTAAACAACTTCATAACACCAAAAACAGTTTTTATCAAACAATAATTTCAACGACCATGCAAAAAACTATTTTCTAACAACATGAAAATATTGTCATAAATTCCAAAACTCAAAACATGTTAAACAGATATGTTAATGAAAATCGCTCTGATACCATTTGATGGAAAAATATACTTGTATCGCATCAGAGTAAACGTGGCGGAAAAATAACGGATCTACTTCATACATAAAAATTAATATGCACTATATAAGTTTCAGAATATATAAGAACAAGAGAGTGTACATTGGAGCGGTGAATTTCAAAACTTGAAGATGAAAAGCACTTGGGAATACTTTCAATTTTCACTCCAATTCCACTAACGCCTAAGATGTGTGGTCTCTCAATCAGTTCCAAAAGAAGAATATCAAAAAGTGTCTAACACTTTTTACACCACTTCACAAGAGTATTCATACAAATTCCTATGAAATCTCTACAGAAAAATTTAGTGTGTTTCTCCTTTTGTATCTAACTGATTATCTAATGGGGCTGGCCTTTTGGGCCTTTCCAAATAGGCTTAAGTGTGTGGCTTAGAGTGAGACCAAAAGGGACCAACAAGACACTAACTCTAATGGGCCTTGGACTTTTCTGTCAACTCTTGACAAGTCCAAAGTTACCATTAACTATATTTAATACCACTATATAAATATAGTTGCACTCTAGGCCTTATTAATAAATTATATCCCAAGACTTTATTATACATACAACCCCTTCATAAAATATTCATAATAATACAAAGTCATTAAAAAAGACCGCCACTTTTTTTATTACTACATCTTAATTTCTTGAGTACCCGGTTTAATTCTTTAAGTTATTCATCATATATTTATGAAATCCAATTCTATTTTATATCTTCGTTAAGAGACTATGAATTCCATCTTGAGAATATATATTCCATCAACACTAAATGTGGTTGCCCAACATACTGAGATTTTAACCTTAACTACAGATCTCACTCCTGATATATCAAAGTAACCTACACTTTATGATCAGGTCCATTATCCTCTCAGGATTAAGAGTTCATGTAAATATAAGTCGTAAGTTTATTATTCAATTGACAGTCGTTAGGAGAATAATAAATCTCACACCGGTCCAGTTCAGTATGTCTTAACTCTTAAAACATATCAACATATCAGCTAGAAATCTCCATTTCCATAATCAAGACAAATCATCTTAGTTGATATGTTATAGTCTTCGCAAATGAAATGCCCAATTTCATCACCGACTACGAACTATAATTCTGAGTTTACAAAGAACTTGTGATTTATATATTCTGTGACTAAATCACATAAATCACATACTATGCATCTCATGGATTATATAATAATGTCTCAATATTCATGTTACCAATATTTTCAAATAATAATACAACTTTATTAACCATAACATTAAATCATACATAATGTCATACATAATAAAATACATAGCATCATACAATAGGATTTAAAGACACATATCCCAACATTGGAAACAAATCTTATTCTTTTTTTTTTTTTTTTGGAAAAAGTGAGAAGTAAATATAGAATAGAAAGATTTTTTTTTTTTTTTTTTTTTTGCTCTTGTACTCAAAAATAGGTTTCTGAGAACATTTTTTTAAGTAGTATCTAAAAAGAAATCCTTATTAAAAATCAACTTTGGAAAGTTTCATATTTAAAATTTTAAAAAAATAATAAAAAAAACTAAAAGATAAAGTTAAAATTATTAAAAATCGAAGGGAGTACATGATCTGATAGTCATCTATGTGTTTAAGGCTGTGTTTGTTTTGGGTGTAAATAAATTTGAAAAATTATTTTACACCCTAATGCATGTTTGGGTGCACATGTAAAATATGGTCAAACTGAAAATAATTTCATTTGACCGTAAAATACGGCCCTTTGACCTGTAAATTATTTTACACATCCTATTTACCTTCAAATGGTTTTCCGTACTCACACATGAAGAGAGAGAGAGAGAGAGAGAGAGAGAGAAAGAGAGAGAGAGAGAGAGAGAGAGAGAGAGAGAGAGAGAGAGAGCTAGAAGGGAAAGTGAAGAAGACAACCAGCCCATTTCCAGCCTCCCTCACAAGTCTACAACCCGAAGAGAGAGAGAGAGAGAGAGCACTAGAAGAATCGGACTGTCGTGCAAGCTCCGCTCACCATGCAAACTCCATCCACCGTGCTTGTCTTCCTTATCTCGGCATCTCTCTTCCTCGTCTCTCTTTCTTTCTCTTTCCCTCTGACCAACCAAGGTCGAATCTTGAACTGCATGTCACCGATCTACAACCCACCACCCACCCACACCGTCACCGCCTCAACCATCTCGTTTCCCTCTTTGGATTTTTTTTAGCGTTTTTTTATTGTAAAATAATATTTATTCTTAGGTTTTGGAGGAACGGTGGCTGGGGTGATTCGTGTGTTTCACAGATCTGATCTAGCAAATCTAGCGTTGATGGTGGGCGATTAGAGGTAGTGGATTGGTGGCTAGGGTGGGTTTTTTCAGGTTATATGAAGGGTTTTTTGTGGGTTTCATTGGTGGATTGGCGATGGGTTTGTTGATTACGATTTTTTCAAGTTATTTGGTTATGTGGTGGTTGATGGTGGCTGCTGGTGGCTGCTAGTGGCTAGGTTTATAGTGGCCTGTGGTGGTTGGGTTTATGGTGGTGATTGTGGTGGTTGGGTTTTTGAAAATAGGTTTTTACATACAAAACCAAACATAGAATATAATTTTCCAGTAAATTTTCCATAACACAAACAAACAATTAAAAATATTTTTCTTTACGCAAAATATTTCACTTGAAAATATTTTAAATTCAAAAAATATTTTACATATTGCCAAACACAACAACCTAAAGTAATATAATGGAATCCATCAAGTAATATAATGGAATCCATCCTGTAGTTTTCGATAAAGCGAGAAGCTAGGATTTGATTTCACATGATGGATTCCACGTTTTCATGCTAGGATTTGATTTCTTAAAGCTTGCATCTACTCTGTTTCCTTTTTTCCCCTAAAATATTTATTTTTAAGGGTGTTTAAGAGCTTTTTTAAAATAATAAATATAATAAAAATAAAAAGAGCATGGTAATAGCAAGCATTTTTTTACACCACAAAACAAAAAAGATTGCTTGCATTTGATGGTGTTCATAAATGGCCAAAAGTAATTGAGGTATTTATTTATATTGGCATATTATTAGGTTTATCAACAAGTTTAAAAATATAACAATTTTCATAATAATTTTTTAACCACTAAGGTAGTATGTTGTGATTGAAGTAAATAAAAGTTATGATATTGGCAAATCTATTTGAAAGTGATGCTGATCCAATCACAATTTACCATATTAATAGTTTTGAAAATTATTATGTCTTTAACATTATCTTGGGTGTGGAACATAAAGACTTTGGGCCAAAAAGCCATGGGACACAAGCCCAATGTCTTAGAAGTTAGAACATGGTAGGTCCACTATCAACAAACCTTTTATAGTTCAAAAAGGACATCCAAACATTGCTCCATGCAAAGGTTTGACAAAAAAGGCAAAACTTAGGTATTATTTTTGAGATTCACCTCTTAAAATTCAACTATATAGCTGTACTTAACTAAAAATATAGTTTCATCTATGAGAAAAAAAAACCACATAACTAATTTTAAGAGAAGAACTTAATGAACAACACCTAAGGTAATGTACCTAAGTTTTGTTCTATAAAAAAACTTTAACACACCTACTTTATGGAGTTTTTCTCTCACCATTATTATTTAACATAACCTTCAAAGTACTTCTGATTAACCCCACAAATTAGTGTTAGATATAGTAAATAAGCTTTTTCTAATTTGAAGCATGCTTTGGTCCCATGTTGGTGTACACTTGAAGGATCCTCTCCTCACATTTGATTTCCCACATTATAGGTTGAAAACTCAAATAGTGTAAAACACTACAACTAGCTTAGACCATCAATTCTAAATTACGGTTTAATTACTTTTACTCTAACTTAACTAAGTACGGAATAAAATTAAATGAATCGTAATAAAACTGAAACACTACTCTAAGGCATAAGCATAAACAATAAACAATAAATGTAAAGTTTAAAGAGTAGAAAAGAGAAATGCAAATACAAGATAACATTGAAACGTGTTATCGAAGAGGAAATTGAAGTACTCGGCGAAAAACCTCTACGCAGCCCTCCAAGCTGAAATTGATCCATTAGTGAATAAAGTTGGAGTACACGAATATTAAAAAGAGCCTCTAATCTACCCAATTTACTTGAACCCTCCAAGTTCTTGCTACCAACGGCTTCACGGAGCCATATCTTCACTTGTTATCCCGATCCCGCAAATAGCTCCAAATTGCATCCGCAAATCAATGGCTTCTTCCAATGCTTTCATACGCACCAAAACTTCTCTCAACACTCAGAATGGGTGAGGTAAGTGTTTGGGCTAAAAACCTCTCAAAGATGTGTAGATTTAAAGGTAGGAGTAGAGGAAAACTTTAGAGAAATGATGTAAACGATTATGGGTTTACAATCTCTAACTTTCAAGTGTATAGCTAGGGTTCTCTCTTTCAAAAGTTTGTTTGGAAAAACTCTTTACAATTTCGTGAGTAATATGAGCTTATATAGTGTTGGTAAAGGTATGAGAAAAACACACTTTAAAAAGCTCTAGGCAATGAGTTTCGCGAGTCGCTCACGACTTGGCCTGAGTTGCGAAGTGACTCACGAAATTCAGCCTATCATGAGATCGTTCAAATTCCAGCATGTACTTCTCATGTAACCTTTCGCGAGTTGTCACTCGCAAGCTAGTCGCAAAATTTCCTTCTTCACAGATTTTCACAAAACTTTCACACACAACTCTTACATTAAATCCCACAATAAATATTATAGGGAAATGATTGAACAAAAATATAATCAAATTTGACATAGAATTAAAGTCAATATAAAAACATAGTTGTAAATCAGAGTTTTATATGAGTTATTTGTTTTTCCCTTCAAAGAGTGATGGGATAAAGGCAAACTATTATTTTTATCTTGTATAATAATTCTGGTCTTGTCCTTAGTTCGACTTGTTTGCTTCAAGTGCAAGTGCAATACTAATGGATTTGAAGGCAGCATTGACAGAATCATAGAACTTAATGTACTTATTATCAATCTACTGCTAAAATTTTCCAACATCCTATTGATCTTTATGAAATTGGCCAGTGGGATTTGATTTTTCAATGATACTAAGTATATTCTATAGATCTTTTGCTTTGTTTCGGCCGCTACAAAAACCATGCCTTTGTCATCAAAATGCACACTAAGTTACTAATTATTAGATTTAGATCTTCTTGTATTATCTTTAATAAATAAATAAAAAACGCATAATCCAATACGATAAAAATGATGGAAATTTTATAGCAATCCATTTTCTGTGAAAATAAATTTGCAATCACAAAAGTCAACCAAAAACGAGCGTGTCTACCATTCTCTGTGCGATACGCGTAGGTAAAATGTTTTTGTCATTTCGAAATTAGTTCACATTTTATTTTATTTTAATCTGAAATTGCGTGGATAGCGATATTAGCACGTGATTTTCATGTCTTTAGAGATGTTGTCTTTTTGAGTGAAATGTTTGTCCACCGTCCACCAAAAACGAGCAATGATATTTATTTATTTTGGCTGAATGGGCAATGATATTTATACTAGCAAATAACTTAATAACGGGCTCAGAAGACATGACTTTTTTTTTTTGATAAAATATTATGACTTACGGAACTTTGATCTTTAACAATAATTAATAATTAGAATTCAATTATATGAGGGGCTCTTATTAACTAATTCATTTGTTCATGAGACTTTGCTATTACTGCATAGTTTTAAAAGTTGACAAATACTCTATTTCAAAGCCGTGTAACAAGGGTGCTTTCAAGTTGGATACCCCTGTTAGCTTGCAAGATATGCTCTAACCCTCTTAATCTTATGTATTAGCTTCATATTCAAAGGTAATTCCCTTGGTTTTAGCCAAAGTCATTTGTGGCCAAGGTTCAATCAGTTGAGAGCTTAGTCAGTTGAAGATGTTATGGGCGTTATGTCCAAGTTTTATTAAACTAGCAATGTTTTTCTTTTTTATTTTCATTACATAAAGTCTTAGTATTTTTATGAACCAAAAAAAAAAAAAAAAACACCCAGTGGGTCCTATTTATAAACTATTGTTTGGTATAATTCATGGTTTACAATGAGAAGAGTAGTATTTGAACTTGAGATATCTTTGATAAATTTTGATTCTAATTTTATGATTTTAATCTTGCCCCCCCTAAACTCAAATTCTGACTCCACCTCTCTATCACAACCTTTGGATTCAGTCCGGGGATTAATGGATATGATTATGAGATTCATGTTTTATATATGAGAAGAATAATGTATAATATTCGATATATTAAATAATTATTGATATACTGTTTCAGCTCGATCGATAAAGTTTTTTGTCAAGAAAATTATAATGCAAAGAGAGAGAGACACCGCAAAAATACTTATTAGACTGTAATGTGGGTTAACGTCAATATCATTAGAAGCAAATTAGTTGCATTTAAGTTGTAGAATACGAAGAAATAGGGTTAAGTGAGAATAATGAGGAAGAGAGAATATATTTATATTCTTTCTCCTTATCCTACATAGAGAAAAGAAAGAAAAGGTTGAGGGCATTTACTTGATCAAGCCCATACCTTAGCATATATTTATATTAGGGTTTATAACATGATTACAAAAATACCCTTATTAATGTGCCAAAATAAATGATAATTAGAATTAACTCTTGCCAAGAGTTATGTAGCTCAATTGGTTGGTATCCATCCACTTATTAATTTGTTGAAATAAACGATAACTAGAATTAACTCTAACAGGTGCCAAGAGTCATATAACTCAACTGGCTGAAAATCATTCCTGGTTGTGACTATCAAATTATAAAAATAAAAACAAAATAGTTATTACAGCGGTCCTAAGTTCTTGATCCTCCTCTAGCGGCTATCTTTGACATTAAGTTCTTGAGATGATCATAACGGCTATATTGGTAATCAATCAAGACACAGAGCTGCCTTATGGCCTCCCTCTTCTCCTCTCCTAGACTCAACAATTCTTCATCCTTCTCTTTAATACTCTTCTCCAAATCCCCCACCTTCTTTTGAAGTTGGTTAATGGCTTTCTTCAGATTCAGCTTTTCCTCTACTTCCTTGTTTTCCTTTGCTTCCAAATTCCAAACCTTCTCTCTTAACAAGACTTCCTGTTCTACCTTGTCATCAAGTCGGGCAATTAAACAATCTGTATAAACCTTCAGTGCTTTCATTTCTTTATTTCTCTCTGTCACCCATTCCTTTACATGCTGAAGCTCATTTGACATCTTGTTAATACGATTAAGAACATTGGCGTTGTCCACCTCAACCTTATTGACCACCAGGTCTGATATACTCAATGTATTGTTTGCTGCTACCACTATAGCTCTCATCTTCCTTATCTCAGCTCCATAAGTTGCAGTCTTGTCTTCAAGTACTCTAATCTCTTGCTCATACCTCTCTTTTGTCATCCTGTAGTTTTCTTTGTTTTCAGTGTGTAGATGTTCTATGACCAGGACTCTTTGGCACAACAGACGGATATTATCCTCAATATTATTGCGGAACTTTTCTGCTAGTTCTTCTATCTTCCTTTCTGCAAAGTGTAGACTTTTCTTGTTTTTAGTGCTTTCCTGTTCTTTCAAAGTTCTCTTCTCATCTCCAAACTTGCTTATTAATTCGTAGTTTTGACTTTCTACAAGGGTCAGTCTTTGACATGATTCTTGTTTATCTCTCTCAATTTGTAACTCCAACTGGCTTTTCCGAGTCTGCAAAGAATCCAAATCCTGTTGCAGATTATTAATTTGTGCTGATAAGATCATAAATTGAGTGGAGGCTTCATTCTCTTTAATTTTATATTTCTTTTGAAGAGCAGAAATCACATGTCCCCTCTCTGTCAATGCACTCTCCAATTCAAGATTTCTAGCATGCAGCCCTTCCTTTTCCTTTATCAAGTCTGCAATTTTCAACGAAGAATAGTTCTCGCTGTCTTTGAGTTTCTTCAGGAGGCTAGCTACTTCATCTCCTTTGTCTTTTAACAAAAACTCAAGTTGCAAAATCCGGGCATGCAATCCAATATTTGTCTCTTTTAGCTGTGTAGCTTCAGTTGCTTTGCTTTGAATATGTGCCTTCATATTTCTTTTCTGGTCATGCAAGGATTCAACTTCAAATTTCAAGCCAGTTAACTGACTCTTTAACTCCCTTATCCTACCTGATGCTTGAGTTTTATGCTCCTCATACTCCTTTACAATAGCCAAAAGTTCCCTTTCTCTTTGATCAGCTTCAACCCTCAGATTTTTGTTGATTTTCTCAGCTTCTTGAATTTTGCACATTGCTGCCATGTGGTCCGAATTTAAATATTCCTTTTTTGCTTCAGTAGAGGACAACTTATGATTTGGATCAGCAACTTCAAATTCTTCAGTTGCCAGCTCCTGATTTTCATTCTCCAATTTGCCATTATTACCATCTATTTCGTCTGAGGAATAATATTCTGAGTCCGAGCTTGAAGGAGACAAAGGAAAATTTTCCTCTTCTCTGCCATGAAGTCCTGTATCCAAGTCTCTTCTAAGATGATCATACATGGCATAGAGTGATTTGTACCTTTTGTAGAAGTTCTCGACGAGTCCAACAAGTTCTGACTCTTTCTTTGGATCTTTTGTGATTCCATATTTCCTACATTCAACTTCATCCTTGACAAGCTTCAAGATTCTTGTCACATAATTTTCAGTTTCTGCAAATTACAGAAAAAATTCCAGAATGCTGACATAGAATTAAATAAAATAAAATAAAAGTGGCTACTGTTAACATATGAACAATTCATAATATATTGGAAAAAGTAGGTTGGGTAACTGGGTAAGTTAGACAATGAGTGCTATTTAACTATAATGATACAAAGCAATGAGTTAAATAATAATGGTTATGAGTAAAACCAACCAAAAATTCCAAGAAAGATTTCAAATCCTCATAATTGGTAAGAGCATCTGGCAATTGTACCCATTTGGCAAAAAAACACAAAAAAGCCCCTTTTATCAATTGGCAAATGTTGCAAATTTTTGCAACATTGAACAGTACCGTGGCAATTTTGCCACGGTACGGATAGGTGTGGTAAAATTTTTATTATTTTTTATTTGACTTTTCTCTCTCTTCTCATTTCTTTAATCCTTTTTTTCTCTCTCCTCACAATCTGTCTCTCGCTCTCTCTCTCCCAACCGGTCTCTCTCTCCCTCTTCAGATCAGATTCCTAGCTCTTCAGATCAAACTCAAGAATCTTCCCTGCCGATCTCGGTCTCCATCTCGCCGATCTCGATCTCGCCTCTGTCAGCTCCTCCCTGCCGATCTCAATCTCGCCGCCTCACTTTCCAGTCTTGCCGCCTCATGCTCGCCGTCGATCTCGCCGCCGATCTCGCCAGTTCTCGTTATTTGAGTGTGGGTCTATTTGAGTTTTTTTTTTTTTTCCTCCTTTTTTGAGGTTTTTGGATTTGGAATTTGCTAGTGTTGTTGGTGTTGATGTTGTTGCTGTTGATGTAGTTGCTGTTGTTGATCGGCGGCGTTGATGTAGTTGCCGTCGTTGATGACAATAGGTAGAGATAATATATTATTTTATTGGGTAGCAAATATTAATTTAATGTATAGAATTGAATTTTACAACATCTGATAAAGTAGGGTTTTGATGTTGTAAAATGGCATATTTTTTGCCACAGCTGCTGTGGATGCTCTAATACCAATTATAAAAAAAAAATTAGTAATGGCCACCAGCAATATAAATTACAGTTCCCAAGCTTCAGTTATGTTATCAGATCCTCAGATCAAGCATGTACACAATGATTGTTTTAGAGGGGAACACCTTGGTGAGACTCTAATTTAGTAGTTAATTAACATAATTAAGGACACCACTTACCCCCAAAAGCTTAACCCAATGAGTTTAAATTCAATTATTTATATTAACTACTAATTTTTTTCATTAATATCCAATGTGGGACTTCACTACTCAACTAACCACATATATTATTTTCTGCCAAATATAAGAAAATGACTTTTCCCCGTTGGTAAGGGGAGAGAACTAAATTGAAAGTCTAAAGGAATTGAAGCTTTTGTAAGTAGCAAAAGTGACATGATTTACAACAAACTTGTAAATTAGTTATTTTTACTTAGGTTAGTGTCTAGTAGGATATCATTAGAAAGCATTCTTTAACCTTCAAACCCTATAACTGCTAATACAAGTTCAAGATTGAGTTCATTTAGAAGAGAGAGTTGCACCAGTTTTAGTCTGATCTAGTTCTTCGGCTTTTTCTGGATCAACTTCAACATGATACTCCAAAAACTTTGTTAACTCCTCCATCTCTAGTTTAGGTTTCTCAGCAAACCTACACATAAAGAGGCACTTGTCAAGATGAAGCAATTATCAAGCAAAACAGACTAGAGATCTGGAAAAAATTTATATAAAAAAAAAAAAACCCAAATCATGGGAAAACAGATTCTGCAGACGCAATAATTTGACAGTTGGTTACTTAGCAAAGAAGACTCTAGGTGCTTGCCTAACAACTTTTAATTAGGCCATTAAATTATTAAAGGAACAAATACATTAAGTGCACAAGTGATCAAATTAACCCAAATTTAAAATTTTTTTGAGATAGGTAGATAATGGTAGAGGAGGGAGATGTGGTTCGAAGTTTCAAATTACAGATATTGAATACTATAAAGAATGTCACTACCACCCCAATCCTTTTTCTTTTCTTTTTTTCAAAAAAAAAAAAAAAGAATAAAACAAGGACAGTTCAACATGTCAATTGGAAACATACTACATCATTGAGGGGAACAAAAGAGAAGAAGAAGGAAGCTTGCCTGCCCATGTGTAATGAGCAACTTTACTTATTCTCTGCAATGTATTAACACACTACTGAATTTCCAAGCATTATTTATATATTATCATTTTACCATGCAAAAATAGGTAGCATTCATTGGTAGTAAACACATTTTATACCAAAGAATTCTGTTGGAAATTTAATTAGCGGGGGCCAAAATTAGCATAATATCAAATTTCAAGAAAAAAAACATGGGATCTTCCAGAATTGAACCTAAAATCTCAACAACAAAAAAATTACTAAATTTACTTAACTATGAATACTCAAAGTTCTTATTTTTCTAATTGATTGCTTGAATAAAAGGAAGGAAATGTTTTAGGAGTTATAATGTTGCTGTTCAGGTGCGCTTTAGAAAATTCCAAAAAGCCTAGAAATTTGAATTTAATGTTGTTTTACTTTTAGGATTTAAAACTATGAGTATCTTTTTTTTTTTTTTTTTTACAGACAACATATTACTAATTCCACAGCTCGAACCATTTTTTCTCTAGACTCACAAGTATTTTGTGCATGAAGATGTGTCAATTTAACTATAAGGCATTTGGCAAACTATGAATGACTGAATGACTTAGTTAAGTGGATCATTTCATGATTTAACAAAATAAATATAAAAAATAAATTAGTTACCTGTGAATTGAACACAACTTTTCTCCCAGAAGAATCTGAACATACAGTGGAATAAATTAACTTTAAAAAAAAAGTATTTTCAAGCAAAAAAAGGAAAATAGAGAAAAAAATTATAGTGATTTTTTTTTTTATTTTTGGGAAGGATTATAGTTACTATTCCAATTTTGTTGTAGTACTTGTCCTTGAATTCCCTTTAGGTTCGCCATTATTACTGTGGATACCGCCAAGTAAGCATATCATTATTCTCGCTGTCTCAAGAACAAAAAACGCCATACATTCTTATCCCAATTAATCCTTAATTGTTATTCCTATTAGTTCATTAAATGACACTTGTAACATTTCTCGCCTTTTTCTGTCTCTTACACGGAGACAAGAGCATCATTGTAGGGGAATCCACACATGTTGCGAGACGAGGCTCATAAGACTGTCTTATAAAATATTTATAAAAAATAAAAATTAAAGTCATTTATGGGGAAAAAAAATCTGTTTAGAATTAGTCTTTCTTTATTTATTTTTGCCGAATGATTCTCACAGTTTCAATTTCATCCTTCACTTTAATTCTTGAAAAATCAAGGTCCTTAATTACTAACGTGTTAATTTTGACACCCAATTTTCAAAAAATCAAGTCATATCCCTTTTAAGAAGGATAAAGTGAGTTCTCTTTCGTGTTTGAGAGAGAGAATGACGCCTCGTATTTCTATCTTTAATCTATATCTATATAAAAAGTGAGAATGTTTGAGTGGTTTTGTCGAGCACTTCTTCATGCATTTGGTTTTGTTGAGCAGTTTACGGTTTTGTTATTTTTCTTAATATTAATTAATAAGTGAGTAGATGTGTAATGGGTGATTTAGTTACACTTTTATCCTAGAAAAGTCATGAAAACTTAAAAATTATGAGGCTAGTTTTTTTTTTTTTTTTTTTTTTTTGAGTTCTTTTGAAGTTAATTGATAGGCAGATTGAGAGAGAGTGTAATGAGTCTATCAAATATTTAAGTTTTTTTTTTTAGGTTAAAAAATTCACAGCCGCACAGGTGGACAAAGAGAGTCGGAAAAAATTTTAAAAATGAAAAAAAATACGCAACAACACTTAAGACTTCACTACTTTTCAAAAATTTAAAAAGTAATTACATTTCATATAAATAGAAGACTGCCATTTAAGTTCTTTCTAAATCGTTTTGTCAAATATAAACAGCCGAACTCTCATTTTTACGTTGATGTATATATATTATAAGATAGAGTATTAGAATATAATATGACCTTTCTTCTATTAAGCAGAGAGGAGGACCTAGATTTTCTCCTTAAAAAAAAAAAAAAAAAAAAAGGACCTGGCCAAGTAGCCTCAGTCACACACGTGCATGCGCAGGCCCACAATGAATCGAATCAGGCCGAACTGGGCATGGGTGCAGGTGTTGGTGCGTGAGGGTTGGGCTTGTCCAATGTAATTGTGTGTTTGTTCTTCTTGTTTAATTTTTCAAAACAACGTGACTATTGACCTTGTACCTGTTTTGAATTGTTGGGTAGGGCATGCATAGGTTAGGTTGGATTGAGTTGGGTTGGGAGAATTTTTTAACCCAATTTATCATGGTGGGTCAAAAAAAATTCGACCCGATCCGACCCGACCCGACCCGACCCAACCTAACCCAACTCATCACACATGTCCAACCCAACCCACCTGGGTCGGTTGAGTCGGATTGAACCAATGGATTGGACAATTATTTATTATTATTATTATTATTAAATTGAACCCATATATTTTTTTATTAATTACGTAATATATTTAAATATATATTAAAGAAAGTAATAGGATTTTATATTATATATGTTTGTAGGAATCGATGAAGTGTTATACAGCTGGGTTTTAATTTAAAAAAATATTTATTAAATATATAATATATTTTAAATATATATTGAAATATGGGTGGGTCGGGTCGGGTCGGGTTTGGCGAGTTTGTAATTTTATGACCCAAACTTAACCCAACCCGCTACAAAAAAAATTTATAACCCAACCCAACACACCAAGCTCTAAAAACTGACCCAACCCACCAGGTTGGGTCGGATCAAGTTTGACGAGTTGGTGGATTTTCTGCACACCCCTATAATGTTGTGCATTGTGCACTATAAAATATAAATATCTCATCCCTTATTCAATCTAGTCACTTTTGTCTTTATATCTTTGTGCATTAAACTCAGTTCTATTTGGTATGCACAAAACTTGCTGTACTTGTACAGTGTGTAGGAGATCATTGTATCCTTAGAGGCAAACATCCAAAAGGCTCAAAGCATCACTGTGAGGGATAAAATCAGTCTTAAGTACATAGTGTAAAACACTAACCTTAATCAGAAATGATTTTTTCATCCTTTCTTTTTCATATCTGTGAGTTTAAAGTTGTTACTTCCATTTATTTTATGCAGTAACATAGTTGATATTTTTGTTCATGTTTGTTTAAAAATCACAAATAATATATGTACGGGCGTCATCCTGCTGGGCCATCCACTCGCGGGCCTACAATGGTAGCTACATGCACGGCCGCGCCCCAGGCCCATTTGTCCCTAGGCCCACAAGAACGTGGGTCCCCTCAACAGCCCCGGCCCCGATCATCCTAAGGGGCCTTACCCCAGACTGGCCTAGCATACGTCAAAAACCCCAAAGGTCAAAAGCGGAGCCGTTCGAGGTATGATCGGTAAAGGCGAACCGCACATCATCCTCTCGTTATGCTCGGTTTACCGACCATTAACCCAGGTTGCCATGCCGGGCCATACCATTCTTCTCGAAAGGTTTTCTGCCGGGAAGCATACGCGACCATGGAATCAAGTCCCAAGGCCACCATTGTCCTCTTTACACTCATAATTACCCCCCACTTAGAGAGGATGGCATTGGACCTCTCCATCCACTATACTAGAAAAGGCCACAGCAACCCATCAAGCCATGGCTATAAATAGGGGAAGGGATATTAGAAAAAGGGGGGCGAAAGGGGGGGAAGAAAAGGGAAAAGGGAGGAGATAAGAAGGAGGAGGAAAAGGAAGACAAGAACATTAAAGTGACCTTGCGGAGAACCATCCCACTGCAGGAAACGCAAAAAGCCCACCCTACAAATAAATTATGAGCCCAATTCATCCTAGGCCCATGCGCCGTTTTTAGGCCTGCACAATTGGCGCCGTCTGTGGGAATCTCCTACGCAGCGGTGGTTTTTGTAAGGCACCCCAGAAGAAATGTCAGGGAGCAGATGGGGAAGCCATGCTGAAAACGGTTCTGGCGAGTCGTCACGGGGGTCGACATGGCGGGAAAGGAGACGAAAAATGAACGAAGACCGGCGGCAAGACAAGGAAGGGGAATCCGGGCCTGGGGCAGGTTCGTTTCAGAGTCAGTCCGACGCCTCGGGGCGAAGCCGCTGCGCGAGAGGGGACGGAGATCCCGGGCGAAGAGATCGGGAACTGGAGCGGCTGCGGAGGCTGGTGAGAGACTTGGAGTTAGAAGCACGAGACAGAAGGCGGCAGGGGGAACATGGACGGCACAGAGGGAGATCCACCAGCCCTGAGACCCGCCGCGAAGGAGGATCCCAACAGTCCAAAAACCGTCGGCATCGCGAACGTTCGCGGGAATACGCAAACCGCGGTTCGGCGTCCCCGGAGGGGGGAAGACCGCAAAACGCGGCCATGGACGCCATGAGTAGGGCGCTGCGCCAGGCTGCCAGGTCCCCGTTTTCGAGGGACATCGAGGCTTCCCAAATGCCGAGCAGATTCATGAGACCACCGTTCAACTCATACACGGGGAAGACCGACCCGGTGGAACACGTGAGCCATTACATCCAAATGATGTCCCTACACGCCCATAATGACGCGTTGATGTGCAAAGTCTTCCCGTCAAGCCTCGGCCCAACGACCCTGAGATGGTTCAATAGTCTAAAGAAAGGATCGCTTCACAGCTTCTCGGAACTAATTCAGGAGTTCGGTATACGGTTCATGACGTGCAGCCGGGTACCCCAGCCCGTGGACGCGCTGCTGTCAATGAAGATGGGGACCGGAGAGACCCTTCGCAGCTACGCTGGTTGGTATTGGGAGCTGTACAATGAAATCGGCGGAGGTAACGAGAAGATAGCGGCAACCACCTTTCGCATGGGGCTGCCCGACGACTCCGGGTTAAGGGAATCTCTGACGAGAAAACCCCCCAAGGACATGAGGCAACTGATGAGACGCATCGAAGAATTCAAGCGGCTGGAAGATGACCGGTTGCAGAGCAGGGGGAAAGCTCCGGTAGTGAATTACCCTCGGAATGGCGGTTTCCAAGCTCGACCCTGGAGAGATACCAGGATTCAAGAACTCGGACCGACGGTAGGGAACGTGAACGTAGCGTTCAAGGAACCGGTCCACAGAATCGTTGACAGGATAAAAAATGAACCTTATTTTAGATGGCCAAACAGAATGCCCGGCAATCCGTCGAGAAGGAACCAGAACCTATATTGCACATACCACAAAGACAAGGGACACACAACCGAGCAGTGCAGAGTACTTAAAGACCACCTGGAACATCTGGTGAATGCCGGGCATCTTAAAGAGTTCGTCGCACTAAGGAACCAAGGGGCCGTGCACGGTGATCATGCTCGCGGGAATCCCCTCCCGCCCCCCGTGGGAATAATTGAAGTCATCCACGCCGTACCAAGGAAATTCCCGGCAATGGACGTCTTGGCCGTGGTGTCCGCAAGGGACAATCCAAACGAATGTCACCTGGAAAAGAAGCAAAGGTGCACATCCCAGCCAATCGCCTTCGATGACGGTGACTTGAAGGGCACGATCCAACCACACGACGACGCTTTGGTAGTCACGGCCCGCGTAAGGGGGTTCATAGTGAAAAGAATGATGATAGATCAAGGGAGCGGGGCGAATGTGATGTACCTTGACTTATACAGGGGGCTCGGGTTAAGGAAAGAGGATCTGTCCAGCTACGACGCACCACTGATGGGGTTTGACGGCCATATGGTCGTCCCGGAGGGGAAGATCTCGCTCCCCGTCAGCATGGAGGGGAAAGAAGTGACGGTAACCTTCATAGTCGTGGCCTCGTATTCTCCATACACAGCAATCCTCGGAAGACCTTGGATTCACGGAATGGGGGCCGTACCATCAACGCTGCACGTCAAAGTCAAGTTCCGAACGGAGGACGGTATCGTAGAAGTGAGAGGCTGCCAGCGGACGGCAAGGCAATGCTTAGTGGCTGCCACGAACAAAGTAGCCGATCAAACAGATGCCGCCAAGGATAACTCCTTATAGCAATTACAGCAATCATAGACGGGAATGGGAGTTGGTTGCGCCGAGGAAATATTGAAAGTGCGGATCCTTCCGGACAACGGCAAACACTTTCAGTTAGGGGCGGGTCTCGAGAACGGAGAAAGAGCGGAACTGTTGCTTTTTCTTGTACGAAATATCGATGTGTTTGCATGGAGTCTGTACGAAGTACCAGGGGTCGACCCCGAGTTTATAGTTCACAGACTTAACGCGGATCCGTTACACCCCCCGAGAATACAGAAGCAGAGGAGGTCGGCTAAAGAGCACGTCGAGGCGGTAAGGCTGGAGGTGGCCAAACTGAAGGAAGTGGGGGCTATAAGGGAGATTTTCTTTCCCGATTGGCTCGCCAACACCGTGGGGGTCCGAAAGAAGAACAGCAAGTGGAGAGTCTGCGTCGACTTCACAGACCTGAATCGAGCTTGCCCCAAGGATCCATTTCCCATGCCGAGGATAGATCAACTAGTGGACGCTACATGTCGGCATCCCCGACTAAGCTTTCTGGACGCCTTCCAGGGTTATCACCAGATTGCGCTAGCTGCCGAGGACCAGGAGAAAACGGCTTTTATTATGCCGGACGCCAACTATCATTACACGGTAATGCCGTTCGGACTAAAGAATGCGGGGGCTACATACCAACGGATGATGACGAGGATGTTCAGAGATAAGATCGGGCGGACGGTGGAAATATACATCGACGACATGGTGATAAAAAGCAAGCAGGAAGGACACCACATCGACGACCTCGAAGAAATATTCGAGATACTAAGGCGGCACTGACTCTGTCTCAATGCCGACAAGTGCACATTCGGCGTAGGATCAGGCAAGTTTCTGGGATACTTAGTCACGAAGAAGGGCATCGAGGTCAATCCCGAGCAAATCAACGCGGTGCTGCAGCTCAGTCCGCCGACCAACCCGAAAGAGGTCCAGAGATTAACCGGCATGTTAGCCGCCCTGAATAGGTTCATATCAAAATTCGCCGACCGGTGCCGCCCATTCTATCAACTTTTGAAGAAATGGAAGGGATTCCAGTGGGATGCGGAATGCGATAGGGCCTTTCACAACCTGAAGGAATACCTCGGGAGGGCACCAACTCTAACGGCACCAGAGCCAGGGGAGGACCTCTACGCATACCTCTCGGTGTTAGAGCACGCCGCCAGCGCCGTGCTTCTTAAAGATAGCGGTGTACAATTGCCGGTCTACTACATCAGCAAGACCTTGGTGGACGCCGAGAAAAGATATTTGCCGTTGGAAAAGTTAATATTGGCTCTGGTACACTCCACCCGGAAACTGCCCCACTACTTTCAAGCCCACACCGTGTACGTCCTAACGGAGTACCCACTTCAGTCACTACTGAGGAGATCGGATTTCACCGGGAGAATCGCAAAATGGGGGACCCGCCTGGGATCCTTTAACATCAAATACCGACCTAGAAACTCGGTAAAGGGACAAGTGCTCGCGGACTTTATCGCCGAATTCTCACCAAGGGGATCGGAGATCATTTGCACAGCAGAAACCAGGCCTTGGAAAATATTCGTAGATGGTGCCTCCAACAATGCCGGTGCCGGGGCCGGAATCGTGATCTTCACCCCGGAAGGAACAAGGTTGGAACAGTCATTCAGATTAGGCTTTAGGGCCTCCAACAACGAAGCCGAATACGAAGCACTGCTTGCCGGACTAAGAATTGCCGCAGATTTGGGGGCTACAGAGGTAGAAGCGTTCTCGGATTCCCGGCTTGTCGTGAACCAAGTACGGGGGAGTTTCGAAGCCAAAGACCCGCAGATGGCCGAGTACTTACGAATCGTGAAACAGACATTAGGCCTATTTTCTAGGGCGGTTGTAGAACAGATCCCGAGGGGGCAGAATCGCCACGCCGACTCCCTGGCCACCTTAGCGTCATCATTACACAGTGAACTCCCACGGCTAGTCAGAATAGAGTTGGTGAAAGAACCGAGCATCGGGGAACAGCACGGTGTGTTACAGGTTCGGGCGGCCGAGAGATGCTGGATGGACCCTATAATTGAGTTTTTAGCTGAAGACAAAGTCCCAGAGGACGAAAAGGAAGCGGCGAAAATTAGGCGAAATGCCTCTCGGTATTGGCTATCACCAAATCGTAAGCTTCACCGGAGGTCATTCGGTGGTCCATATTTGCAATGCCTCCACCCCAGCTTGACAAATTCCCTGCTGGCCGAGCTCCATGAGGGCCTTTGCGGCAGTCACGTCGGTGGTAGATCTTTGGCCCACCGGGCAATGACCCAGGAATTTTGGTGGCCGCAGATGCAAAAGGACGCCCTTGAGTATGCGCGAAAGTGTGAACAGTGCCAGAGACACGCACCCATAATCCACCAACCTGCTGGGAATCTAAACCCCGTCAGCAGTCCATGGCCCTTCGCCCAATGGGGATTGGACATAATCGGGCCCTTCCCCCGATCAACTGGGAATCGAAGATTCGTACTGGTCGCGGTAGACTATTTCACTAAATGGGCGGAAGCAGAAGCGCTGGCCAATATCCGGGACGTAGACGTCAAGAAATTTATATGGAAGAATATCGTGACTAGGTTCGGTACACCCGAGACATTCATTTCAGACAACGGACTGCAATTCGACAGCAGGAAATTCCGCGAATTCTGCGGAAATCTCGGAATTCGAAATCGGTACTCTACCCCGGCATACCTGCAAAGCAATGGTCAGGCCGAGGCTACAAATAAGGCTATCGTCAACGGATTAAAGAAGAGGTTGGACGGAGCGAAAGGCAGGTGGGCTGAAGAGTTGCCTAGTGTCTTGTGGGCCTACCGGACAACCCCGAGGAGATCTACGGGGGAAACGCCCTTTTCTCTGGCCTATGGAGCAGAAGCAGTCATTCCCGCCGAGATAAACTTGTGTAGCAATCGAGTAGTCGAGTTCACGATGGTCGAGAACCACGAGTTAATACTAAACCAACTGAACCTGCTGGAGGAGCACCGAGAGTCAGCGGCAATTCGACTGGCACAGTACCAGCAGAAGCTCGCCCAGTGACACGACAAGAACGTAAGAAAGAGGGAGTTCGTGGCCGGTGATTTTGTGTTACGAAAAGCCGTGGGAAATGCTCGGGACCGTACTGCAGGGAAGTTGGCTCCGGCATGGGAAGGACCATACCGAGTAACGGCTGTAGCCGGGGTTGGAGCATACTATTTGGAAGATCTTGCCGAGAAACATCTACCCCACCCGTGGAATATATGTAATCTTAAGAAGTTTTACCACTAACCCTTCGCGGTTGAAGCGGTGTAATCAAAAGGAGTCGACACATGTGAATACAACGTTTGTTCATACTACTGCAAGACAGTGCGTTCTTTTTGTCCCTTTATCTTTCAAAAGCATGAGTGCGGTAACAGAAGGCCAATAGCAATTACATTCTAAGGACAGAAGCCTTAACCCGGTTCGAACTAATCACCGGGCAGGTGGAAACCTAAACAACTTTATTCTAAAACAGAAGCCTTAACCCGGTTCGAACCAATCACCGGGCAGGTGGAAACCTAAACAACTTTATTCTAAGGACAGAAGCCTTAACCCGGTTTGAACCAATCACCGGGCAGGTGGAAACCTAAATAAGTTTGTTCTAAGGGAAAAAGCCTTAACCCGGTTCGAACCAATCACCGGGCAGGTAGAAACCTAAACAACTTTATTCTAAAGGCAGAAGCCTTAACCCGGTCGAACCCATCGCCGGGCATGTGGAAACCTAAATAAGTTTACTCTAAGGATAGAAGCCTCAACCCGGCTAGGTCCCCAACGCTAGTTTTAAACCGAACCTCTACCTCGGCCCTCCCTACGTTACCGAACACGGAAAACTCACTCTACGGGAGGTCCCTACCGAAACAGTCGCCCTCCCCGTAATACTTGGTTGTCTCCACTCGAGTGTGCCCGCACAAAGCAAGGACGCTCTCACAGCCGATCACGGACATACACAAACATACTTAGGCACAATTAAAAACAGGCGGAAAAGAACAGGCGGAACACATGCATTCAAGTCGTTACGATAAAAACTGAAACAAGGAACTACAAATTAAAATAGTTACAACGATAGTTCAAATGTCTCGTCGCCACAGCCCGGCGACCTAGGTTCTTGGCAAAAATAATGAAAAACAAAAACAAAGTAGCTCTAAGGGAAACTCATCTGGCATCACGCGCCCTGGGCAGAAGGGAAGGTCTATGCTTGTCCAGGGTCCTCTTCGGCATGTTGAGAGGAGAGGGGGGTCTCGTTCTGCGCATCAGCGTCTCCGGCGGGGGCATTACTCGTGGCCTCCAAATCCACCATCTCCACATGGGCATCAATTGCTTGGACAAGACCCCTCAGGCTCGGCGTATCATCATCCTCGGCGCCGGTCTGACTCTGGACGGGCTGAGGATGTACAGGATAGGGGACCTGCTTAGGATCCCACAAGGGAGAATCCTCCGGTACCCCCGCGGCGTGAAGCGCGGCCGTCCAGCCCTCGCCAAAGCCATGTTGCCGGGCCTGTTGAACGATAGGTTCCACCGAGTTTTCGGCCTCGGTAAAACCCTCGTTGTACCATTTCTCCTCACCGGCCTCGAGGGCGTCCTTCAACGAAGTGAGCTGGTTGGCCTGGGCCAAGTTCAGGCTGTTTGCCTTTGCCAGTTCCAGCTCCGTCTCCTCCAATTTGGCCGCCAGCTCTCCCAACTTGCTTTCCGCGGACCTACGGGCCTTCTCGGCATCCACCGCCTTCCTCTTTGCGGCATTGGCGGCCCCCAGCCTCTCCTCAGCCAAAATCTCATCCTCGTTCCTCAACTCCAGCGCACGCTCAGTTGCCGCGGCCCCCTCCTTCAGCCTATCACTCACAATGGAAGTGAGCTGTGCGGCCTGTAAACATAATAGAAGCATAGTGTTGAGAATCATTAGAGACGTCCAGCGCGTAATCAAACGTGACGGGAAAAGGTCGAAAGTCTTACCGCAACCGTATGCCATTGCAGCCGCCGAGCGAGTGACTCTTCATCCCCATCCGAGTAGATGTGAACGTCCTCGGGCAGAAGAAGTCCTTTAGCCAAGCTCTGAGCCACGCGACCCCCGTCGCCCTTCTCCCATCTCCACACGCAGGCTGTCTCGGGTAATGGCTCCCCGCCGAGACTGAAGGTATGCCTCCATCCACCCTCGTGGGGCGAAGAAGGCGCCTCCACGGTTCCTGCCTGGATAGGAGTGACAACCCGCGGCTCTCGGATTGTCACCCCCCCCCCCCGTGGGTCGAATTGGAGACGTCTGAGGCACCTGACCGGGCGCATTCGCGGCCTTGTCGACGTGCCGCTTTCTTTTCCGGGGCTCACCGGCTGGTTGTATAGCCGAGCTCCTGGCTGGGGTTGGAGATGTGTTGGCCCTACCAGCATCAGGAATGAACCGTGAAAGGGTCATCGTTCTCTTCTTCACCATTTTTCCGCGCTGGTCAGGAGCGGCGAAGACTGGAGCGGGGGCTCTCTCCTCGGCTGCAACGGGGTCGTCCTGTGGCTGTTCAATGGCCTAGTGTCGTCGCCGGTTCTGAGATACTTGCTCGGCAGATTCGTCCCTAACCGGTGGGATGTCGTCCGCGGTTGTGTAGCGGGGGCCCAGGGCGCGAGCTTCACCCACTGTTAGCGAAGGGGGAAGAAACTGCCCGTGCCGAACATCTATGTACAACAGGAAGGGGCTGTCCACTAAGAGTGCCTGGCCAAAGGGCTGCCACGTGGAGTACACGGGGCTTACTCCGAGGATCAAATGAGACGCTCGAAGTTGCCCGTCGCTGTGCACGAAGATCTCTGACCTAAGGACGAAGTTCAAATCTTTCACGTGGACCACCCTTATGTCCAGTAGGAACCTTCTCGACTCTGCAAGAAGCCCAAAAAGACAATGGTTATTTAAACAAACACAAAATCACGAATCAAAAAAAAAAACTAAAGGGTCACAGTACCGACCAACGTCGCGAGGCGTATGCGGGCAGTGTAGCCCCTCGACGAGCCAGTTGCCGCTCACCCTTACAAACTCCCCAGCCGAATTCCTATTCGAGTCCGGTAGGTAGGATATCAACCGGACTCGCGTATCCCTAGTCTTTAAGTAGTAGCCCTTCGAAAAGTTCCCGCACAACTTATACATGAAGTTAATATCATGGTGGTTTAGGTGTAACCCGTACAACTGGTTTAAACGGCTGGCACAGCTAACGACCCTATAAAAGTTGGGGGAGAGTTGGTCGGGGCACAGACCATAAAACCCTAAGGTATTCACAATGAGGGGGTCTAATGGGAACCTAACGCCCCCCTCCAATACAGCCATCAACGGAACAAATATGACGTTCCGACAGACCGCCCTCTCCAGAGCGATATCGCCCTCTTTCCAGAACGCAATATCCACATCCCTAGGGACACCAAAGGTCCTTCTAAAATTGGCCAAGGCCGTCCTAGGAGCCAGAAGGTGGGAGAAACCCATTTCTAAGGGTATAAAATAAGAAAGGAAAAAGAAGAAGAAAAGGAAGTAAAACACACTTACTTGAAACTCTAAAGAGACGAAGAACTGGGAAGTGTTTTCGCACAGAGGATGCTCGGCAGAGAAAATATGTAGAGGATGCACAAAAAGTGAAAAGTGGGATTGAGAAAAGGATTATATAGGCACAGTAGCATTAAATGAAAGGAGAAGCGGTAAAAAGGAACCCTCCAATCCCCACCCGCCAGGTTTTTTCTTGGGAAAACCGTCTACACGCGCACTCACGGATTACGAACCGTCAGCCTGACGATTCGCTATCCAAAGGGTCATTATTACGGAAATGACCGCCTGACGCAGAACTGACCTTTGACTATCCACGGCAGCCGCTGACACCACGCGCAGAGATTAGCAGGAATCTTCACCGACTCCCCGCCTCAAAAACCTTGATTCATGACCGAGTACCGTGCATGAATCAAGGGGGGGCTATTGTACGGGCATCATCCTGCTTGGCCATCCACTCGCGAGCCTACAATGGTAGCTACATGCACGGCCGCGCCCCAGGCCCATTTGTCCCTAGGCCCACAAGAACGTGGGTCCCCTCAACAGCCCCGGCCCCGATCATCCTAAGGGGCCTTACCCCAGACCGGCCTAGTATACGTCAAAAACCCCAAAGGTCAAAAGCGGAGCCGTTCAAGGTATGATCGGTAAAGGCGAACCGCACATCATCCTCTCGGTATGCTCGGTTTGCCGACCATTAACCCAGGTTGCCATACCGGGCCATACCATTCTTCTCGAAAGGTTTTCTGCCGGGAAGCATATGCGACCATGGAATCAAGTCCCGAGGCCACCATTGTCCTCTTTACACTCATAATTACCCCCCACTTAGAGAGGATGATATTGGACCTCTCCATCCACTATACTAGAAAAGGCCACAGCAACCCATCAAGCCATGGCTATAAATAGGGGAAGGGATATCAGAAAAAGGGGGGCGAAAGGGGGGGAAGAAAAGGGAAAAGGGAGGAGATAAGAAGGAGGAGGAAAAGGAAGACAAGAACATTAGAGTGACCTTGCGGAGAACCATCCCACTGCAGGAAACGCAAAAAGCCCACCCTACAAATAAATTGTGAGCCCAATTCATTCTAGGCCCACGCGCCGTTTTTAGGCCTGCACAATATACGTTACATGTATTAAAAACCCACCATAGATGACCCAGAAACAAAATTGAAAAACTACCCCTAAATCCAAACAAAGAACCCACGACTCAGACACCAATTAGTCACGGAAGCAGAAGTTTTGATGCCAATTTTTTTTGAATGTGGTTAATTATAGTGGGTTTTTATATGAAGTAGAAATTGAAAAATGAAAGGCACAATATTCACAAAAGGAACATGAAGATTTATGTGGTTCGCGGTCTTAGGCCTATATGTATATTCCACTAGTGGCATAGAGGATAAAGTTTTACCAAGAAAATAAAAAGATTACAAAGGTAGCAGAAAAACGCTCTCACAAAACCTATACCCAAATATATCTAAATAACTCTCATAAATAACAAATGTTACGATTTTTTTATTTAGATATGTTTGTGTGTGTGTGTGTGTGTGTTTGTTTTGGATATTAATCAAGGAGAGAAATCTAGGATTTTGATGCATATTTTTCTTTTTGGTTTTAGAGTGTGGTTTTGTTGGGTTTTGAGTCTTGAAAGTGATTGTTTCATTTTCTTTTTCTGTGTTTTGGATGTTAGGAAGAGAAAATTTAGATTTTAATGTATTTTTTGTATTTGAGTAGTGGTTTTTGGTCTAATATGAAATTGCAGTTTATCAAAAATGAATAGTGGTTTTTGGCCCTGAATGTATTTGTTTCAATTTTTTTTATATAGCTTTTTCTGAAGATACGTTTTATATATTTTTTTTTTGGATATAGGGAGAGAAATTTTGTCTTGAGGAATAATTGCTAATTTATACTCTGATGATGCCCGAAATGAATACTTTGTTAATTTAAGTAAATGTTATTTTAGAAATGAATATTTATTCTGCCTTTCTTTGATTTCTTGACACAAATTGTTTTGCTTTTCATTTTAATAATGGAGATCGAAATAGTTCAATTAATGTGGGAGTTGGCTAATATTTGTTATTGGGCCATATGGTGGGTTTAGTATCCCTAATTTTGCATACAATGGGTTATTAGCTACTCACTCCCGTGGACATACTATGTAGGCACACTGACAAACCACGTTGATTTTTCTCCTCTCTTCTTTAATCTTGCATAAATTGATATTTTCACAACAACTAGTCATGGATCTCATTTGTTGCGCGTGATAATATTTTTAGGATGGTCTCATAAATTTATTTTTACAATTTGGACTAATTTAATAAATAATAATGTATTTTATAATCATATTTCTATTTCTTATAGTGACAATCACAAATGTAATATATATTTTTTGTCATACCAAAATGAAAACAATATTATTTTTTTTAGGAATTCAAAAGTTTGAAAAAATATGAATTTTTTAATAAAAATTATTTATAACATTTTGTGTATTATTAAAAAGTAACTAAAATTTGGAAATTATTTTTTAGTTTAAAAAAAAATTTCAAACCTAATTTTTTCTACCATACAATCAAAAACACCGAGAAATGTATCAAAAAAATTTATAAAATTCGACAAAACTACAATTCAAATAAAAAGAAAGGGAAAAATAAAACTCACATCAAAGTCAAACTCAATCTCCTGAATATGTAAAACATGTCAAATGTGATGTGATCAAGCCAAATACTCAATGCGTAATCAAATTCAAAAAATTTACCCTATTATACATAAAGATTGTAATCAAGTCAAATATTGTGTTAATATTTTGGTAAAAATTCAAAATTGACCTTTTAACTTTCAGCTTTTGTCATTTTAGTCCTTTAACTTTCAGTTTTGTCATTTCAGTCCTCTAAGTTTTAATTTTTGTCAATTCAGTATTCCATTAAACATTAGTTAGGTGTCTCCATTAAGTGAGCCAAAATGACGAAAAAAAAAAAACTGTTATTCCCTTCCCTGACTAGAAACTCAACATGCCTAGGGACAACCCCAAATTGAATTACTTCCTCAATTGGAGGGCTTCTTTCTATAATTCCAAAATTTCACCAATATACATATATTATCAATCACATTCATTCTTTTACATAAAACATAAACAATGATAATACATAAATTAAAATTACCAATAGAGAACAACTTCCGAAATTGAGTATTGGCCTCCAATTGCAAGTTGCTATCAGTAGACCAAACCCCAAAAACCTTTAGAGGAAGACTCTCCAACTGTACCACAACAATCAAACCAAAAAACGAAACATTTTTAATCGAAACCCAAAATCCCTAAAAAAGCTTAAAAGATCAAATAGTGAAACCCTAGAAAAGCATGGATCATCATCAACAACATTGAATTGGATGAGAATAGCAGTAGAACTCAGAAGTAGAAGAAGTTACCTTCTTTTTTACGGTGGTGGTGGTGAAGGCATGGAGAGAGGACGAGAAGGATTACTAATGAGTGGCTTGAAGGCCTTCGCAACGCTTCTTTTGCAGGCTCTCCTCGCGCTTGCTCTTACAGATCTCCATCATGTTGTCCTCGCATCGCCGGCGATCCTTATCGGCTTCCACAACCATCTTGTATCAGTTACAGCGAACCTTGGTTCTCTCGTTTGGCTTCAAAGACATGGTTACTAAGCTTCCCTTACATGTTTTCAGGGGAAGGGGAACGACATTGCTCCCCTTACATTTTTTTTTTTTAAATAAAATTTTTTTATTATTTTCCTTTAATTACAAATTAAAAAAAAAAATCCAAAACAACTTCGTTTTGGCTCACTTAATGAAGACACCTAACTGATATCTAATGGAATACTGAATTGACAAAAATTGAAACTTTAGAGAACTGAAATGACAAAACTGAAAGTTAGAAGACTAAAATGACAAAATCTGAAAGTTAGAGGGTCAATTTTGGATTTTTGCCTAATATTTTCATAATCTAATCTAACATCTAATCCAACATGTGAAAAATAAATAGATAAATAAATAATTTTAAACTAGAAATTGAATTTGTTTTCATAAAAATCTCAAAAAATACACTAATGAGGTAAGGAAGATGTACAATACAAAATATTCGTAAATGCTTAAAAACAATTACTCACACATCTAAAAAACCATATAATAAAGATATAACAATTTGGTGCTAATTTGTTAAACAATATATTTACAAACGGTAAAGGAACCTGCATAAAGATCATATTCTTCAACTGCACTAACTGTTCTTCATCATATTGTCTAAATTATCCTGTTGTTTTCTAAATAAACTAAAACTTGTCAATAATACAAAATATGGACATATTATAATATAATTTTTCCCCAAATTTAGTCAACAACATTAAAAGTATTTAGTTTTGCAAATAAAATGATAAAAAAAAAATTACTTGCATCAAGAAACACATATGAGTTAATCAATAATAAGACAATGAGTGTACAAACTTATTCATAAAAAATCCAATAAAAATGGAAAAAAAATGAGAGAGAGAGAGAGAGAACCTATTTGTGTGGAAAAATAAAATATGCATAAAATGGAAGAGAGTGACAAATTTATAGTAAGAGTATGAAAATAAGAAGAGACAAAATAAAGGAAGATAAATGGGTAAAATTATACGTAAAGTTAAAACCATCTAAGAGAAATATGTCTAGACAATACTTAGTTATAACATTAAAATTAAAGTAGATAAATGTGTAAAGTTAAAAACCGTCTAAGATGAATTTTTAAAGCCAATGTGTGTGTGTCTGTATATATATATATAAAAATAATGTCCAAAAAATTAAAAGTAAAAAATAGATATGAAAAAAGTAATGATGTTACAATGACGTGGAGGATAAGGAGGCTTAACATGAGCGTAATAACAATAAACGTTACGCTTCAACACTTAGTGCGTGTTTCCCTTTATTTCTCTTAAGTACAGTGAGGAAGTTCGTTTCAGTACCAACAGAGATTGAGTTACAAAATGGATAGTGATTTCATTGAAAGGCTACAAAGAATCAACTTGACTGAGGAAGAGGGGGAAGTGTGTCAAGTCAGGGCAAATCAAAGAAAGGAAATACTAGAAGAATGCTTGTTAAGTCTCTTGGGACGATTCCTTATAACCCAACCATATAACCAAAGGGCGGTGAAATCACTGCTCAAGGCAGTACGGAAGCTGGGGGTCTGATCTTAGGATTATTGATGTTAGGGAAGGTTTGTTTCAATTCAAATTTACTTTGGAGAGTCAGTTGAAATGGGTCATTAACAATGGTTCGTGGAGCTTCAAAGATCATCCTTTGGTACTTCAAAAATGGGAACGAGGTATGACAGCAGCATCAACGACCTTCCAAACGATTCCAATGTGGATTCATATTTGGGCCTTAGCATGTGACTTACTTACAGAGGAGACTGGCAGAGACATTGGCATAGGGCTAGGTGAAGTAGTGGAGATCGATACCAATGCGTTCATGTCGGAACAAGCTCAGTTTATTCATATTAGAATTAAGCTTCCACTGGATAAGCCTATCTGTATGGGGGGGATAGTATCTAGCCCTAAGGGAGATCAAATACGAGTTGGCTTCAAATATGAAAGGTTGGTTGGTCTGTGCTTCAAGTGTAGACGTTTCAGACATGAAGCAAAAGTTTGCTCCAAAACCATGGATCAAGGATTGGCTGACCTACCCTATGGTGACTGGTTGAAAGCAAGCTACCGTCAAAATGAGGAAAACAAGACTAGGAGTGAGCCAAATCAGAGGAGGCCGGCAAGGGCGGACAGTGAGCTAGGGATAGTTAATGGAGTAATGGAGACGACTTAGGCACCTCAATCGAAACTGCCAATCATAAATGCAGTTAACGCTAATAATGCTACCGTTGAAAACAGCTGTCAAACGGATTCATGTGTAGTAATAGAAACCAAATCATTAAGGAGTGATTTATAGTCAAAGAAAATCTTAGGATTGAATACTTCCTAAACTGAAACAACAATTAGGGAAAGGTTGAATTGCATGGCTGAAGTAATGGACTCAAACCCGCCCACTGATTTAATTAGTATTCTAGTTGAATACATGTCTGAGAGCACCCCACATACATTGTCTAAAAACCCATGTGAGGCAGCAAGTGACTTGGGGGAAAAAACTCATAATCGGGATAGTAGCAAAATCAGCCCCACGTGGAAAAAAAATGAGAGACAGTTAGGGCCTTCAACAACAAACCATAGCCATGCATTCACCATAAGCAAGTGACTTGGGGAAAAAAAAAAAACACATAATTGGGATAGCAACAAGATCAGCCCCATATGGAAAAAAATTAAGAGACAACTAGGGCCTTTAACAACAAACCCTAGCCATGCATTCACCATAGGATCCAAAAGAAGGTTATTAGAGGATGAAGCAGCAAAGGTCAAGAATTCTGGTTCGTGTGGTAAGCCGACCAAAACACAAGATACCACCCACATCAAGCTAGTGTCAACGACGAAAGCTGTGGATCAGCCCCACTAATACCAATGAATCTCTTAAGTTGAAACTGTCGGGGGTTTGGGAAACAACGTGAAGTCAATGTCCTCTCTCACCTTGTGAGAGAAAAAGCTCCCAAGGTTTTGTTTTTAATGGAAACCAAACAATTAGTCGAGGAGATGCGGAGGATCCAAGCTGATTTACCCTACCGTTGCATGTTAGCTATACCAAGCGAACAGAGAAAAGGTGGTTTGGCATTACTATGGAAGGAGGATGTGAATTTACACATACAAACCTACTCACCCAATCACATTGATGCACTCATATTGATTGGATCAAACCCACCATGGAGGTTAACAGGTTTTTACGGATGTCCAGATAAGCAAAGGAAGAGGGAATTTTGGCAACTCTTAAAACACTTGCACACAAGATTTGTGGTCCTATGGTTATGTTGTGGCAACTTTAATGAGATTTTATAATATCCAGAGAAGCAGGGATGCCTACCAAAACAACAACAACCAACGATGGAGTTTCGGGCAGCACTCCTTCATTGTGGTTTGGTGGACTTGGGTTTTCAAGGAAATATTTTCACATGGAATAATGGACACCCTGGGGATGCTTTTGTTCAAGAACGGTTGGATAGATCATGTGCAAATTTAGAATGGAGATCTCCTATTTCCCATGCAAAGGTCATTCACATCCAATCTTCCTATTCTGATTATAATCCAATTATTATCAATATATCCATGCCTAACCAAACATGTAGGAAGAAAAAAAATACCAAGAAGGTTTGGGGAAAAGTGGGTATATCAAGAAGGATGTGAGACGGTGGTCCGGGTTGCTTAGGAGACTGAGAGTGAGGCTGGCAACCCTATGTTTAGGTTGTTTGAGAAGATTAGAAGATGTAGGCAAGTCCTAATTGAGTGGAGTCGCAACACAGTGGAGAACTTTAAAACAAAAATCCAAGAGAGTCAATCGGCCTTGGAGGAATTAGCTTTACAAAATAATCTAGCCAACCAGCCAACAATCAAAGCCTTGAAAAATGAGTTCAATGCACTCCTCTACTAGGAGAAAGTTTATTGGTGGCAGCAGTCAAGATCCATTTGGTTATTGGCGGGTGACAAAAACATGAAGTTCTTCCACCATAGAGCTATCCAATGATGTAGGAAAAACCATATTTCAAGGATCACATTTTAAACTAGGGTATGGTGTCAATCCGATGATCAGACTGCCGAGACAACCATTAACTACTTCAAAGATTTATTCACATCCTCTAACCTGGCAGATCTTAGTGGAGTATCGAAAGAAGTGGATCAAGTAGTCACCCTAGATATGAACACAACTTTGCTTCAAAGGTACAGTTCTGAGGAAGTAAAGCAAGCATTGTTTCAGATGCACCCCTCTACTAGGAGAAAGTTTATTGGTGGCAGCAGTCAAGATCCATTTGGTTATTGGCGGGTGACAAAAACATGAAGTTCTTCCACCATAGAGCTATCCAATGATGTAGGAAAAACCATATTTCAAGGATCACATTTTAAACTAGGGTATGGTGCCAATTCGATGATTAGACTGCCGAGACAGCCATTAACTACTTCAAAGATTTATTCACATCCTCTAACCTGGCAGATCTTAGTGAAGTATCGAAAGAAGTGGATCAAGTAGTCACCCCAGATATGAACACAACTTTGCTCCAAAGGAACAGTTCTGAGAAAGTAAAGCAAGCATTGTTTCATATGCACCCCTCAAAATCTCCTGAACCGGATGGTATGCCCCCTTTCTTTTTTCAAAAGTATTGGCATATAGTTGGTCAATATGTCACAATAGCAGTTCTTTCAGTGTTAAATTCTAGTCATATGCTGCATAAAATGAATTTTACACATATTGTATTGATTCCAAAGAACAATGAATTGAAGAACATGTCTGATTATAGGCCAATAAGTTTGGGCAATGTAATTTCCAGAATTGTGTCCAAAGTTGTAGCTAACTGCCTAAAAATTGTCCTCCCTATGGTGATTTATGATGCATAGAGTGCTTTTGTACCCAATAAGCTAATAACTGACAATACTACTGTAACATATGAGTTGTTACATAGGATGAGGAATCGAAGGAAAGGAAGGATGGGACAAATGGCAGTCAAGCTAGACATTAGCAATGCCTATGACCAAGTAGAGTGGGGCTTTTTACGTCAGATAATGCTAAAGCTTGGTTTTGACCCCAAATGGGTCCAATTGGCCATGGAGATAATTAAAACAGCCTTGTATTTGGTCCTAATTAATAGAGAGCCACATGGATTCATTAAACCAACAAGAGGACTAAAGCAGGGGGGACCCACTTTTCCCATACTTGTTCTTGCTTTGTGCTGAAGGATTGTCTATCATGCTAAGAAAAGCCGAAGAGAGCCACACTTTGAAAAGCATAAAATCTATCCAACATGAGGTGTGTATCTCCCACCTTTTGTTTGTCGATGATAGTCTCTTATTTTGCCGAGCCAATGTGGAGGAGTGTCAAAGGTTACTGGATCTATTGGAGATTTATGAAGCTGCATCTAGTCAATCTATCAACAGACAAAAAACATCTTTATTCTTCAGCACAAAGACCAAGTCGAAAGTGAGAAGGGCTATACAACAAATGATGGGGACAAGGGCAATGGCGAATTGTGAAAAATATTTGGGATTACCTATGGCGTGCGGAAAATCAAAGATTAACAATTTTAAGGAGCTTCAAGAAAAAATCACTAAAAGGGTGATGGGGTGGAAGGAAAAGCTTATATCTAAGGCAGGTATGGAGATTCTGATTAAGACAGTTGCCCAAGCTGTACCCACCTACTACATGAGCCTAGTCAAACTGTCTAATGCCATCTGTGACAAAATCAACTCCCTTCTATTAGATTACTGGTGGGGCCAAACTAAGGATGAAAAGAAGATCCATTGGATTAATTGAAAAAAATTATATAAAGATAAGAAAAAGGAAGGCATGGGATTCTGATATATATCGACTTTCAATTTGGCAATGTTGGTGTAGAAGACTAAATTTCTTGGTTCGAAATAAATCAAACAAATAGTTTCTCAAATGCGAATTTGTATTGATGAAAGTGTGTGGTACAATTCTCTGTAATTACAAGGATTGATCCTCTGATTCAATCTCCTTAAAAGATTTGTGATGTGGTTTTGATTTGAACACAAAGTATCCTTCAATTTCGATGAAGGATGGATCGAAGATCTTTGAAACAGAATTACAATGAATTTCTGGCTATGAGCTTGTTAGAAATCCTTTGTTCTTCCTGTTCTTCGTGTTCTTCGTGTTCTTCGTATGTTCTTCGTGCGTTCTTCATCTTCAAAGGTTTATGGTGGAAGCTTTTCGGGGCTTTAGAGGCTTGAATCTGTAAGGCTTTGTTGATTTGTGATTTGTCGAGGTTTCTGAAGGCTTTCGAGCTTAATTTCAGTGACCTCTAAGATCTAGGAGAGTGATTTGGATGATTTTGCTTCAAATGTTCGTCGTATTCGAAGGTTGAAGTTCTTGAAGTTCTTGGAGGCTTTAAGGCTTGATTCCAGCAGAGTTTCAATACTTCTGAATGCTTCTTTGATGCAGCTTATGCTCTAGATAGCTTGGTGTGTCCAAATGCCTTAGGAAGGCTTCTATTTATAGGAGTTTGGAGGTAGGTGAGCGACATGTGGCGAAGCCTGATTGGTGACACATGTCACAGCTTGATTGGTCCGCTTGTGTCATCGCTTACACAGCCAGATTGCTTGAGTCATTGCTTACACAGTCGGATTCGCTTGCATCATCGCTTACACGTGCCTCCATGTGATTAGCATTTTGCATGTTTTTTCTTGTTCCTATCTTAATGAAATTTAGCAAATTTTCAGTAGCAGTATATGATATTTTGTAATTAGCCATACCTGGTGGACTTGGTGGCATGACGTGTCAGCTTGTGATAGGCCGGAAATTTTCCCTCTCTACAGTTGGCTAAACAAGCATGGAGGCTTGTTCATAATGAACAATCACTCTTTTAAAGGGTGTACAAGGCAAGGTATTTTCCTAATTGTAGCTTCTTAATGGCGGAGTTAGGCTCTAATCCGATAGCTGTGTGGAGGTCATTATTGGCTGCAAGAGAGGTGATAAGGGAAGGGTCCACGTGGCAGATTGGAGATGGTAGCAGAATCAAGGTCACCACTCATAAATGGCTCTCAAATGCACCAGCTTTGTTACATGAGCCCAATGTGAGGATGAAAGTGTGTGAGTTGATAGACCATAGTTTACGACAGTGGGATAGGGGTAAATTGGCAACAAAATTCACCCCAAGAACTTATAAGCAAATCTTATCTCTTCCCCTTAACCATCTTGACCCCTAAGACACGCTGATATGGACTGAAAATAAAGCAAAAACTTTCTCTGTGAAGATTGTATACAGACTAGCTTTGAGATTGAAATTTGCTGCCTTGGCTGAACAACCGTCGATTCGGGAACACAGTGTTACATGGGCAAAATTTGGAAGCTCATATACTATGGAAGTGCCTATTCGCAAGAAATGTTTGGGCATTGGTCGAAGGACATGTACAAAAATGCAGCAACGACATGGTGGATTTTTTCCTGCTATTCAAACACATGCAAGAAACGTTGGAGCTACCAGAACTGGACAGGTGGGCAATCACAGCATGGAGTATCTGGAATGCACGAAATTGTTACTACTTCAAGCATGTTTAGTCCCAACCACGGTGGATAATGGAAAGTGCAATAGGATTGTTGAATGAGTACCAAACTTTTGTGGCAGCACAGCAGATATGATGTTAGAGTTGGTTTTCTTGTGTCTGCTTATTATTGGACAAATTTTGTAATTTAGTCCATCAGGGGTTTGACTTAGATGTAGTTGCACCCCCCAAATTCCATTCTATTGGTTTGGCCATACTTGTAAACAACAGTGATTATTTTAATACAATTCTAACCTTTTTCTCAAAAAAAAAAAAAAATTAAAGAATGAAAAGAAGACAAATAGTTTAGTTTTAGTTTTTTTTTTCTTTTTAATAAGTTGACAAATAGTTTAGTTGATAAAATTTCTAGCTTACGTTCTAAGTATCTTATTGCCCTTACCAAGCTTTAGAGGCTGGATAATTATATGTCTAGAATTAAAACTTTAGTAATATGACCCTTTGCATTACTTACACAGTTTTGTTGGAAAATTTCATAGGGTGATGTCAACATCTGTAATAAAATTTCAAGCTATGGTATGTGCTTTATAAAATTTCACTTTTTTTCATCTTATACTATAGAATTTTAATCTTTGATGTTCAGTTTATGTTGATTATCGTAGAGTCCATATTTTTTGGTTGGCAAACCTTGATAAAATGTAATCTAGTTATAGTGTTTTTGGTGAGTCTTGAGTGTATTAAAGGTGTCTTTTATAGTCCAAAACAAAGACCCAAGTTTAGATCAAGAAAGAACCAAATTCAGAGCAAGAAAACAAGTTTCAATCAATTTGACACCTGGCTCGACCAATCAAGATTTTCGATTGCAAGCTCGATGCCTCGCTCAACGAATCGAGACTGTGATATTAGCAAAAATCTGAAACGTGAAAAAGCCCATAACTTGCCCGTTTTAAACCCGATCCATGATCCATCTGTTATGCTATTTAAAGGATATCATAAGCTATCCCTAGGGAGGCTTTTCAGAGAGAGAACTCATCATATGTGCAACTAGGGTTTATATAACCAAGTTTCTCTCAATCTTCTTATACTGGAGACTTTCAAAGTAGACTTGAGTCCCCATCTATTCAACCTGTGAGAGTTCTAAAGCACATAGAGAAAGATCAACATGGTGTTGTTACTGCCATAGTGTAGATCTTGTATGAAGCTATCGAGAATTCAATTAACCATAATGACTGATCTAAAATCTCTGATTGAAGATCTCAAAATCACAAACTGGAGAATTTGTGTGCAACAATTTCACAGTAGAAAAGTCTGTGGATTCAAAGTTACCTGTAGTCACACGAGTAAGTATTACATAAGGTAGCGGTGAATTTTTTTATTTTATTTTATACAAGATAGAAATTCTATTATAGTTTAATCTAAGTGCATATATGTGAAAGCTTCCTTCTAGAGACTTGAATATACTTGTAAAGTGACTATCACACCAAGGGTGTGCAATGGTGGTAGCAGTGAATTTAGGGTTAAATCTATTGCACAAAATTTCTATTCTATTAGTGAAATGCTGTCTTGAGGATTGTTTAGGTTAAATCATTTTCAAGTTTTTTACTTTGAAACTACAGGTTCATAAGTTTTCCAGCATCGTCACTCTTGATGTTCATGTAATTTGTGAATGTGTGATGTTTGTTCAAATTAGATCTATTTTATAATTAATCTAATTAATTATTTAGTTAAAAGTTGATTAAATTTGAGGCAATTGGGGTCTAAAACCCTAAAAATTATTCTTTATCATTTGGCCAAAATATTAGTTTATTTTTTGTGTAAGCAAAATTTGTACCTTAGATTTTTTATTTCATGACAATTTCCAGATAATTATTAGTTTATTACCCAACTTTAATAATTATGGTACCAATATCTAGCTAAATATACGCAGTTGTTAATTGGTCAATGGAGAAAATCGCATTCCCTCAGTTTCTAATTCTGGTTCTTCGGCCTATGTAAAGCTCAATGAATTTCACCTATAACAGGGAAAAGACTGAATCACATATGCCATTGTCGTCAAGAATATAGGCATGAATTTAGTTCTACATTAATATTAACTTGTCCTCAATTAATTTTTTTTTTTTTTAGAAGAAATTAAACAATGACAAGAGGCCAAGTCCGTACCCTTTATCTTCTCCAAAAAAAATCCTTACTCTTTTTTTAATTTTTTTTAACCACATATTAGGATTATTCTATTTCCTTGCTGGCTAAATGTGGCCTCATTATCACTGATACAAAAAGATCAATTGGCTGGATGTAAAAAAAGGGCAAGATCTTACAAGTGTATGGATCTAGGTCCAAAGTGAGCTTAGAGGTTTTTTTATTATTATTTTTAAGCTGAATAAAAAAGGAGTTTGATATAAACTTATCGAGCTTATGTCTAAGTATCGGTAAGAGTAATACCACATGCACCATAAATTAATTTTAATGGTACTTGATTTGACAACAATAGAATTTATACTATAGTACAAAAATGTACTTACCCTTGTGTTGATTTTGTTGTTCTGGGAACCAAATTATGACACCAATGTGAAAGAAAATTTAAAAGTTAAATACATTTATCAAACGGGTGAGGCCCCTCTTTAAACATTTTGTTTTTATTTTATCTTGGACACTTTTAGGGTGCATATATGACTTTCACCTATAAGTTCTTGTTCTTCTTGTTGTACTCTCATTCTTCAAATTACTTAACAGAACTTGCTGGAAATGTAACTAAATTTTATTAAAGACCTCTGGACAGTTAACAAAAACACCACACCTCTCTCTAGTTAGCTTAGAATAAGAATCGTATGCTTGTAGTTGCTACAATTCATATAAAAATAGTTTTAACTGTTTTATTTTTTTAGGGGGGGGGGGGGGGTGGGGGGCTAAATAATGATGTTTTATTGATAAAGGGAAAAGAAGAAGAGAACCCATCTTCATCTTAGGGAAACAAGACTAGATTAGTAAATTTGGTTCCATAATGTTATATAGGGCATTTATTCGAGCTAGGTGTAAATGCCATAAGTTTACAAAAATTTTAACTAGTCCAATTAAAACATGTCAAGTCATTTTTGAATACAAGTCAACAAATAAAACAATTATTAATATTTACCAAAAAAATTGATTCTCCAATATTCCTCTCTCTCTCTCTCTCTCTCTCTCTCTCTCTCTCTCACACATTGTCTTGCATGGCCAACTCATGTTGAGATTTGGGTGTGGATTTTTTTTCAAACTATAGGGTGTAGAGTTTGTGAGAAATATCAATTTGGTAAAACTGATTTCTAATCTTATTGATTGATAGATCAAAGCTATATATACAAGCTAAATGCATACACACTCTACCTTTGTAACTAACTTAGCACACTAGCACAATAATAACTAACTTCTACACGTGTGAAATAAAAGCTAACTAACTGTGTAAACTACGCTACAAGTCGTTTAAGTACAAGTTTTATCTCCAGAACAAGTGCTGCTTTGTCATTTATACAGTGACCTTATTTTCTTCAGTTGACAACTAGAAGCTTGAGTCGCTAGAGACTGTTCTTGTTTAAGTTGATTGAATGACTTCAACTCTACTTGTACTGCAACTAATTGCTCAGCTGCCTTCATTGCAACTTCCTTACCCTTTTGGCTTGATACTTTCCCTCAAGATGGACTCAGGGAGAGTAAATATTAACCAGCCCCATCTTGCATACTAGCTTAAAGAATTGTTTATAGGTCAAAGCTTTGGTTAACAAATCTACAAGCTGACACTGAGTTCTTACATGAATCAATTTGATGATCTTGGCTAGAACCTTGTCCTTCACAACATGACAATCTACCTCAATATTCTTGGTCCTTTCATGAAACACTGGATTGGACCCTATACGCAAGGCTGATTGGTTGTCACAAAACAACAAGGCTTCCTTATCATGATTAACCTTTAAATCTCTTAGCAAATAGAGAATCCACACAATTTCACATGTTGATACAGCCATGACTCTATATTCAGCCTCAACAAAAGACCTTAAGACAATTGATTGCTTCTTTGATTTCCAAGAAACCAATGAATCCCCAATAAAAATTTAATAACCTGTAACTGACCTCCTTGTATCTGGACAAGATACCCAGTCTGTATCAATGAAGCCTTTAACATGAAGCTGTGACTTAGTAGAAAAGAAAACACCATTTCCTGGTTCACCCTTTAAGTAATTTAGAACTTTCAAAGTAGCTGCAAGGTGAGATTTCCTTGGTTTAGCCATAAATTGGCTTAACTTGTGCACTGCAAAGATAATTTCTGGTCTGGTGATATTTAAGTATAGCAGCATGCCCACGAGCCTCCTATACTGACTTGGATCATCATGCAACTCACCTTCATACTTGCTAAGCTTCAAGGTTTGCTACATAGGAACCTTGGCAGGCTTGCATCCAAGTAACTTAGCATCTTCTAAGAACTCCAATGCATATTTCCTTTGACACAAGGAAATACCCTTTGTTGTTCTAGCCACCTCCAAGCCAAGAAAATACTTCGAGTCCCTTAAGTCCTTTAACTTAAACTTTTGATCTAACAAGACTTTAAACTCTTCAACCTGCTCTTTGTCATTGCTTGCAACTAAAACATCATCAACACAATAAAAGAATCACCTTGTTGTCTAGTGAATAAAGAGTAGTCTGCTTTGGATTAAACAAAACCAAACTAAATTAATGTAGTGGAAAACTTGGAAAACCACATCCTAGATGCCTATTTAAGACCATAAAGAGATTTATTGAGCTTGCAAACCAATTGTGACTGTGATGGCTTCCCCTTGTTGTGAAAGCCTGGTGGAAGGGACATATAAACCTCCTCATGCAAATCTCTATGAAGAAATGAATTATTGACATCTAATTGACTGCAAAACTAGTCTTTCACAGCAGCCACACACTTCACATAAACCATTTTGGCTACAAGTGAGAAAGTTTCAAGATAATCCAAACCTTTTTTTTTTTTATGAAACTCTTGGCAACCAACCTGGCTTTGTACCTCTCAACAGAGCCATCTGAGTTGTACTTCACCCTATACAATAGGCTTTTTACCTGGTGGAAGGGAAGTCAAGAACCAAGTATTGTTGGTCTCCAATGTTGCAATTTTAGCATCTATAGCTGCTTGCCACTTAGGATTGTCCCAAAAGGTTAAGTTATTGGAATATGGTAAATTTAATCATTTAACCATATATTTCTAACACTCCCCTTCACATGTGGGTCGAAACTACCTTTTAATAGGTGAGACCTAATACGTGGAAATTTTTGCAAGAGGTAGAGTGGAAGAAATAAGGATCGAACTCAAAATATCATACTCTGATACCATATTTCTATAAAGTGAACACCTTAGGTCCATTGCCTTGGCAAAAGGTGTCTTTGAGATCAGTCCAAATTTCTAGGGTTGTGTTTCTATATATGATACTTGCTTGAAATTTAGGAGAAACTGAATTGATGATCCAAGTTCCTACCATATTGTCAGCTCGAATCCAAGCTTGGACAACAGAAGGTGAATCCACCAATGGTGATGAAATGGTTAAAGAACCATTTATGAATCCTAACTTGTTCTTGGCAATGAGTGATTTCCTCACAAATCTTGCCCAAGCAGGATAATTCTCACTTGGTTGAGAAGTGAGCACAGCACCCGGATTTTCTCCATGATGCAAAAATAGAGTATCATTAGGATTGTATGAATCGTATGGTGGAGATGAAGTTTCTGATGAAGTGTTAGCTGTTGTAGTCACCATTGAAGAGCTTAAGAAAGTTTTGCAAGACCAATTATGGCGTTAGAAGAAGAAGAAAAGTTGAAGAAGAAATCAGTAGAGAAAACCCAAATTGAGAGAACCCTAGAATTTCAAGAAGCTTCTAAAGTGTTTTGCTTTGATACTATGTGAGAAATATCAATTTGGTAAAATTGGTTTCTGATCTTATTGATTGATTGATCAAAGCTATATATACAGGCTAAATACATACACTCTGTAACTAACTCTACCTTTGTAACTAACTTAGCACACTAGCACAGTAATAACTTGCTTCTACACGTGTGAAATAAAAGTTAACCAACTATGTAAACTAAGCTACAGGTCATTTAAGTACAAGTTTTATCTATAGAACAAGTGCTACTCTATCGTTTATACAGTGACCTCATTTTCTTCACTTGACAACTAGAAGCTTGAGTCCCTGAAGACTGATCTTGTTCAAGTTGATTGAATGACTTCAACTCTGCTTGTATTGCAACTAATTGCTTAGCTGCCTTCATTGCAGCTTCCTTACCCTTTTGTCTTTGATAGAGTTTTGGGGGCTTTGAGCGACGATCGGGATTTTAATTGGGTAATTATCAATAAAATACATCATTTTGAGCTAAGATGTCATTTGATGATCACCTAAGTAACAAACTTGTATGGAAGAACTCAAATCAAAACACTATATAGGTTAGCAACAAAAATTCAATTGTTTAAACATAAGAGAACAAAGTCAAAATGATCCTATTCTTAAAGGGTACAATTCGCAATTGGCCTTTTTATTGTTTTGCTTGGATTTTCTAGGCATTTTAATGTGATATTTGGATAGATCTAGTTTGTTTGTTTTTTATAATCAATCTAGTTTGATTATGGCTTCTATACCTAGTTTCTTTTCTTTTCTTTTTTTGGGCCCAAGTATATTATATTGATCTAATTGAAAATGGGGTTTGGCTTACCTCTAGTACTTTTTTTTTTAAATCTCATTTTTTTTTAATGAGAGATTGCCACATCACCCATTAACTAATGCAAACAAGACCAAAATGTTAGTTTGGATGCAAAATTTCACCCCAACCCTGGCTAAATTAAACTGATCTTAACCCTAATTTATGTCCATTCATTAAAATTAAATGAATTTAACTCCTTTTTTTTAGGGTTCATATCTTGTAAGATTTTAAATATATATATATATATATATATATATAATGTTTATACTCTATTTCAGGCTATTAAATTGTTAGTTCTAGAACGAACCAAAGGGCTTTTTAGGTATAGATTTCTTTGAGAGAGAAAGAGAGTCCTCCACAGCTTTACCATGAGTTCTCAACCCTTTTATAGGGCTTTTAAGGCCCTTTCCTAGTTCTCTCACTGCCCTTGGTGGCGTTTCTCATCATCTCTACATTAATGGGTTTCACTATCACACCAGGCTAGATCCATTGAATCCCTTATACTAGTGGCAGTTAGCCCAACCTCTAAAGCCCTCGGAGGAAGTTGCTAGCCCAAATTTGACTCAAAACTGGTTTAGATGTGAATTCCTCGGCACCAACCTATTGGATATTTGGATCTTTACATGGGTTTTCTAGCACCTTGGTTTTCCTCCTCTAGGCTCAAGCCCCATTGTGTTCATGGTGGGGTGGGATTTCTCTTCTAAAATTGGTTCTTGCTGGCTTTGGAGCGGGTCGGATTGTAACGTTCTTGGAGAGCAAAAAAATGTCCATCAGCTGTTATTATTGGTTTTCTCATAGGAATGTTTGCAAAGATTGTATGGGTTTTTCTTCATAAGATTTTGGATTGGTCTTGGTTATAATTTTTCTCATAGTCTAGTTCCCCCCAACATATACTCTTGTATTTTTCTTCGTTTTTCTTGTACTTATTTCTTAATTAGCAATGAAATTCTGCCACTTATCTCTTAAAAAAAAGTTCCAAGGAAAGACAACATTTTTAAGTGTTAACTTTCAGAAACTATCACACCATGCAACAAGTAGATCATTTTAAATAAACTTGTACTTAACTAAAAGTAGCATAGAAAGTAGAAGACAAACCAATATCCATGCTATCCATGTCAATTCAATTGATAAAAATACAAAAAAACATAAAACAAAACAAAACAAAAACAAAAGTTTAAATCACATATATTTGGGAGATATAAACACCTCACAAATATCTATTTGCTTTGCTCATTCCTCAATATAAATCAAATTCCACACAAAAGTCTGCAGAAAGAAGTGGCCTGTTGATATCTTCACTGCACGCCTCAACTAACAAATCGTACCCAACAATTTATTTTAGTGATGTTTAACATGTTTGGAGTTCAATCTCTTTTTAAGATCGCCTATCATTTTGTCCTGGGTAATGATTTGAAAATCCCTTTTGCTCAATTCTTGCTTCAACCTTTCAATCTCTTTCAGATGATCACAACAGTGATCTGAATCTGCCACCTCCCCTTTGCTCAGCTCTTGCTTCAATCCTTCTCTCTCTTCCGAGTGATCACAACACTGATTTGAAGAGTCCTCTTCAGTCTTTTGATTGGTCTTCAGTTTCTTGGATGCACCTGAGATCTCCTCATCTTGGAAAGCTCTCTTGGATGATATTTGGCCAAGGGAATCATCATTTGCCATTTTTCGGACATAAAAACTAACTACTATACCTGTGGTGAGCTTATGTTTGACAAGTTTCTGTGGCCGTCCCCACGAATCCTAACATAGTACAGGATAACAAGACATGTTTTACCAGACAGTCAGCCATGTATCCAAAAAATAGGCTTCTCTCTCTAGCATAAACGCACAAGCATGAAGTCCTTAAAGAGTGCATTAATTTGGGATCTTATGGCAGGGAACTAAAAATGCTGTAAGTGCCTAAATAGACAATGAATTGCCTCTTCATGATAATAATCTCATCATTTTATGTAACGAGAATAAACATTAAATCTTACTATAACAGAAAATCAAGTCTCAAAATTTTGAAACAGGGGTGGATGGACTACGAAGTCAGTTCAAGGGACTCAGTAGTGTTAACTTAGGAAGGAGAATTAGAGCAGGATGGGATTTTTTTTTTTTTCAGGATATATCGAAGTGGGGGAAGGCATATATACAAGTATGGTTTTGTCATGATATATGGTGTGGGAATTGTCCTCTAAAGGATTTTTACCCTAAGTTCGCATGCTCAGTTGACAAAAAATGCAGTAATTATTTCACTCTTGGTTAGCCCGTTGGATAGGGAGGGTTGGAGCTGGAGTGTGAGATTCCACAATGGTTTTCATGATTGGGAATGGAGTCTCTGAATTCTTGCCTACATCTTTTATACTTAAATATACATCTTTTATACTTAAATATCCCTAGGGGGGAGGGGTGTGACAAATGAGATGAAGATTGGAAGGGAGTGATGCTTTTGATGTTTGCTAATTAATATGAGGCTATCCAAGGTGCCACTAGTAATTCTTTTCCTCGAAAAAAGTACTTGATGTGTTAAGGCCCCAAAGAGGGTTTTACTAATAATCAATTAAAATTAACAAACAAAACAAAACAGAAAGGCCCCAAAAAAGGGTCTCATTCTTTGATTGGACAGCAGCTTAAGAGTTTTTTCGTGTGATAATCTTATCAAGAGAGGTTTCTCGTCAGCTGGTTGGTGTTGCATGTGTTGGTGCGATGGAGAGACAATGGATCATTTGTTGATCCATTGTGATGTTGCATATGTTTTATGAAGCATAGTCTTTCGAACTTTTGGGATTGGGTAGTTACCAAGGAGAGTTGAAGATCTTTTATTTGAGCGAAGGAATTGGTTTGGGAAGCATTCATCATAGATTTGGAACCTTGACCCGTTATGTGTGATGTAGTGGTTGTGGACAGAGTGAAATAGTTGCATTTTTGAAGATACAGAAAGATCAAAGGCTCTTTTGGAGTCAATGTTGTTCTGTGGGCTCAGGTGTGGGGTCTTACAAATAGAAATTCCCTTTTAGATTTTTTTTTTTTTTTTTCCCTGATAGTTGCAATTCCCTTTTAGATTTCAAAGAATCTTTAGACTTCTGTGCATAATTCAATTGCTATCATTTCAATTTACTTTGTTTTCATCATTGTGAGCATGAAGTAATCTGTTTTTTCAATAAAATCCCAACACTTATCATTTATAAAAAATAAGCTAAATAAATAAATAAAAATATATGATAGGGATGCCAGGCAGGTAAACTATAGTAAGTTGAAAAAGACCACAGTTTATACCTTTTCTTGGCTGCCTTTGACTTTTTCATATGCTTGATGTGCCTCTTGTGAGTTCTTAAAGATGACAAACAAAGAAGATTTATCTTCTTGCATCTTTTTAGATGGCTGCCAGAAAAGCATACACCACATTAGAACCTTACAAGTAGAAGGGGGGAGAGTGGATACACAAACATGGCCAAGGAGTGGAGTGGGGTAGATCCTAGTTACGAACTTACCAAACACCCAGAGAGAGAAAGAGAAGTTATACAAGGGGAAACTTTCATATTGTGCATGAGTGTGCTGTAGAAGCATGTAAATTGGGTTGAATATAAAGTGAATCAGCCTAAACAGTGCAAGAAATGAATGGCAAGCAGAGAGTTCCAGGCTGCCAGTCACACATCATGAAATCTTATCTGAATTCGTGTGCCATTCCATCAAATGGGGGCAGTTTTCTTATTTCTACCTAACCTGCTTACAAAACATATGATTAAGCTGCTGCTTGTGTTTGGATAAGTATGCTTCCATCTAAGGACCCATCAGGTAGTTGAGCTAAGCACGAGTAGGATTGTTTGTTCGAAACATAATTCACCTCTTTCCTCTTTAAGCACATACACTAAATCAGAAATTAACCATCTGTAATTGATGCGAGTTTAAAATCTCCTCTCACCTTCCATAGTTTGTTGCAAAAAAAATGTTTCTCAAGTAATTGTCATTGTAGTCAAAAGGCAAAAGGCAGCCTCAAGGTGCCAAATCCTTGTATCACATGAGTTGTGAGGCACCAAAAAGGTACTCACTTGAGTGAAGCAAGGTGCCAAACTCTAAATGTAGTTATTAATACTATACATATAATAAACTCAAATCATACGTATCTAACACTTACTAGGCATGGTTTGAATTTTTTAAATTTTTAAGAGGCTCTATTAATTAATCTAAGAATAGACTTTACAACAATCTTATATAAAAATTTTCAAAAAAGAAAAAGAGAACAAGTTTTTAAGCTAAAAGATTACATGATTGAAATAATAAATAAATAGCTGTTACTAAATTGGTACAGAAAGAAAAAGAGGTGAGAGAGAGAAGAAAGCAAGTGAAAGAGAAACCCACAAACTTAAATTAAGTATGGAGCTACCCTTTTCTTCCAGGTTACAGAACTTCCTTCTCTCTTTATTCTCAAGACCCTTAAAGTCTCTGTTTACAGCGCTAACTAAAAGTTCCCTGTCTAGCCTAAGTGAGCACCTGACTCTCCTTTGACTACACTGATAATAGTTAACAAATTGTGTGACCTATCCCCTCAATCAAATGATATAAAATTAATCAAATATGAAAAAAAAATTACCATGGAAATCTTAATGATGACAACCAATTTATCTCAAAAAATTGATCAATTGATTGCTAGTTTGAAAACATACAAAATATACAATTGGCTTGGCAGGATCCAGGCTGGATGTAGATTAATGCAGCTTTGCTGATAAGCATGACCGAACTCTTAAACCCGTATAGCAATGGTGTAAGATTAGGGATGGCAATATAGTTGGTATCCACATGATCAATAGATCTAAACCTAAACCGCCCATCAACAGCCCTAGTTGCATGGTTCAATGGTTTGGAATTTCAAATACATTTTTGTGAACGGGTTTCAAAATAGATTTAAAAACTCTTTTCTTTTTTGGGAACAGGATATGTATCACGATCTATCATATGATGACTCCAAATATCTTGACATGTAAAACATACAAATTATTCTGGAAATCATAAGCTCAACCAATATCTTGTAAAGAAAAGTTCAGATAACAACAGGATATACTCAACCTTGAGCTCAATTGTAAAGTCCCCAGGAATGACTTTATGTAATTCTTCAGCAGGCACATTTTTTGGTATCCTGTGGAGAAATAGCTTTGCCATTTCAGAATTAGGTACCTATAGATAATTATTCAAAGATTGTGAATCAGCAGGATCACATTGGTAGGAATTAGAAATCACCAAGAATTTAATGTCCAACTTACATCCTCTTGAACCAAGGGAATAGCATTATCAACACCATTCTCTATCTTAGCAAGAACAAGTTTCATTGAAGCAGATGCATCATCTAAACAATTGTGTGGAGCACCCTTCTTTCGAATTTCATAGCCCAATACAGACTGTCAAAAACAAATGGAACAATTAACTATAACTGAAACAGCCCACAGCTGCTTGCCGATTACTCAAAATGATATGCCAAAAGAGAATCCTTTTTCCAATCATATCAATAATTGACTAATACATAAAGTAGGAATAACACATTAAGAACTTGCCTTGCACAAATTATTCAGAGATGGTCTTCTATAGATAGGTCCGTCCAAAGACATAAAGATAAGTGAGGTATCAATTACTCTTGCATGATCTAACTTTAGTGCTGCAATCAACACAATAATAATTACACGAATGCAAAAAAGAATAACTACCTTGCATAAAATTCAAAAAGACAATGATGGTTCAGTTGTCATGTGAGAGAGACAGAGAAACTCCAATATCTAGTTATCATGCTTATCTTACCTTTCAGGTCATTGTTTAAACTGTGGCCTACTAAAATGGCTCCCTTTGATAACAGCTTCTTCATGGATTTCTACAAAATGCACCAAAATATATTAGATAAAGAATTGATCCCAAAAAGTGTGAAATCCAGCCTAACGTACCTGTACGTCTGCCAATGAACAACTAACTCCTTCCAAATCTCTTGCACTAACCCCAGTTATATCAGTTCTATAATCTGCAATGACTTTATTTGGGTTTACAAGTTCATCAAGTTTCACCTGCACAATACAAACTCACTAGAAAAGATTGTACAAATAGGACCCTTCGAGAGGTCTAGAAACTGTCAAACAAGCTAGCCAAAGTGAAGAGTATTCTTTTCCCTAGGGAAAAGAGAGGTGGAACAATGGGAATTACTATTGTATGAAGAGAACGAACATAAGCCAAATTAATTAATACCTGCAAATTGCGATCCACAGCACAAACTTTCACTAAAGCTTCAGTGCCATCTTCACAGAGAGCCATCTCACAGTCAACAGCAACCATTGCATTTGATCTCATAACCTTGGATTTTTTAGGAAGCTTTGTAATCACCCATCCCTGCTTCAACGTATCCCACAAGTTATTAGGAAGCCATGCTACATTTGAACTTGATAGCAACATTAGTTCCTCATTGTGTGAAACTATTTTTATACTTGCACACCACAACATAATTTAACTTTTATGTTTTTGTATTCATTATATAAACAATGCATCTCCAAACACCCATCTAGTCTTATTTAATATAAAAACGTATAGGGTCAAACAGCAAAGCTCTTCTTAGAGACTCAAAAAGAAAACATGCTTCAAGGGGCTTCTGGTCACATCAGCTTACTCTTTCTTTTAAAGATTATCAATTGCCACAGTAGTACATTCCATGCCAGAGAATACTTAAATTAGCATTTACATAGTTCATCTTTGCTCCCTAAGCTATTTTGACCATAATCTACCTATAGTTAGCAATAAGGAATGTATAGGAAGTAAATGTAGCAACTGAGATTGCCTAAAAAAGGTAATAATGAAAAATAGGTGCTGTAGGAAAGCCCGAAAGTGACCTTTTAATATGAAAGAAGTGCATAAGAAAATAGTTTGAAAAGTAAAAAGGAGTGAAGTTTTTTTTTTTTGGATAAATTTTGATAAGTAGGAAAAGTAAGCAAACATTATGACAACAAACCTCATCATTTGATGGGAACGAATAATCCAGCAGGTACTGAGGGTGTTCAAGAGTTAAACGAACCAGTCTCTGCACTGCCAGTGTCACAAGTTATCAAGATATACCAAACAGCAAAGAACATTCAATTTTAAGTAATAGGAAAAAAGAAATAAAAAGAAAGGTAGAATGCAAGAGAATAACATGTGTCTAGAAATTTGATGATAACTTAAGCCTTATATGCAATGAGAGAATAATAGCAAACTAAAACAGAATCTAGTAGTCATTCAGCCACTAATCATGGAATTAATAAATGATACTATCATGGTTAATTTGGACAATACATTGTTGATATAGAATAAGTGCTTTGAAATGGACACAATAATTACAACCGAGTTTTTTTAGTATCAACATCATATAATTACATTGAAGGGTTTTGTTGCAAAATCAAGCAAAGAACATTAAAATAAATAAATAAAAGCTTAATTTCCAGATTTGCATACCAGTTTAGAACTTTAAACAAATGAGAGTTTTCAAAATACCAGGAATATGACGGGCATATTATAACAGGGGGAAAAGCTTATCAAACCAAGACATGGGAAGCATGAGAAAGCTACCAATCTAGGCTTCTAACCATAATTAAAACTTATTTAATCAGACCAATAATAATAAGAGAAAAGGAATTCATAAAATATGAAGCAGACAAAGTGTGCATTTAAATGAACTTATTTCATCAGTTTATCGAGGCTAGTTTGTTTATTGTGTAAAAGTACATCTACAACCATATATAATTATTGCTAACAAGCACCCAGTTGAGCTAGAGCTCGTCAGCAAAGTATACAGCCATACCTTGAAAAAGGTGATGTTTTAAAAAGCTATACATTCCATTTCAAGATGAAAATAAGCTGAAACAAATGAACCCGAGTGTCCTACTACAACTAAAAATCCAACCCACCAGATATCAGTGCACAGACCCCTTTTCTTCTACATTTTCACAGAAGAATTAGTTCAAGTACACAAGTAATACTCTATTAATAGAATAGCAAAAATGAATTCTTCAAAGCCTCAAGGGATAACTAAACCATACCTGCTCAGGTATTTCATTATCTGGAGATACGTTTGTAAATTGCCCCACTACATCACGCTTTAAATGGCATTGCATTACTTTAGCAAAAAACTGAGAACAGGGAAAAACATAAAAGCCATTGTCGTTATAAAATCTCAAATACAAGTAGTAAAGAAAAAAATAAATTCCAAAAAAAAAAAAAAAAAAGGAACTACCTTGAGATGATTTTCTTCAACAAAAGTCTTAAGAAAAGCAGCCAAAACATCATTGGATCTCCTGGTAGGATCACTCAAGCTATTCCCAAACTTCCTATCATGAACTCTTAAGAATTCCTTCCAATCTCCTTTCGTACCCTTCATTCCTTGTTTTTGGGCCAACTTCACCATTTCAACAAGAACCTATTCACATTCATATTTTGGCATTACACATATGTTGAAAAGACACATATTGCAACAAACATAACACTACTTCACCAAAACTGAGACACAACACAACGCAACCACATATATACTAGTTGGGGTGAGCTATAAACAGTTGGTCAAACCAATAACACACACACACACACACACACATATTCAGATTAGCACAAAACAAGCAAGTGATTGAGAGAGTAAATGGGGTTGTTACCTTTTTCTCTGCGGTGTCAAATAATTGTTCCATTGGGAGAGAGAAGAGAGAAACGGCTCTGAATTTCTGGGGCGGGGGCGGCAGCTCTCTTCAACCGGTGACAAACTGAAGAGAGAAAAGTCGGCGGCTGAGGGGTTTTTACTATAAAGAGATAACGGGTTGGGCCATTCAAAAATAGCCTACTTTACTTGCTTTTTTCTTCCACTTGTTTATATATAATCAATGGGCTTTTTTTGTTTGGTGATCATTGGGCTTCTTAAAAGCCCATCTTACTCTATTTCCATTCTTTTTTTTTTAATGCCTCTCTATCTGTTGTCTTTTAGCAAAATGGGCTTTGCTGAGTTGGGCTATCTTTGAAACTAAGTCGAAAGTCCAAATACATGTACAGATTTTGTGACCTTGTGGTTTAGTAGCTCAAACAATTTAATTTTGTGCTTTGACTTTGAGCCCAAATGTTTTTCTACTTGTTTTTAAATTAAATTATTGGGCTACTACTTCTTTAACCCAATACAAAGGCCTAGTATGAGTTTTTTTTTCCCCCTCTTTTTTCCTAAAAACTTTAGATCACACATTTGTCCACTTTCAAATTTTCTTTTCCTTAGCTCTTCAACTCCACCACCCCGCACCCCCAAGTTCCCCCTCTCTCTCTCTTTCTTCTTTTTTCTACGTTTGATAAATTTGAAGTGGATGTTATAAGTATGTTTTCAGTTGATTTATATGGTTAGTTTTGCCAAATATTATAGCATAACTGAGAATAAAAGTAGTCACTAGTTGCTTATATTCCAATTTTATAATAAATATGTATATTTATAAACTTTATATAGTGTTTGTGTATCTTACATTCTTACTACACAATACAATGAAAATAGGGGGAAAAAAACATTCACAGTTTGACAATTATGATTAGGCATTTTTCCTTTGAATTTTGTATAAATATGGGTTTTTATTGTGGAAGTCCATTTTTTGAGATATGGGAGTAAAAATGTTGGCGATAAGGCTAATCAGTGGTGAAAGTGGAACATGAGTGAGCCCACTTCATAAAATATATTAATTTGGGCTTTGAACCCATCTCATGAAGTATAAAAAGTTGATTTTAAACCTATTCCATGAACGTGAAGTAGCAATATTTGTGCTTTAAGCCCATTTTGTGAAGCGAGGAAACATGGTTTGTTACAAGTCCAATTCATTATGTAGGGAAAATAAGAATATTAGCTTATAGAGCTTTGATTCAAAGTTTTCTTGATTCATCCACTTGTAATAAGAAATTGCTAAAACATTTGACTTTTCACCCATTTCAATATAAAGTATTAGTCAATCAAATCCAATTTATGAAGTCAGGAAATATTTTGAGCATGACCCATTACATGGTATAGAGAAAAATGTGGACTACATATAAGCCAGCGTGGAACTTTATGAGCCATGAGCTCAATTCATGTAGTTTGATAGGAATTTAATCCAATACCATTATTTCTTTATTTTGAAAAATAATGTTGAAGTGACATAGGTTGTCTAATAAAATTGTACCATGTAATTGTGAAAAGAACTTTTCAACGATATATAAATAATTGAAAACAAATAATTGAAAAGGTATGGTATTGGTAGGCCAAAGAGTTGAGAAGGCCCTTTTTTTCCAATGTAATGTGAAACACACAATAAACCAATGCCGACTTAATTTCTTGTACATATCATTATGACCAATGCTCAAGTCTCTTCACGGCCATTTCCTCGTATTAGAAATTAGAATCCTCTCCCGTGATAAAGGACTTTGTTTTGGCACCTCTTTCTTTCTAGCAATAGAATAATAATCCAAAAGAAATTACTACAAAATATTTTGGCACCTCTGTTTTCTTGGTCATGTTTTGCCGATTGAGATTCGGTGTAATATACAATTGCACCATGTAATTAACCTCCTCCCTCTTATAGCAATTTTTTACTATTTTTACTTTTATATTTTTACATTTTCTCATTTTTGATGACTAAAATACCATTTTGATCCCTACATTTTGAGATCACAACTAATTTAGTCTATTTATTTTGATAACAGTCAATTTGATCTCTATTATTTTGGGTTGGTTGTGGAGTTTTTAAGGAGGATGTTGTATTTGATTACCCAAAAAGTGGAAGAAAGAAAAGGAAAAAATGAATTACAGAAATTTTTTTAGGATAAACATCAGAAAAATGAATTAGAGATTGATTGCCAAGAAAGTGATTTCAAAAAAAAAAAAAACACGAGAGAATTAAGTCAATTAAATTAACTCTTAAGGCTTTTGATTAAAAATTTGAGGAATTAATTATGTTTTTTTTTTTTTTATGCTGATGTGACAATTTTTTATGTTAATACAAATTTTTATTACTATTTTATAAGACACGTAGGTGTGAAGTTTGTCAATTGTGCGCACTGTTTGCCATGTAAGTATTTTTTATTAAGGAGTTAACAGTAAAGATCAAATTGATTATAAGCTGAAAATAATAGGGATCAAATTGACTGCTATCAAAATATAAGGACTAAATTGATCGTAGTTTTAAAATGTAAGAACCAAAATAGTATTTTCATATATTTTAATTCATTGATTTTTTTTTTTTTTTTAAGGGTGAAAACCATGAATCATCTTATTAATAAACACCGGCTAAGTCAGCCTAAAAAACATCATGAAAAGTTGGAGGGACAAACTCCATCCAAATATCAAAACTAGAAACATTAACACCATACCGTGCTAAACTATGAGCTAACTTATTACCTTCTCTCCCAGTGTGAGAGCAAAGTAATTCAAAGAAAGATCTAGACAGGAGCTTAACATCATCAATCAAAAGATCACAAGCTGAAAGAGATCGGTCCTCTCCTTGAAAAGCTTTGATAACAGTACTCGAGTCCCCTTCCAAAATGATATTATCAACACCTATCTCCCTAGCAAAAACTAGAGCCCTGGCAGCAGCTGGTACCTCCACTTGTTGAGATTTAAAATTGAAACTTCAAAGTTTTTGGCAACTTTAAATCTCAGACGTCCTAATCTTTTTTCTTTTTTCTTTTTTATAAGGTTAGGGAAAATTTTTATATACTCTGAAAGTATTATAAATGCATATCCTTTTTACATGAATGGTAGATTAAAAAAATATATTGAAAAGTCTTCCATTTATAAAGTTAAAATTAAATAATCTTTTAAATTACACAATTAAAGCCGCAAAGGAAGAATATTATGCATGTTAATTTGATTTTTCTTTACATAATGACAAAGCCACTAGCAAGTCAAATTCACGTGGTCATTTGACACTTTTACACTCTCAATAATTGAGAGTCTTGAATGACAAGAAACGGCTCGATAACGCCGGCGTGTAGTCAATCCATCACAGACTTTTCACTATTTTCATTTTGGAATTTTGATAAGTTCAAATAGAAGTCAAAATTCCAGATTCACGTTATGGGACAGGTAGCATTTAATGATTTCAACCGGGTATTTTGACCAAATTAATAGGATTCTATAATTTTTTTTTTTTATGAGCAATAGGATTCTATAATTACTTCAGAACCAATCACTAAAGATGTCCTTACTCCTTAGAGCTTAGAAGGGAACAAGGCTTAAGCCGAGGCAAAAAAAGTTTTCAATGAGATAGTAAATGAAAACTATATATTAGTATTTTTCTTTTTATGCGAAAACTATACTAGTATTATTAACCCCATATGAGGTTTATAGATAAGTAATACCAATCATTACTGGGTCTTATTAATAGAGTTTGGCTTATTTCTTATATTTTTTAAATTAGATATGTTTCTTTATTTTAAATATACAATGGTAAGTGATGGTCAGTTTTAATCTCCAAATTTTATTTAGTCAATAGATAATGTGGCAATTTTTCATTAAAGAAAAAATTCAATTAAAAAAGTACTGAAAGTAAATTAAACCTTTGTTAATATGCTCCACAAGAACACAATTGAAGATTCATAAATGCTCAATTATTATGAACTACATTGCGCATTTTTCAAAGAAGAAGATACACTCGGCAATTTTACCCTTTACTCTATATCCTTTATCCAATAGAAAAAAAAAAAAACTTATAATTAATAATTAATAATTATAAAATGAAACTTTAAATAATTATTTTTGTATTATACATATTATTCAGAAAATGTTATATTGTAGTTTTATTGATTTCACCATGATTTATAGTTTATATTTGTTTCTTACTATTTATCTGGAGGAAGATTATTAAAAAAAAAAAGACTTGATATTGTGTTTGCTGTTTACAAATCAAAAAGAGAATCTGGGAAAAATAAATAATTTTAATAAGATTAATAGACATAAACTAAAAATATAAGCATCTCATATTCTCATAATCTTATTAGATTTCAAATAAAGCTAAACATAAGAATAATTACATTCTCAAACATCCAGATTATTAAGCATTGATCACATTCTAAAGAATTTAAATGCTAAAAAATATTTCAAACCAAATACCCTCTAAAATTTAAAACAATTTTTAAATGACCTCGAAAGAGTTCTTCTAACTCTCACATAAAAAATGAGTTCCACGCAACGATCCACTCCCTATGGAAGTGGTCAAAAGCTACTCCAAAAGTCATCTAAGCTTCTTTCTAAAGTTTATAAAACGAGGATAGAAAAAATTAACAAAAAGTCGAAAACTACCGTTTTATATATTACTATATAGAAAAGACATGATCTATTCAAAGATCGTGTTTGTGTAGGTCATATAGAATATATCAAACAAAGAAGTAAAGGAACTGAAAATCGAAGAGAAGACCTTTCTACTTAAGATATAATAATTGAAGAAATTAATGCAAAGACTTTGACTGACCATCTCAGAATTTCTAACCCGAAGAAAAGTTGCTGCATTACACTTTCTAGTTGTCCACTTGTGTCAGTGTCTTCATATTTTTCAAACTTTTATCTGTAGTATTAGCAGCGTGTTTTATTATTTTCTTTGACACAAATCATGGACGTTCTCCATCAACTTGCAGCAACACTTTTCTATGATTGCGAGTATAACTCAACAACTATAAAATACTGTGTCAACTGTGAAGAATCTTTTAAACATTGATAATTCTCACCGTTTACCAATACCCATGACTTCCAAGTTCCAACACCGCCAGTCTTCCATCACCACCGCCAAACATCTTCTTCAATGTCAGTGACTTAATTATAGCTAGTGTATGCTGGACACATGCATTAATTTACGCTATTGTTCTTATTGACTAATGACTATTTTTTTGCATTCTGGGTCTTGCACTATAAGACAGCTAAAATGATGTTTGGTGTGAGCAAATGTTATATATATATATATATATATATATTAAAAAGTTTTACAGTCAACTTCAAACCATGTGGTATAGAGGTTTGAATAATGTAGACAAAAAATTAATTAGAGTACTGAAAGCTATAGTAGAGCATTTAACTCAAGGCTTAGAGCCTTAATCATCATGATGATTATATATTATTATGATGAAAGCAAAGCGGTTGGTATTAACCTTTGGCACAATGTTGCTTGTCAGAACATAAACATGTAGGCAAGTTTAGTCATCCAGTATTAGCTAGAGTTGTAAACAAGCTCAATATTATTAATCAGTTCATTTATTCTCTTCTGTTTTTCCCAACACACAAGCCTAGCTTGAATATATATATATATATATATTAGGGAACTACAGCTTGAACTTAATTATAGCCAAGCTAAATTATACGTCAAACTTTATTTATATTGTGTTCAAAAAAGTAGGAATTTATGAATGAGTTATTTAATATCACAGAAGCCTGAATAAAGTACATTTGGTGTTCTCTTAAGTGAAACAAAAACTAAATTTTTTGCTATTGATAGTAAACCTTGAATCCACAAGAAATTTGTTAAATCCACAAGGTGATAGATCTATAATCTACCAACAAAACAATAGAGAAAAACTCTTAATTTTATTAATCGAAATAATAGTCTAGCTGCCTCTGGACTCTGAAGGTTACATACATAGCATATATATAAATATTGAAAAAGACAAAACCCTAAAACAATTAAGAAAACATCCAAAACCCTAATTCATACTAATCAGTAGATTAGGTGACAAAATACCAATTTTTACTAAAAATGCAAAATTAAGTTAAATGCAAATGCATAAAGTATGGACCTTAAGGATCGTCAAAAAATAAGCAAGATATTATTATGACTTTTGTGTAAAAATTTATTACTAAAATAAAAATTACTAAAAATGATGCAATTATTATTTCCGGGATCTTAAGGGAGAAATTCTCAAAAATTAAAGCGCACCTGTGAACTTACTTACAAATTATACAATCAAATATTAAATATTTAAATGTATATAAGTATATTAATACACATATAAACCATATAAACATATAATATTATATACATACTTAAAATAAGCCTCATATTTAGACTAGTTCACAAAAATATATATTTTGGGTTTAATTAGTTTATTAGTCGAGTTTAAATATAGACTTGAGTTTGACTCACATTAAAATAAACGAAATCATCAATTTTTCCCTCAAGCTTAATCCGAATTATTCATAAACAATTAATTTAATTCTATTATAACATATTTAATCATTCTTAATTATTACTACTGGCTGAGGTTGGTCATACAAACTCTCGATCTCCGAGCTTTTATATCACAGGTTGTCATTAATAATATCTATAGCAAAAGGGTATATTTCTTCTTCCTTACCTGTTCGGCTGTTTCCCATCTTTTGATTTGTGGATGAGTCTTAAATGCCAGGTTACCGCTAGGGTGACCAAATCAAAGCTGGCAGGATACAATGTCAACGGTACCATCCCCACAAGCTTTAAAAGCTTGGGTCAACACAGACAAATTAAAAGGATCGGTGATGCAGTTACGAGTGGGTTGATAATTGACGTAGGCTTTCTGTCTTATAACTAAAAAGATTCATTTTCTTTTTGAGAATATATTTTATGAGACAGTTTTATGAAATCATCTATTCCTTGCACTCCATGTAAAATTTATATATATGAGATTTAACACGTATTGTGAGATGATTGTATCATAAAATCATCTACTTCGACAAATCTAAATAATACACATGACCATTGTCAAAGTAACATCTCAACTGTGCCTCTCATAATACAACAGTACGATCCCTTTTTTTCTTCTTTTATCTTCGGACAAATGTCTTCTTCTATATTTTTGGATATATATATATATATTTGTCTTTCAGACGGAAACTTCTGTTCTGTTTAAGTAATTCCAAATGCAACCATTTGACATATATCACAATTCAAAACAAATTGACATTTGAAGCTAATTTTCCTAGTCTATGGAAGTTTCGGGACTTATCAAACACGGTAGAATAGGACTTTTTTAACATAAAGACATGAAGAGATTAATTCTTTTATCCATGCAAACCAAATGGAACCTTCAACATTGACCTTTTAAGGCTTATTCATCTTTTGAATCCTAGGTCACGGCGAGAAATGAAGCATCTAAATGATCCTTTTAGGGCTTATTCCCTCTTGTTCTTCACCACAACTTTCATGCGAAAACCCGGTCCACAAGATTTTCGCAAATTCCCACTCACCCACATCATCTTTACAATCATCAGCATTACCTTGACCATGCTAAGATATTAAATTACGAATTTTAACAATTTTACTTAGCAATAAAGAAAAATAAAAGCATTTTTTAAATATAAAAATATTCTGTTTAGCTTTTTCTTTTCTCAAATCATGTGAGTCATTTACGTTTGAAAGAGCTAATTACATTGACCAAGCTCTCGTCTATTTCAAATTTAATTTGTCTATTTCTTCCATTTTATAGTCTAGATTAGATGTTACACATTTAAAGATCTATAATCTACCATGTCATTTAAAATTTTTAAAAATATAGTAGTTTATAATTATTAAATCTTGGAAAATAAAATCTAAACTATGAAATTGACAAGATTTAAAATGGAGAAAATCTTCTTTTTTTTCCCTGCCATAGAAGATATTAGAGTTATCTCCAGAAATTCCAAATTGACCAAGCTCTTGTTGAATTTGTCATGATTTATAGTTTATATTTTGTTTTCCACTATTTATTTGGAGGAAGGTTAAAAAAAAAGACTTGATATTGTGTTTACAAACAAAAGGATATTTTGAGCAAAATAAAATATTCTTATAAAATTTCTAGGAATAAACTAAAAATATTAGCATCTCATATTTCTAGAAATCTTATTAGATTCCTAATCAAACTAAACATAAAAATAATTATATTCTCAAGTATTTAAATTGCCAAATGGAACCTTCAACATTGACCTTTTAAGGCTTATTCATCATTCGAATTAAAGGTCACGGCAAGAAATGAAGTTTCTAATAAATATACCTTTTTGACATGGATGAATAAATCATTTCTATAACGTCTAGATGAATTCTCAACAAGTTAATTTAGTTCATTGACAATGGTATTTAGACTAAATGACATATTCTTCTCTTTTAAAAATAAAATAAAATAAAAAGTGATGAAGAGTATGATCTTTGATTATCCATATGAGCGTAAACTGATTTGCCGATTAAAAAAGAAGTGGGAAAGAAAGAAAAAACCCTAGAGCATCAGAGATCTATAAGAAAAATAAATGGAAGTACTGTATAAATTTAGGTTCATACTTATGGAAATATTCTTTCTTGCTTCACTAACTTTCACGCAAAAAACTAGGTCCACAAGATTGTTCCAAATTCCCACTCATTCACATCATCTTTACAATTTCACTTTATATATATATATATATAGTAAATACTGAAATACCACCACTAAAATATTTTATCTCTTCACCAAATGATCTTTACTAATAGTAAATAACTAAGTTATAGTTAAAATTATATCATCAGCATCATCTTGACCTTGCTAACATATATTAATTACAAACTCTAACTTTGTCAAATTTACTTGGCAAAAAAGAAACACAAAGGATTTTTTCAATACAATTTTCTTTTTCTTTTTCTTTGTTCAAATAACCTAAGTCATTTATGTTTGAAAGAGTTAATTACATTGACCAAACTCCTAATTTAGTTCAAATTTTGTCCATTTCGACCATTTCATAGATGTTACAAATATAAAGATTTTGTCCATTTTGTCGATTTCATTGATGTTTTAAATCTATCACGTTAATTAAAATTTTAAATGACATAGCAATGCATACACTATTAAACACTATTAAATCTTAAAAAATAAAATGTGAGGTTGTAAACTATGAAATGGAAGATATTGACAAGATTTGATATAAAATCTTGTTCTCTCCTGCCATAGAAGATATTAAAGCTATCTCCAACAATTCCAATAGGCTTCAACTTAGATTAACTTGAAATCAACATTATGGTAGGGTAGAATGGATGGCTTCTAAGCTATAAAGAGGATGTGCCCCGTAAAATATAGGGTAACTAAATTTTAGGCAAATTCATAGGTATGCGTGCAATATTTTTATTTATAGGTCTTAAGTGAAAAAAGTAATTGCAATTTACACATCTTCATTAAAAATATTAAACAATATTTAATTGACCTAAAGATTATTGTCATGTTCAAACAATATAATTAGCAAAGAATGAATATGTATAACAAAATGATAAGACTTCTACTGAAACCTTTCAATGATACCTTTCCATAGTGTTATAATTTACTCAATGAGTATTTACTCCATTTATTGAGATTTTTTTTATTATTAATATTGAATATTTGTTTTTAAGAAAAATATAATAGTGAATATTATGTGCTCAATCTCATATCCGAAATTTATGATATCCTTTTATATAAGATTAGAGCATACTAAAATGTTGTCAATTTGCCATACAACAAAGAAAATACTAAAGTTTTTTTTTTTTTTTTTTTTGAAACTTAGAAAATACTAAAGGTGAATATATAATTTTATCCACTTTTTTCTCCATAGTTCCTAAATATTGTTATGCCTTTTAATTTTATTTGATTTCAATTTAATAGATTAGGAGGGAAAATATTTGAATTTTAGATATTTCCATTAAAAATATTAAAAAGTATCGATTAAATTACAAAACACTTAACTCGCGGTTGTGACTACAATTTTTTTTGTTAATAAAAGAATAAGATCACAATTAATAACATAAAACCACTCCAATTTGAATGTACACACATGAATTCCGAAAACAAAACCCATACAAAATCCTGCAATTGGATTCTTCTGATTCTAGTGAAAATCAAAATAAATACAATGGTAACAACAAATTTGAATGAGGTGGGCTTAGTAAACCACCACCACTATGGTAAGCCCCATCCACTCATACCCTAAAATGTTCATGTTTTGACTTTTAATTTTAAAAAAAGCACTCTCATTCTCATACCACCATAAGTTGTGGATAACCCATCTGAGGGTGAGGAGATAACGGCGACAACGGAGGAACGTTAAATATCCCTTTAACATCACTGTCCCAATCGCATACCGCCGTCCAACTTGACGGCGTCAACGGAATATCCCTCAAATAACTCATGGCGTCTTGTTGTTCCGTTACTCTCTCTTTCTTCACCACAACTTTCACTTCCTCAACCACTTGCTCTTCTTCGTTACGGCGTCGTTTTTTGTCATTGCTCGAAACGACAGTCGCCGCCGGCGTTTCGGGCTTCCCAACTTCGAGCGGGAAATTGACTATGGCTTTCGCGCCGCGGAGCTTGAACGCGGCCCGATCGTAAGCCTTGGCGGCTTCGATGGCGGTGTCGAAGGTCCCGAGCCAGACGCGGGAGCCACGTCGGTTCGGGTCACGGATCTCCGCGGCGTACTTGCCCCATGGCCTTTGTCGGACACCTCTGTAGTGCCTTCTCTTCTCTTCCACGCCCGAATTTCTGTTATTATTGTTTTGCGGTGCGGGTACGGGTACTGCCGAAACCGATGGATCCGGTTGTGGCTGATCCGGGTTACCGAACCGGATCCATTCGGTTGTGCTCTTGCTCGGGAGCGAAATCTCCAGTGATGGCTTCCTGTTCGATTCAGTTAGGGTTTTCGGTACAGTCGGTTTCGGTTCGGATTCGGAGTATCCGTTGGTTGAATCAAGGGGTTTCGGTGTAGATAAGTCGATGATTTCAGGCTTCACTTCGAAATCAGGGAAATCAGTTGGGAAAGTAAAGTCAAAAAGCCCGTTAGAGCCAAACAAGTCCTCAAAAGCCATAGAAGAGTCAGAAGAAAGCTCGTTAGAGTCCAAACTCGAAGTTCGATAACTCAAAGAAGAAGAAGAAGAAGAGTTGGATTGAGATTCGGAAGTGGAAACCTCTGTAACATTAGAGAACAAGCCTCCCATTCCCATAGGAGAGAGCTCACCAAGCAAGTGAAGCTTGATGCGATCAAGTTCCGAAGAAAACTCAAAAGTAGCCTCCATGAGTTTTTTTTTTTTTTTAGAGAGAGAGAAAGCGAACTGGAATTGTAAATGGATTTCAGTTTGTTTTTAGAGAGAGAGAGAGGATTTTGAATTGCGTAATGAGTGATGATGAGTTTGTTTGAGAGTGGAAATGAAGAGTGGAAAGGTATTTATAGACAGAGAGAGAGTTTGAAATGTGGACTGAAGACTTGGCTTCACACCAAGCTTCCTCCTTGGACGAAGGAAGCATCCTCTCTCTCTCCAAAAAAGGAAAAAGTTCTTTTCACCGTTGGATTGGTTTAGAGTTGAATCGGACGGCTCGTATTCAAGGTAGTGTTCCTTTTTGTTTGTTTTCACTTTCCATTTCAATTTTCAAGCCTTCTTGGTTTTTTCCGCGATGGCTCGCTACAGGCGCACGCACGTTCGAAAAAAAAAAATTTATTATTATTATTCTTTTTAACAATCACTAAGTAAAAGTATTTTTTTTCTTCACTTAAATTGTCATTTAATTATATTTTCTTTAAATTTACCTTACTCTTTGTGGTTCGATCTCGGCACTCCGAGAATTATATTGCTACGATCTCCTGCACTTAGTAGTGAGCAAGCAATTTTGGCGCCATTGTCAAGGAGCTGCTGCGTGTTCAGAGACAATTTGTTTTTTTTTTTAGCAAAGCATAGTTGGTGGAAATTCTTATATTGGTAACTTCGTTCCATTTTTTTTCCTTTTTTTGTTTTTATTTTTTTGTTTGTTTTTATTTAATTTTATTTTATTGTGGATTCATTGTTGCATGAGCATCTGGGTTAAAAATGAGAGAGGCAGATTAGAAATTTTTGAAACTTACTTTGATAATCTTTTTGACACACCACCACCTTCACCTTCTTCATCTATCATAGGTGATGAAACACATAATAATCATGAGGAGAATAGAAGAACTATGTATGAATTGTTGCATCCTACACAAAATTCTGTTCCTTCATGCATCATGTTTCCACCTAATGCACCATATGTAGAATTGAAACAAGGTTTATTAGCAATACTTCCTGAATTTAGGGGACGAGAAAATGAAAATCCTTATGTCCATGTTAGAGCTTTTGAAGAGGTAATTAGTAGTTTCTATGCACAAAATATTATAGAAACTGCTAAGTTACGTTTCTTTCCTTTTTCTCTTAAGGATAAGGTAAGAAATTGGCTTTACACCTTGAAACCTAGGTCTATAGGTAGTTAGGGGGAGATGGCCAAAGAGTTTTTTAAGAAACATTTTCCTCCCCACAAAGTCCAACAAGTCAAAAGAATGATAGCTAGTTTTGTCCAAGGAGAAAATGAGACCTTATACCAAGTTTGGGAAAGGTACAAAGATCTTTTCAATTTCTGCCCAACTCATGGGTATGAAGATTGGAGGTTGGTTAGCTATTTTTATGAAGGGCTTACACCTAGGAATCGACAGTTTGTTCAACTCTTATGCGAAGGGGACTTTTTACAAAAAGAACCCGAAGATGCAATGGATTATCTTGATGAGATAGCTGAAAACTCTAACACATGGACTGGACCTAGCCCTATGGACTCCACTGATAGGACTAGAACTAACACTACCACTTCTAGTGAAAGTGTTTTCAAGTTAAGGGAAGATGATAACATGAGTGCAAAAATCAACATGTTAACTAAAGAAATTGAGGCACTCAAAATGAAAGGAAGTAAAGATTGTTAGTGCTACCTTTAGAGAGGACCCAATGGAGGTGTGTAAAATTTGTCATGAGATAAACCATACTACAAATGAATGTGCATCACTTTCATCATTCTTAAATGTGCCAGAAGAACAAGTACATGCATTTAACTCATATTGGCCAAACAATTCTTCATATTCTAACAATTATAATCCAAATATGCGAAACCATCCGTATTTGAGTTATAAGAGTGACAATATGTTGAATCCTCCTGCTCCAAGGAATTTTAATTCACCACATGCATCGTCATCTAGAACTTCCTTGGAGGATGCACTTAGTACTTTCATTCAAAAGCAAAGTGAGCAAAATCAAAAGTTTGAATCCATGCTCACTAGGCTAGATGAAGAGGTAAGAGAGACCAAAAGTCCTATAACTAGGCTTACAAATTCATTGAGTGGGATAGAGAAAGGAAAGCTTCCTTCCCAAACTCAACCCAATCCCATCAATCAAAATCTAAAAATTGGCTCTAAGGATAAACATGAGGAAGTAAAAGCTGTGACCATTTTGAGGAGTGGTAGAGAGATTGATAAAAGTTCTCCTTTAGTAACCAAGAAATCTAAGGAGATCCTAGTTGAAAAAGAGAAGGATAAAACTAAGTCACTTGGATTTGATGACATTGAACAATGCTCAATCCCTCCACCATTTCCACAAGTCTTAAAATTACCTAGGAAATTGGACACCACATCTGAGATATTAGAGCATTTGCATTAAGTCAAGATAAATTTGCCATTATTGCATGTTATTAAGCAAGTGCATGTATATGCCAAGGTAATTAAGGACTTATGCACCATTAAGAAAAAGCATCATGTGAAGAAGACCGCATTCCTAACAAAACAAGTAAGTGCAGTTATTCAACATAAGACCCCACCAAAGTATAAGGATCCAGGTTGTCCTACGATCTCTTGTACTATTGGAGATTACATCATGGAGCATGCATTGCTAGATCTTAGGGCAGGTGTTAATTTGATCCCTTTTAGTGTATATCAAAAACTTGGACTTGGTGAGTTGAAACCTACTTCAATAACTTTACAGTTGGCTGATTGCTTTGTAAGGGAACTGAGAGGGATTGTTGAGGATGTGTTGGTGAAAATTGAACAATTTTATTATCCTGTTGATTTTATTGTTCTAAATTACCAACCTGCTTTACATCTTAGTGTTCATACCCCTATTATTTTGGGTAGACATTTTCTTGCCATAACTAATGCTTCAATTAATTGCATGAATGGAAGAATGCAATTCACTTTTGGTTCCTTGACTTTGGAGCTAAACATATTTCATGTGGCTAAACAACCACATGAGGATGATGACTATGCTTATGTGAACCTCATTGGGGCGATGGTTCAAGAAGAGTTTAATAAGAATTGTTTTTTCTGATCCTCTTGAAACTCTTCTTAATAATTCTGTTGGTTCTTGTGATTTAGAATGTGATATTCATGTATCTGGAAAAAAAAAAAAATTTGTTGGATTCCTCACAGGTTTTGAAAGAACAACAGATGATGGCAGTTAAATAAGTATGGAAGCCTTGCTTTAAGGAGCTACCAGAGAATGAAAAAAAGCTCGTGCATTCAAGTGAAGAGGCACCACAGCTGGAGCTTAAGCCGCTGCCCGGTGGTCTTAAATATGCATATTTAGGCCCAGGTAAGTTAAAACCTAGGTGGGATGGCCCTTTCATTCTAAGGGAAGTGTTTAACCATGGAGCTGTAGTAGTTGAGGACCTTAGAGATGATAGGATTTTGAAAATAAATGGACAAAGGTTAAAACCATACTTAGAGGGAGTTATACCAGAGGAGGAGATTATGCCAGTTGAGATCCCTGCCTATTGGGATGCTACATGAAATCTGAAAGGGCCATATGAAATTATACCATGTTTCTTTTTGCCTTTTGTTTTTGTTTTTGTTCTTGTTTTTTTTTTTTTTTTTTTTTTTGTTATTATTTTTCTTTTGTGAGCTAATATTTGCAGGTGTGAAAGAAATTAAAAAAAAAAAAGAAACAATTTAAATGCTTAAGGTAACTTCTTCCCTTTATACTTGAATTTATTTTGCCTTTGATATATTGAGGACAATGTAATATTTTAGTTGGGGGGAGAGGTCTACACATTTTGTTGCATCTTGCATGATATTTTTCTTTCTTTCTTTTTGGTTGCAACTTTTCAATTCTTAAAAAAAAAAAAAAAAAAAAAAAAAAACCTTGAATTTGAATGCAGAAGAGTTATAAGCTTTATTTTTATATCATGTGATGGAATACTGAGTTGGTTATACTATTTGTTATATTAAGACTTTTTCATGAAGTGCACAATTGGAAACTTTTGAGCACAATAGCCAGGTTAGCAAACGGTTGGATGTTGGATATGCATGGATTATGAACAAACTAGATAGAAGCTGAAACTCAACCTATATAGAGAATTCTTGAGCCTTACTTTTCTTTGTGAGAGTATATCTTTGTTTGAACTCTTAAATTTCTTTTATATGCTTCAATATTTGTAAAAGATCTCTATAATTTTTTGGTTGACTGCTGGAAACATTATGGGGAGATATATTATGATCCTACTTATTTTTGTCTTTAGGCATGCTGATTTATGTAAAATTTTAGGAGATGAGAGCCTAAGACCACCAATTTTTTTGTCACCAGCTAAACAAATATTCAGCCTACCTTTACATTAACTATTGTCACCATCATTTGAGTCATGGGAAATACTTCTACAATACCACAAAACATTTTCATTTTTGGGTATTCTCATGGGGGTTCAAGTTTTGAGCAATTGATGTGTTTAGATACCACTATTGTCTCTCTTTTTTTTTCAAAAAAAAAAAAAAAAGAAAAGAAGAAAGAAAAAAAAAGAAAAAAAAAAGAAAAAAAAAAAAAAAGAAAAAGAAAGAGGAGACATACATAATCAATCAATAAATCCTTGGTATCTTACACATCTTTCATGTATTTCAGAAAGGTTATATGGTTGAGTAAAGTTTGTTTTGATTCAAGTTGGTTGTCATTGCTATGAGTTGGGTTTGGCTTGAATTTTCTGCGTTTGATTCATATACCTCATATTTCAAAGAGAGCAATTTGCCTTCATAAGATCATACTACCACTGAGCTTAAAGTCTTACTTGATCCTAAAGGTGCATGGCTGGTATGTGTTTGGGATAAAAACTAGGGATGAGAATCGTAGTAACCGCATGTTTCTAGGAATTCAACATCCTTTCCAAGAGATCTTTTTCTGTTGTTTTAGAGGCTGCTTTTGTATACACATGTGATATTCTTAAAACTTCTTCTTTCCTTTTTGTTCAGATGTGATTTGAAGAGAGAAATCATTACTTCTATGTGTATTCTTTCAGAGTGTTGATAACTTAAGAGAGGTTTTGGAGTAGATGCTCTAATCTAGATTATTCTTGGTCTATGCATGTTTGGAAAAGCTAGTTTGATTGGATGGGCTATGCACACACACACTCCAAAAGTGAATCTAGTGAAAACTCTTAAATATGATGAATAGTATCCCAACTCAAAATTAAAAGTTCATTTGTATGATATAATGATAAAGCATACTAACATTTGCTGTAGGAATTTTCAAGAAATCTTTGACTTTTGTGGCTAGAGTCATTACAAACCCTCACGAGAGTAAACTCGTCCACTAAGGTGACCTAGGGGTTCAAAGACTTGCTACACATGAGAAGTGTAGTCATGTAGCCTACGAAAGTGGCTTGTATTTTAGGTTTAATTTTTCACTTTTAGTAGACATGGTGCTTTGTGGATTGCTAGGGACTAGCAAGATTTAAGTTGGGAGGTGTGATAACGTCTTAAAATGTATCCTTGTTATATATTTATGTAGGCGTTATCTCTTTATTACTATGCTTAATTTGTATAATTAAACAATTATTTGTATTAGTCCCTATTATTTAGCTTTACATAATTCCTTAAATAAGATGTTATTCATTGTGTGTAATTTTCTACTTTCAGGAAATCATGTGAGAAAGATGAGTTTACAGGAATTTGTGAGAGAATGGAGGCCAAACTATAATTAAAGTGGAGCTAAAGAACCATACTTAAATGTCTAAGGAGCAGCTGGAGTGCTTGGATCGTCTACTCTGATTGGAAGCTTCAAATAAGGAAAGGAACCAAAGAGGCAGAATCTGAAAAGGAAAAATCTGATTTGAGCACTGATCAATATTTTGGGCGTATCTCTCTCATCAAAAATTCAATTGACACAAGGCTAGATGTTTTGGAACCGTGACTTAATTATCTAAAACTTTCCAGTTTTGAGTTTTTCCAAATTTGCAAGTTTTAAAGATCGAAATAAACTCACAAGTTACCGCTATAAACTTGGACGGAAATTAAAATAGTAGAAGTTTTATTTTCTTTGGACACTTAGATATTAGGGTTTGGAAGGGAGGTTGTGAGAACGAATTTTGGGCAGAGAAAAGTTGTATTTCCCTTTCTCTAATGGCAACCTAAACTCTTTGCCAGGGCTAGGAGTTATGTTTCTTCTATACAGTATGAATATTCAATATGATTTTTTTAAAGATTTTATTAACGACATATTTGATTGTTCAATTAGATTTCTTTTGATGTATTAGTTCTTCCATACTTTCAATAAGTTCAATCATGTTTTTTTCTTATTGTTTAGATGAATTTCTAATAGTTTCAAACAGAAATCAAATTTTAAAGTGAATGGGTTTTTCTGAAAAAACTTTTCTAACCGTATTATTAATCGAGGTTATGATGTGTTCTTGAATTGTCTCAGTTCAACTAAATAACAAGTTTTTAATTGTATAAGAACAATCAATTATGAAATATATATTTTCTTAGATCACAAAGAATCTCATATCGATATAGGGAAATGCCTCGATGCCCTAGTATTTACATTATTGATTTGAATCAGTTTTTATTATTATTCTTGTTAACAATCACCAAGTAAAAGTATTTTTCTTCTTCACTTAAATTGTCATTTAATTATATTGTCTTTGAATTTACCCTGCTTCTTGTGATTCGACCTCAGTACTCCGAAAATTATATTTCTACGATCTCTTGCACTTGGGAGTGAGCAAGCAAAAAACGCCAACTCAAACGCAATCAAAACATGAAAACCGAGTCTTTGAGACTCGATTTATAATTTATAAGTCCAAAATCGAGTCTTTTAGACTCGAGATGCTAGTAATAAATATACTTTCGTAACAATGCGTACTAGTTATATAGTTGGGAAATTATGGTTAAGTCCCCATTTTCGCCCGAAGAAAACTTGCTGCAGGACACTTTCTAGCTGTCCACTTGTCCCTTTTTTCAAACTTTGTGCTGTATTAGCAGTGTATCTTATTATTTTCTTTGCCAAAAATCATGGATGATCTACATCAACTTGCAGCAACACTTTTCAATAACAAAATTTATATATTTCCATGGGTCATTACTCATAACACCTAGCTTAATTTGCATTATTCTTCTATGATTGCGAGTATAACTCAACCACTATAAAATACTGTGTGAACTGTGAAGAATCTTTTAAAAACGAGGCATTAATAATTCTCACTGTTTACCACAAGCCAAGGCCTCCAACACCGCCAGTCTTCCAACATCACCACCAAACATCTTCTTTAATTGACACCGACTTAATTATAGTGTGTACTCAACACATGCATTAGTTTACGTTGTTGTTCTTATTGACTAAAGACTATTTTTTGCATTCTGGGTCTTGCACTATAAGACATCTAAAATGATGTTTGGTGTGAGCAAATGCTATATATTAAAAAGTTCTACAGTCAACTTCGAACCATATATGTGGTATATAGAATGTTTGAATAATGGAGACAAAAATTTAAAATAGGTAGAGAATTGAAAGAAGATTACTCACTGAAACAAATGGTAACGCTTAGAGCTTAGATAATCATCATGTTGATTATATATTATTATGGTGAAAGATGAAAGCAAAGCGAGTGGTATTAACCTTTGGCACAACGTAACTTGTAAGAACATAAACTTGTAGGCAAAGTTAATCATCCAGTATTAGCTAGAGTTGTAAACAAGATCGAAATTAAAATCCCGATATTAGTTCATTTATTCTTTTTTTTTTTTTTCCCAAACAAAAGAGCCTAGCTTGATGATATATAAAAATATATAAGGGAACTTAACTACTTAAGCTTGAACTTATAACCAAGCTAAATTACACATTCAATCCTTATTTATTTATTTATTTTTGATAGGATAATCTTTATTTATTTTGTGTTCAAATAAGTAGGAATTTATGAATGAGTTATTTGATATTGCGGAAGCTAGCCTAAAGAAATTACACATGATATTCTCTTAGATGGAACAAAAATTAAATTATTAGTTTCAGGTAGTAAACCTCAAATTCACGAAAAGTTTCTTAAATCAACGCGATGAGAGGTGTGGAATCCACTAGAGAAACAATAAAGAAAACTCTGAATATTATTAATCTAAATAATAGTATGACTGCCTCTAGAGGTTACATAGTATATAAATATTGAAAAAGACAAAACCCTAAGATGACTAGGAAAACATCCAAAACCTTAATTCACGCTAATCACAAGATTGGGTGACAAAATACTTATTTTTACTAAAAACGGCAAAATAGTTAGATGCAAAATTATTAACTACGCATCTTAAAGGTTGTCCAAAAACAAACAAGACTTTTTTTTCTTTATAAGTAAGATATGAGATATTATAGAACAAGAAAAGCCCATAAGTGGGCAAAGACAACACAGGGAAACCTGCCATCAGAACCCAAGTGAGGCCTTATTATGACTTTTGTGCAAAAATTTATTAATAAAACAAAAACTACAAAAATCAGCAAATTAAATCACTATTTTTGAGACCTCAACGAAGGAATTTGCCAAAATTAAGACACACCTGTGAACTTATTTACAATTTCATACAATAAAAAATTAAGTGTATATAAGTATGTTTTTGCACATATAAACCTTATAACAAACATACAATATTGTTTACATACTTAAAATAAGTCTCATGTTTAGACTTGTTCACAAAAATATTATTATATTTTGTGTATAATTAGTTTAATAGTGGAGTTTAAATATGGACTTGAGTTTGACTCACATTAAATAAATGAAATAAATAAATTTTCCCCCAAACTTAATCTGATTTGTTCATAAACAATTTAACTATGATATAACATATTTAATCTCTCCTATTAACAATACGATCCCCACAAGCTTTAAAAGCTTGAGTCAACACACGAAAGGAATAATGATGCAATTACGAGTGGGTTGACAATTGACGTGGCATTTCTGTCTTGTAACTTATAGGATTCATTTTCCTTTTAAGAATGTATTTTATAAGACAATTTACAAAATTATCCATTTTTGCACGGCATATGGAATTCATACATATGTTCTATCTTTTACCTCAAAAAAAAAAATTCATACATATGATATTCAACACGTATTGTGAAATGAATGTCTAATGAAATCGTTTATTTTGACAAAATCTAAATAATACAAATGATCATTGTCATCCCTAAAATAACAACTCATCATGTGATTGTGCCTCTAATCTTCCTACCTTTTTTTCTTCTTTTATCTTCCGACATATCTGTCTTCTTCTATATTTTTGGATATATATATATATATATATATATATATTTGCCTTTCATTCGGAAACTTCTATTCTGTTTAAGCAGTCCTAAATACAACCATTTGGCATATATCACAATTCATAACAAATTAACATTTGAAGCTAATTTTCTCAGTCTATGGAGGTTTCGGGACTTACCAAACACGATATAATAGTTTATACGCACACACTAAAGTTTTAAATGATATAATAGTTTATAGGCATACACTAAAATTTAAACCATGGAATGTGCAAGATATGAAATGGCGAAAATCTTGTTCTCTCTCTGCCATAGAAGATATTAGAGCTATCTCCAACAATCTCGCTAGGGTTCAACTCAGATTAACTGAAAATCAACATTATTCTATTGTAGATTTGGTGGCTTCTAAAGCTATAAAGATGATATGCCTTGTAAACTTATAGTAACTAAAATTAATTTTGGCAAATTCATATGTACGTGTGCAATATTTTTTATTTATATGTCTTGACTAAAAAAAGAGGTTTCATTTTGGATATCATCATTAAAAATACCAAACAATGTTGGTTGAATTAAAGGTTATTGGCACAACCACCGCTCTCCCTTAGTGTGGTGGTCACTCTACAAGAATAAATGCTTGTGAAGTGTGAGAGGTAAGAGCCAAAATTCAAGTCTCTATGAGGGAACTTCACACACATATACATTTACATTAAATTAGAGTAAAAATTCTATCTTGTATTAAAAAAAAAAAAAAAAAAAAAAAAGGTTATTGTCACAATATAATTAGACAAGAAAGAATCTTTATAAATAATAATAATAATAATAAATTGACAATTTAAATAATTATTTTTGTATTATATGTGTTATTGAATTCGTCATAATTTATACTATAGTTTTATTGAATTTGTCATAATTTATAGTTTTTATTTTTTTTACTATTTATTTGGAGGAAGATTAAAAAAAGGCTTGATATTGTGTTTACAAACCAAAAGATATTTTGAACAAAATAAATAATTCTTATACAATTTGTAGGAATAAACTAAAAATATAAGCATATTTCCATGAATTTTATTAGATTCCTAATCAGCTAAACATAAAAATAACTATATTCCGAAGTATCTAAATTGCTAGGCATTATATTACGAAAAATCTGAATGGCGAAGGTAACGTACGTAGACTCCCCAAATTAACCAAACACTCTCTGAAGTTCAGAGCAATTCTTCAATAGTTCCAGAACAATGTTTCAAACTCACAAATAGGGGGTGGGGCAGACACGTAAGACTCAAATGCTACAGTTTTATATATTACTATATTGGAAAGACATGATCTGTTCAAAGATCATGTTAATTTGCGAGGTCATACAAAATATACCAAACAAAAACGCAAAGGAATTGGAAATCGAAGAGAAGACCTTTCTACTTAACATATAATAATTAAAGAAATGCAAAGTCTTTGACTGGTCATCTCAGAAACTTCTAACTCGAAGAAAAGTTGCTGCATATGTCACTTTCTAGCTGTCCACTCGTCCTTCATATCTTTCAAACTTTTTGCTGTATTAGCAGCCGTGTGTTTTATTATTTTCTTTGCCAAAAATCATGGATGATCTCCATCAACTTGCAGCAACACTTTTCAATCACAAAATTTATATATTTCCATTGGTCATAACTCATATATAACACCTAGTTTTGCATATTTTTTTTCTATGATTGCGAGTATAACTTAACCACTATAAAATACTGTGTGAGCTGTGAAGAATCTTCGAAAACACAAGCTTTCAAACCACACATTGACAATTCTCACTGTTTATAACTACCCAAGACCTCCAACACCGCCAGTCCTCCATCACCACCACCACCAAACATCTTCTTTAATTGTCACCGGCTTATTGTAGTGTGTACTGAACGTACATGCATTACTTTACGTTGTTCTTCTTATTGACTAAAGACTAGTTTTTGCATTCTGGTTCTTGTACTATAAGACATCTAAAATGATGTTAGGTGTGAGCAAATGCATGCTATGTATTAAAAAGGTTTACAGTCAACTTCAAATCATGTGGCATAGAAGGTTTTGAATAATGTTAACAAAAAATTTAAAGTAAATGCATGATATATATTAAAAAGTTTTACAGTCAACTTCAAATCACGTGGCATAGAAGCTTTGAATAATGTTAACAAAAAATTTAAAATAGTGGTGGTGACGAAATTAGGAGCTTAGGATGAGAATTGAAAGAAGATAGATGATATATATATATATATATATATAGCTGATTGGATAATTACTCACTGAAACAGATAGTAGAGTATTTAATGTTCCAGTATTAATTAGCTAGAGTTGAAAAAACAAGCTCAAAATTAAAAGTTTATATAATATTGGTTTATTTATTCGTATTTTTTTGGCAAAATCAAGCCCAGCTAAAATATATAAAAATAATGGAAAGCCCAGACTGAATTTATAACCAAGCTAAATTACACGCTCAGGCTTTATTTTTTTTGTGCTCAAATAAGTAGGAATTTAAGAATGAGTTATTTGATTAACTTATTATTTTTTTATATAGTGAATACTAAATACCACCACTAAAATATTTTATCTCTTCACCAAATGATCTTTACTAATAATAAATAACTAAGTTATAGTTGAAATTGGCATATTTTGTCAGAGTGTTGGTTATTTTGGTCTATTTTGGGTGTTTCGGGACATTTTGGTAAATATTTGCTGAAATTCAAAATTTTGCAAGCATGAAGTTTATACTTAAAAAAAAAAAAAATCTTAAAAGCATAACAAATTTGCATTTTGTACACCAAAAAACCTTAAAAGGAAAAAAAATTTAAAAAAAAAAGAAAATAAATTAATGAATAAATGTACCAGTACAATAAACTATAAGTTCATTTGAAATATTAATAAAATTATTAATTATTGTTATTTAGTTGTTTCATAAATTTGTTTGTCTTTTATAAACTATAATTTGTTGTATTGTTGTTTCATTAATTAAATTATTAATTGTTGTTTAGCCTAACATAATTTAATTTGTTTGTCTTTTATAATGTATTAGTTAATTAAATTATTAATTCTTGGTGTTTAGTTGCTTCATCCATTTTTTTTTACTAACTATTATTTAGCACACACCCTACTGTGCGTTAACACCTCCTGACTATGCGTTAGCACACCCCTGCCTTTGCATTTTAATTCAAAATTTGTTTAGCATAAAATTTTTGAGAGTATTCCTGATATTGCTTGAGGGTGTTCCTAATTTTTTTTTAAAGGTAAACAAATAAAAAAAATTAAATTATTATATATAAAAAAAAAAAATTCAAGCCAGGGTGTTCCTAGGAACACCCTGGCTTGTGAGTGGCGTCGCCACTGGTTGAAATTATATGATTTGAATTAATTATATAGAGTGATCTTTGTTTATAAACTTATAAAAAAAAATTCAATTTATTAGCCTTGTATTGTTAAAAATTATATGTAAATAAACTATTTGTATTATCAATAAATTAAAAATGATGATTTTGATATCCTATGACCTTATTTACAAAATTATACCATCAAATAATTATACCATCAAATATTAAGTCTATATAAGTATATTTTTACACATATATATAAACCATATAAACATATAATATGTTATATATATATATATATAATATATAAATCTCATATTCAGACTTGTTCAGAAAATATTATTATTATTTATTGAGTTTAATTTGGTTAATAGTTGAATTTAAATATGAGCTTAAGTCTGAATTGTTCATAAACAATTTAATTTTGTTATAACCTAGCTATTACTATTGGCTGAAGTTTTTCTCGAAGGGTTTTGTGAGAACTATTGGCTGAGGACCTGAGGTTGGTAGTACAAATTCTTTCGGACCAATTTTGCTTTTTGATCACAGGTTGTCATTGATTTTATATATAGCAAAAAATATATATATATATATATATATATATTTTCCCAACTAGAATGGACCCACGTCTTTCCCCATAGGTTGAAAGTTTTTCCCTTAAAAATTACAATTAACAAATGTGAACCTTTTGTTCTTCTTCCTTATCTTTTCACCATCATCCTTTGATTTGTGGCTAAGTCTTAAATGCAGGTTACTGTTAAAGCGACCAAATCAAAGCAAGAAGGATACAACATCAACAGTACAGTCCCCACGAGACTTAAAAGCTTGGGTAAGCGCAGAAGTAAGGGATAAGAGCATTCACATCAGTCTATTTATTTTCGTCTATTTTACATTAAAATTATACTTTTTTTATTTTACATTACTATATTTTCAAAACAACTACATGAGTTCATTTATTTTACACATCTATTCTAATTAAATAATATTTTATTATTATTTATTAAAACACACTCTCTCATCGGTTACACCTTTATACTTTTTCAGCTCTCTCAATCTCAAGATTCTCAAAAAAAAAACTCTCTCAATCTCACCCGTTCCTCTCCTTTCGTCATTCTCTCCCTCACAGCCGCCTCACCCAGCCCGCCATCGCCGCCGATCTAGCTAGCTAACTCACCGAACTCGTCGATTCACCCAGCTCGCCACCTCACCCAGCTCGCCGACTCAGCCCTCCACCGATTCGGCGTCCCTTTTTCCTTCGCCGACTCAGCCCACCCCTAACCGACGACCCTTCGCCTCCCACCCCCAACCGACGACAGCAATCGGGCGGCAGCAGTGGCAGCGATCGAGCGGCTCCGTTGGGCATTTCACTTGAGTTTTCTGTTGGGTATGACTTGGGCTGGGTTTTCCGATGGGTTTGGACCGTTTTGGGTTGGGTTTACCAGTGAGTTTTGATTTATTTTGAGTTGGGTTTTCAGTGGGTTTGTTTTGATTTTGAGTTGGATTTTCTAATTGTTTTTCCAATGATTATGGGTTAATTTTATTTGATTTTGGGTTAATTTTCTGTTGATTTTGGGTTAATTCTCTGTGCTAGGTTGTGGTGTTTGGTGGTGGCACTAGGTTGGTTATTCTGGCGCGCTGGGTTGTTGTAATGGTTGGGGAAGAGAAACAGTCTGATCGATGAGAGAGAAAAAAAGAGTAAAAAAATCATCTAAAAGTGAACAGTAGCCGTGTATATTTATACGGCTGCTATTCATTTACACGGCTAGGTGTATAATTTGCACATCTTTACACCCACTGATGTGGGTGATTTTTTGATCAAAATGTGTAAAAAGTGTTGTTTTTTGCATTTTACATGAGTATTCATGGGCTGATGTGAATGCTCTAAGAATGCAATTACGAGTGAGTTGACAATAAACGTAACCCTTCTATCTGATATGATACCTCTTCTTTCTAGAGAATGTATTTTATAAGACGGTTTTATGAAATTATCCACCCTCACACAATGCATGTAGGACTCATATATATATATATATATATATATATACATTAAGATTCAACACATAATATGAGGTCATTTGTATTATTTAGATTTTGACAAATCTAAATAATACAAATGATCATTGTTATACATAAAGTTACAATTGCCTCTGGTCCTCCCTCCCTTTTTCTTCTCTTATCGTCGGGCATATTTGATATCTATCTTCTTCTATATTTTAGGGTATATATATTTGTTTTTCAAACAGAAACCTCTGTTTAGTTTAAGAAACCCCAAATACAGCCATTTGACATATATCACAATTCAGAACAGATTGGCATTTGAAGCTAATTTTCCTAGTCTATGGAGGGTCCTGGACTTATCAAATACGACAGGACTTTTTTAACATAAAGACATGAACAGATTACTTTATCCACCAAACCAAATGGAACCTTCAACATTGACCTTTTAAGGCTTATTCATCATTCGAATTAAAGGTCACGGCAAGAAATGAAGTTTCTAGTAAATATACCTTTTTGACATGGATGAATAAATCATTTCTATAACGTCTAGATGAAGTCTCAACAAGTAAATTTAGATCATTGACAATGGTATTTAGACTAAATGACATATTCTTCTCTGTCAAAAATAAAATAAAATAAAAAGTGATGAAGAGTATGATCTTTGATTATCCATATGAGCGTAAACTGATTTGCCTATTAAAAAAGAAGTGGGAAAAAAAGAAAAAACCCTAGAGCATCAGAGATCTATAAGAAAAATAAATGGAAGTACTGTATAAATTTAGGTTCATACTTATGGAAATATTCTTTCTTGCTTCACTAACTTTCACGCAAAAAACTAGGTCCACAAGATTGCTCCAAATTCCCACTCATTCACATCATCTTTACAATCATCAGCGTTAACTTGACCTTGCTAACATATATTAATTACAAACTCTAACTTTTTCAACTTTACTTGGCAAAAAAGAAACACAAAGGATTTTTTCAACACAATTTTCTTTTTCTTTTTCTTTGTTCAAATAACCTAAGTCACCATTTCATAGATGTTACAAATATAAAGATTTTGTCCATTTTGTTGATTTCATTGATGTTTTAAATCTATCACGTTAATTAAAATTTTAAATGACATAGCAATGAAAACACTATGACACTATTAAATCTTAAAAAATAAAATGTGAGGCTGTAAACTATGAAATGGAAGATATTGACAAGATTTGATATTAAATCTTGTTCTCTCAAGCCATAGAAGATATTAAAGCTATCTCCAACAATTCCAAAAGGCTTCAACTTAGATTAACTTGAAATCAACATTATACTAGGGTGGAATGGATGGCTTCTAAGCTATAAAGAGGATGTGCCCGTAAATATAGGGTAAGTAAATTTTTGGCAAATTCATAGATATGCGTGCAATATTTTTATTTAGGGTCATGCTAACGAGTGCCCTTAGGGCATTGGTTAACAATCCACTTTAGGAAAGTTTTGACATCACTTTTATGGAAAATGAAAAAAGTTGTCAAAATATTGATTGTTTTTCTTTCCTTTCCCATAAAAACTTTCTTTAAATGGATTATTAAACAATACCCTAAGGGCATTTGTTAGCATTTTCTTTTTACTTATAGGTCTTAAGTGAAAAAAGTAATTGCAATTTACACATCTTCATTAAAAATATTAAACAATATTTAATTGACCTAAAGATTATTGTCATGTTCAAACAATACAATTAGCAAAGAATGAATATGTATAACAAAATGATAAGACTTCTAGTGAAACCTTTCAATGATACCTTTCCATAGTGTTATCATTTACTCAATGAGTATTTACTCCATTTATTGAGATTTTTTTTTTATTAATATTGAATATTTGTTTATAAGAAAAATATAATAGTGAATATTATGTGCTCAATCTCATATCCGAAATTTATGATATCCTTTTATATAAGATTAGAGCATACTAAAATGTTGTCAATTTGCCATACAACAAAGAAAATACTAAAGTTGAATATATAATTTTATCCACTTTTTTCTCCATAGTTCCTAAATATTGCTATGCCTTTTAATTTTATTTGATTTCGATTTGATAGATTAGGAGGGAAAATATTTGAATTTTAAATACTTCCCGTTAAAAACGTAAAAAAGTATCAATTAATTTACAAAACATTTAACCCACGGTTGTGACAACAATTTTTTTTGTTTATAAAAGAATAAGATCACAATTAATAACATCAAAACCACTCCAATTTGAATGTACACACATGAATTCCGAAAACAAAACCCATACAAAATCCTGCAATTGGATTCTTCTGATTCTAGTGAAAACCAAAATAAATACAATGGTAACAACAAATTTGAATGAGGTGGGCTTAGTAAACCACCACCACTATGGTAAGCCCCATCCACTCATACCCTAAAATGTTCATGGCGTTTTGACTTTTAATTTTAAAAAAAGCACTCTCATTCTCATACCACCATAAGTTGTGGATAACCCATCTGAGGGTGGGGAGACAACGGCGATAGCGGAGGAATGTTAAATATCCCTTTAACGTCACTGTCCCAATCGCATACCGCCGTCCAACTCGACGGCGTCAACGGAATATCCCTCAAATAACTCATGGCGTCTTGCGGTTCCGTTACTCTCTCTTTCTTCACCACAACTTTCACTTCCTCAACCACTTGCTCTTCTTCTTTACGGCGTCGTTTTTTGTCATTGCTGGAAACGACAGTCGCCGCCGGCGTTTCGGGCTTCCCAGCTTCGAGCGGGAAATTGACTATGGCTTTCGAGCCGCGGAGCTTGAACGCGGCCCGATCGTAAGCCTTGGCGGCTTCGATGGCGGTGTCGAAGGTCCCGAGCCAGACCCGGGAGCCACGTCGGTTCGGGTCACGGATCTCCGCGGCGTACTTGCCCCATGGCCTTTGTCGGACACCTCTGTAGTGCCTTTTCTTCTCTTCCACGCCTGAATTTCTGTTATTATTGTTTTGTGCTGCGCGTACGGGTACTGCCGAAACCGATGGATCCGGTTGTGGCTGATCCGGGTTACCGAACCGGATCCATTCGGTTGTGCTCTTGCTCGGGAGCGAAATCTTCAGTGATGGCTTCCTGTTCGATTCAGTTAGGGTTTTCGGTACAGTCGGTTTCGGTTCGTATTCGGAGTATCCGTTGGTTGAGTCAAGGGGTTTCGGTGTCGATAAGTCGATGATTTCAGGCTTCACTTCGAAATCAGGGAAATCAGTTGGGAAAGTAAAGTCAAAAGGCCCGTTAGAGCAAAACAAGTCCTCAAAAGCCATAGAAGAGTCAGAAGAAAGCTCGTAAGAGTCCAAACTCGAAGTTCGATAACTCAAAGAAGAAGAAGAAGAAGAAGAAGAAGAGTTGGATTGAGATTCAGAAGTGGAAACCTCTGTAACATTAGAGAACAAGCCTCCCATTCCCATAGGAGAGAGCTCACCAAGCAAGTGAAGCTTGATGCGATCAAGTTCCGAAGAAAACTCAAACGTAGCCTCCATGAGTTTTTTTTTTTTTCAGACAGAGAGAGAAAGAGAAATGGAATTGAAATGGATTTCACTTTGTTTTTAGAGATAGAGAGAGAGAGAGAGAGAGAGAGCGGATTTTGAATTGCGTAATGAGTGATGATGAGTTTGTTTGAGAGTGGAAATGAAGAGTGGAAAGGTATTTATAGACAGAGAGAGAGTTTGAAATGTGGACTGAAGACTTGGCTTCACACCAAGCTTCCTCCTTGGACGAAAGAAGCATCCTCTCTCTCTCCAAAAAAGTAAAAAGTCCTTTTCACCGTTGGATTGGTTTAGAGTTGAATCGGACGGCTCGTATTCAAGGTAATGTTCCTTTCTGTTTATTTTCACTTTCCATTTCAAGCCTTTTTGGTTTTTTCCGCGATGGTTCGCAAGCCACGCACGTTGGGAAATTGAAATAAATTTTTTTAAAAAAAAAAAAAAAAAAAACATAGTGGATATATTACGCAAATGGGTTTTACTTAAAAGTAATAAACTAATAATTATGGAGCATGCGACAAAAAATTAAAAATTACAATTAAAAAAAAAAAATAAAAGGCCTTGGATTTCGTCAATCACGAGTCATGACTAATTTGGGTTATCATTTATATTAAGGTACCTGTTGTGTGTGTGTGTGTGTAATTCTAGAAAGCCCTATCTTCTTCTATCTTGATATTTATTACGTGCAAGGAAAGTTGAATGATTGGTAGTTCAAGCTTGGCTAAATCTATCATTGTTGTTGTTGTTGTCACAGAATTTATAATTGCTGTTAATTATTGTTTTTATTTTTTATATTACAAATATGAACGTGGGTTTTTACTGATTTGAGGAAATGCTAATATGAAATGTGGTGTACTCTTCTTTCTTTCTTTCTTTCTTTCTTTTTCTAGAATACAATGACTTCTTGTTGTATTTATTGTTTATTCAATGTGAAAATGAGTTGTTTCTAGTTTGCGTAATGGGAATATTTCATTATTTTTGTCAATGTTAGAAGCAAGGGGGGATTCATATGTTCTAGATCATAAGAAATAATTGGTGGGGTGTGGTATATGTGTGCAAAATAAGATACTTTTAGTTTCAGAGTCTTCAAGATCTTCATGTTCCTACATATTGGGTTTGGTTTTTTGATATATTATGAACATGAAGAAGGAGATTAGAATTAGCTTTGTTTTGGTCTTCGAAACATTTTAATTTTTAAGCGTTTTTAATGCTTTTAAGAGATTTAAATATATAATCCAAGAGAAAAGGTCAGACCTAATTTAGTTCATATGTCATTAGCTGAATTAATTAGTTTTATCATTTAGGAGCATTGAATAGATCTCCATGGCCGCAAAAAAACAAACATAAAGAAGTGGAAAAGTAGAAAAGAACAAAGTAGAAACGTATGTTTTGGGATCCATTTTCAACGGCAGTGTTCCTGTGTTCTATTCATCCAAATTCCTCAATAATATTGGTATTGTTCTCTAGAATTCATTTCTAAACCAAAAAAAAAAAAAAGATTATTAATCTGTAAATCAGTATTGTCTAACATGAATGTAAATCATGTCATGTTCAGCTCAAAAAGAAAAAAAAGGTGAACTTAATTTGTACTACAACTATACAGATCAGGATTATTAGTCCAGAATAATGAAAATGAACTTGATTTAAACAGCCGAAAGGCAAAGTACTTTTTGTCATGGTTACGTTTGTAGTTTGTACTACTAATACAGATAAGACCAAAATAACTTTGTATATGTTTTTGACCCAACCACACCTGAGCTCGAATCTTGACGAAGTAGGGTCCAATGAATGTGCCCCAGAGAGAAAAAATGGGAAATAGAAATATTCAATGGTTGTAGTTTTCTATAATTAATGTGCGTCTTTAGTCATCAACTGTCTCAACCACTTTTAATTCTTTATTCTATCAGAACATATTTTAGCAACCTCAACCTGAAGCCTTCTTTATTGTTTGGTTTTTTTGAAAATTTCTTCTAGTGGGAGCAAGTGAAGTAAAAGCCTTAACCAAGTCCAGGAGTTTACCAAGTCAATGCATGGATTAGACACTGCCATGCCAATCTTTAATAGTGATGCCTTAACATTCACTTTAGTAATAGAATATATCAAAACTGTGCAGATCCCTTGTGTTGTTATATTGCATTAATGCACCAATGGCTAACAAGACTTTTACCTGGTAAATGATTAGGAGTCCCGAATTGTATTGGTGTCTTCGGATTTTGAACCATTAAGCACTTATGATTAACTACTAGGTGTTATGCATCTAACTAATTCTCACATGGAAGTAAAGGTCATTGAGAATTAGTCCCTCTTATTGAGTTTGTGTCACCACATACTGCAACTTTATATGGTTTTGTTTTGTTTTGTTGAATAAGTAATACCAGACAACAAAGCAGCAACAAAAACTACGTCTTATTAAAAAGACAAAGGAACTCCCCCACAAACTATAAAACACTCTGTTTTTAATACTATCTCTTACATTCTTACACAAACAATCTATATCTAACATCTCAAGTAATAGCATAAATGATCTCATCCTCTGACCAAGCCTTGCCTCCATGAATTTTTGCAGTATGATCAATTCTAATATGATAAATGACTGCACCATAGAGAAATTTCATAAAATTTTAGAATATGGCATTAATAATATTATCAAATATCCATAGTGAAATTTTATTTAATGATTATGGGAGTGCTGAGGGTTGGCCACTGACAAGCAAAGCTTATCCAAGCTTGAGAACAAGGCTGGATAGTATTGGATTTGAAGTCCCATACTCCTCTGAAATTTGATGATATAGACCATATCTTTAACCTCTTGCTAGGACATTTGAACTCAAGGTTATTTATTAACCATCACTCCCCACAAGAGTAAAAATATTGGGGGTAATATATCTGCATACAAATGAACGATTTTAGTAGTCATTTTAGTATGAGCAAAAACTTTTTAATTATGGAAGACATGCTCATGCCAAAACTGAAAAGCTATGAGAAATAGAATTATGGCTTTCTCATGATATAATTGTCATTTTAGCTTGACAAAATCACTATTAGCATTTACCAAGTTCAGTTCCATTTCTACTTCCCTGCATCTGAAAGTCATTTGGTATATAATGTTAGCAATTAAGGCATGTGCTAGTAAAATATTGAACGAGAACAAGTTCAGCTCTGAATGAAGGGCAGGCTAAAGGAATCTGAACCGACAGTCAATTTTTGAAATTTACCCGGGATTCAGTGCTGCCTCAAGGTAAGCAGGACATGATGCTCCAAAAAGCAGAGACAAGTAGGCAATTTACAGAGTTAGAAAGAGCTTACATGCAACATGCTATGTAGTAGGACCTCATACTTCCTTACATTTCAGATACGGAGCTGTTGAAACACTCTTACTTATCCGAGGCAAAGGCATGGTGCATTTAAAGTTAAAGAGAGTACTGAATGTAGAAATTGATGCTCCTGGGGTTGTATTGAGGTGAAAGTGGGAACACTGACCTTGGGACTTGTAATCACTGGTGCATTTTCTATAAGATTAATTTAAGACCAAGTGAGCTCTTGGACATCATTAATAGATTGCTTTGAAGCTCTAAAGAAGCTCAGTCATTTAAAGAAAATTGCACCTAGATTACAAGGCTTAAGGTCAGCATTCTCATTTTCTTCTCGACAACCCTGAGAGCATCAAATTCTGCATTCCTGTACAAAGTCATGGACAAAGCTTTTGTATATCCTGGTTTGCAGCATCACATTCTCAATTGCCAAGAGAAAACGGAGCAATCTACTTGTTGGTGAGTTTTAACATTAAAAGGAGCATCAAACTAGGCTATCTGTTTAAATAACATTGTAAGAATTTCAACTACAAATCTCATGATAGCTCTACATCTTGGTCTGAAAAAACAGTAGACCCAACTGCAGGTATGAAATATAACTAATGCAAGCGTTTTATAGTGTTCATTTAACACCTTTTGGAGAATGTGATTTATTTTTTTGGTTATGATATCTAAAGAAAATCTTGGTTGAGAGATGGAAAATCTATGCCATTCAATTTTGTTATTTGCCTTTTCCAATCAAAATTAAAGAAGCATAGATTTTCTTGCATATTTTGTAAGCGGAAAATCCGCTAACCAGATTGCAATTTATTGTATTGGCTTTGTAATTTATAGAGTAAATTCTAATCAGATAAGGAAAAATGCAGTTTGATTCCTCTACAGTACTTTAAATACCATAAATTGCATTGTAATTTCTTGATTGGTCTGTGTTTGTGCACATCATCACATATAGAGTTAATGGATAGATGGTAGTTGACCTCCATTTTTTATTTTTACTATGAAAAGCAAAAGTAGAAAAGAATTAATGCAAAAAGAAATAAATTTATGAGGAAAATAAGATTTCTTAGAGTGTGTTATAAACTAATTAGTAATATGATGCTTATTGCACCATTTTTCCTTTACAAACCTACTCATGAAACATTAGTTGATGTAGTAAGTCAGGAGGAATCATTTGGAAAAAATAAATAAATAAATAAGAAATTGAGGTATTGAGAGCTTGGGTCATAACAACTTAATCCTTGCTTTGTGGTCCTTTAGGTAATTCATGGAGGGCAATAGAGACCAGTAGGCCAAGGCCATCCAATATAGATGTTGCGCAGTAAGATTTTCATAAGTTACAATACCATTGTGATGAAATGTTAAAAGTGCTTATCAGTTGAGAAACACCATTAAGTTGTGCACAGGCCATTTGTTTGAACAAAGTGATTGCTGTATAATATGGACCCATTTGTGTAAGATTGCAGTTGTTTTCTAGTTCCTTTTGTTCATTTAGAAAAATAAAAAATAAGAAATTGAGGTATTGAGAGCTTGGGTCATAACAACTTAATCCTTGTTTTGTGATCCTTTTGGTAATTCATGGAGGGCAATGGAGACCAGTAGGCCAAGGCCATCCAATATAGATGTTGCGCAGTAAAGATTTTCATAAGTTACAATACCATTGTGATGAAACGTTAAAAGTGCTTATCAGTTGAGAAACATATTAAGTTGTGCAAAGATAGTCACAGGCCATTTATCTGAACAAAGTGATTGCTGTATAATATGGACCCATTTGTGTAAGATTGCAGTTGTTTTCTAGTTCCTTTTGTTTCTCTTTGGTTAACATAAGAATGAATAATAGAAAACGTTCTCCTTCGATGCTCAAGATATCCAATAATTTCAGATCTCAGTATCTTATAAAAATTATTTTTTCATATACTTTTAAGACAATTTGAAGATTTCTCTGCTTTTTTCATTGCATTTTGTGTTCTATACTTTCCTGTAACAGGATAAACGACTCACATTATGTATCTGATCAGAACAAATTTGGAGGATGAATTTTGGCCCCATTTCTGTGTAGAACTAGATGTAGAATCAGGTATGCTCTAACACATGATCATAATTTGATGTAGATGGTTTTGATTTGGCTGTGATTTCCACCAAATTTCGGTCTAAAAGTCTATAAATCACACTGATTTTTTTCTCACACAAGTCATAAATCTGAACTACCTTATAAAGTTCAATTTTTCACAAACCCAAAAAAGTTTTTTTTTTTTTTTTTGGAGGTACCAAAGCAGATATTTGGGTAAAATTTAACTTATTCAAATAAAATTATTTTCTTTTCTGGATAGGTGGATTCAGTGTGTACATGTGAGTTTGTATATACAATAATTTTTTTGTATATTTCTCCTTCTGAGGTTATGTACGTCATAGTAAATTTTTAGTTCTATTATTTTTATGGATGGTGCTGCTTATCTAAAATGTTTACTGGAGTTTAGCTTCGAACCTATTTGGAGTTATCTTCCTCCAACCCACTGTGTGGCGATTGAAGAGACTAGATATCCATGTATAATTTTAGTCACATGATTTTTTTAATGAATCATGTCATTTGATTAAATAATATATATGAATAGTCTTATAAATCGCCACGTAATGGGTGGGAGGAGATAGCTTCAAATGTCTTGAAGCTAAACTTTGTCCATGCTTGATTGTTTATTTCTTTTTCTCTTATTTATCTGGCCTAACCATGAAAGCCATACCCTATTTTGTATATCTAATTGATCAAATAATAGCTATGTGGTCTCTCTCTCTCTCTCACACACACACACACACACACACTTAACACACATACTGCATGTGAAAACTGAAGCATTTAAGTGTCACATTTCAGTGTAGCACTTGGAGTCCTTACAAATACATATATTTAATTTCTGGCTACAGAACATCATATCACTATACACAGCTGACGGCTTTCCAGTTTACATGTAACTTTGAAACTTATCTTCTTCATTTCAGGGGACTATTTTGCCAACCACAACTTTCCCCTCCATTTAAGAGGAGTTCTCCACACTTAAAATACAGCAAAATTGAAGCCTTTCATACATTTGATATTATTTAAGAAAAATATTAATGCCTTTTGGTAAATAAGTCCAGCTTCACATTTTTACCAACATTTACGAAATTTGCATTCGACTTTGTCATTGCTTTCTGAAAAGCCAGATACCTTTTGTTGTTCACTAACCAGTGCGTTTGAGCTTTGCCATTCTAGGCAATAATATATTTTCGGGCAACTCATTTAGCACCATTGCTGGATTCCACTATCACAGATCTTAATTTGATGACTGTTATACTTGCCTTGTCATATATTGAGTCTAGCCAGTTGTTTGTTGTCCACTGATCAACAGCTTAAGTGCTTAACCACCTTTTATTCCCTCAACTGATATTACTGAAAGTTTTCCATCTGTTCACACCCATGGTCTTTGCAACTATCATCCAAAGACAGGCACTTGCCTGAAATTCTCACCAAAGGATATAAAACTGCATTTAGGCTGATTTAATTTTCATTTCCTTCTAATAAATACTAAGGAACTCTGATGCATAGATAGGCTGTCAGGGTTGCATAACTTCTTGGATGCAATTTCTTGGTTGACTTTATTCTTAGTTTGTAGCTCAAAGCTCATTTTATTGTAGCTGACAGGCTCTTAATCACATGCGCACACACAAAACTACAAAAAGTGTTTAATGTTGTTTACTCTATGAAACATGCAACTGCTGAGACTGTGGAATGTCTCAACCTTTGGGGTTATAATTTTTAGTAAAAAGCCTTTAGGGAGAGGAGCTACCAATATTTTTTGGGCTACTTAATATTTTTTTCTGGGACAAATATTTTGTGTAGGGATATTTCATTTAAAATCTAGGGGAGTTTTGGAAAAACCATGGGGGTGAGAATAGGGTGCTGTTTGAAGAGTTCAGAAGGAATGTGAATTGTCGATGGGCCTCTCTCCATTTGACCAGTGGGAAAGGGAGGCTTATGGTAGGTTGACATAGCGTCGAGATATGATGTAAGAAGGGCCATATTCCTAGGATCATTTGTTAGAAACAGAGGGAATAAGTTGTGCAATTGATCTATTAAGAAAAAGTCAGAAAGATTATATTGACCACAAGGCAAGGCTCAGGCAAAAGGATTTTATTGTCTTTTGAAGTAAGAACTCTGGATTAGAGGATAGTCAGAGGGAATGGAAAGGCGGAGTAGCAGTTGGTGGTAGAATGGATGGATTTTGAGAGAGATTGAGCAGTAATTGTTGGATTTCTCAAAAACGGAACCAACTACCAAGGTATAGTAGGAGAAGATTACAAAACGTTTACACAGCTAAGGAATTTTTTCTCATGTCTGGGACTAGAAAGTTGGCAAGATTTTAATACCTAAAAATTACATGCAGACTTCATAAAAGGTACAAGAAGCTCTTGTGAGTCGGAAGAAAATGCAGGCACAAGCAAAAGAGCAATTTGGAACTTATTGGTCATTTCCAGAAGCTGATGTGAGGATTAATTTAGAAAGAAGAATATGAAGCTTCTAAGGAAAGAGCTAATGTGGAATGTACCAAATAGTGGTGGCAGTTGATCAGTAGTGAATCATAAAGTGCTATTGGATTTTTTTTTTTGCAACAGCCTCTTCATTATCTAACATGCTTTCCTTGCTTCATAAATTGGCCTCTTTTTGAATTTTCTATTACTTATCTAAGGCAAAAGAATGACTATAAAAGTTTTAAGAGATTACCAGATGCATACAGTAATGATGCCATGAGTACATTGAGAAATTAGAAGGCTGACCTTAGTCCTTGCAATTACTGGTGCAATTTTTGTGGAGCTTAATTTTAATGGTAGACTCTTAGAACCATTACGAGAAATGCCTCATAAGACCTTTGACATGGGGCTTTATAGAAAGTCCATCATTGAGGGAAAACGACTTCCTCTTGAAATTACATGCTGATAATATCAAGAACAAGACTTGAGAATTTGTAAATGAAAGTCTTTTTCTATCCTCAAATACAATGATTCAACTTCTGTAAAGTCAAGGATAGGGGCATTCTGTTTATGATATCCAAGAGCCTACTTGGAGTTTAAGGCAGGAGAAAATTGCACCATGATTGCAGGACCTAATGGCAGCATGTTCAAATTCTTGTGCTAACTCACTAAGCTTCTTAGGAATTTACAATGCATTTCTCACAAAAGCTTCTACCTCTCTTATATGCAGAATTTACACTATTATTACTCATGCACGGCTACGAGTAGAGCTGATTCAAGCATTCTATTGTGCTGTTTATACTTGAAAAATTCATCAATAATTTTTTAGATTGTGAAATTTGCACCGAAAGATTATATGATATAACTTTTGGCCTGTCTTGGCCACCAATTCTGTTATTACCCTTTTCATTCAAAATTGAAAAGCTCATGGATTTTATGTAAAATTAAGAAGATTGCAATTTATTGTGTTTTTGTAATCTATGTAGCTAAGTTATTGTATCATCAGAACAAATATTTTTGCTCTAGGGGAAACAAACTTTTTATTTTTTCCCTTCTTTATCTTATTTTTAACCGTAGTCCACAAATTCGTTACATTGCCATGTGCATGATAATGGATAGGTGATTATGGGTTCTAATTAGATCAACTGCTAAAGTTTCGGATGGTTGAATAAGAAATCTGGAGTTCAATCTCTGCCTACACTAAAAATTAATTAGTGTCTTAGTTTAATGATAAAGAACTATCATTAAGAGAGGATGTCATAAATAAATATTTTCATAATAAACTAAGGTTAATCTAACTAGTGAAGTTAGCTCAACTAATAAAATCTCTGAAAATTGAATAAAAAATCTAGGATTCAATCTCTACTTACATTAAAAACCAATTGGTGTCTTAATCTGATAATAAAGAGCTATTATAACTTGTAAGTCAAAATAAAAATAAAATAAATACATCATAACTCAAAACAAGGTTGGTGTGAAAAATGTTATGAGATTTTCTTGTGTTAATAGACATTCTCTATAAGAAAATATTTTAGGACAAGTCTCATTGTTTCATGTTGAATAAATTGTAATTGTTCCTTTTTTGCAAATGTACTAATAAGACCAAAGGATTCAATATTGAGAAATGAGATATCAAATTTTCAATCAATAATTCCAATGCTAGGAAATTATATACTGATCTTCAGTGGCTACAAAAGTGTAAAGCTTCCACGAATTCTAGTTGGCTTAATTAACAAAGTTTCTTATTGTCGAATGAGAGATTTAGGGTTTAAACTCCGTTTACATTAAAAAACTAATTGGTGTCTTAGATTAATGATAAATAACAATTATCGAGTGAATGTAATAAATTGAAATTATATTTTATCTTATAAAAATGTGTAAAGCGTTCCTTTTTTAAGAGGGACCAAGAATTTGGAAATTTGGAAATGAATGTGAAATTTTATAGTGACATGACATCCCATCTATGAGAGAGGCCCACTTTAGTTTTCACCGAGCGTTTAGAAGCTTTGCAACTGTAGCTAAGATTGCTATTGCCATCTATTGGAGAAATTATAATGTCCTCATGATAAACAAGTGACATAGTCCACCATGAGGACTGTATAATTTCTTCATCTATTGGCAAATGACCAAGTTAGGTAAATTGCTTCTTTTTGTCCAACTTTCACAACCCTAAAAAGTGAACTGCCTCATAATTGAATTCAACATCTGCATATTAATACGTGTAAGAATTGGGCTTCTTTAGGTGTTCTCATGTTGTTTCTCTTGTTTTAGACATTGACTACAAGAGATTTGAAGAGAGGAGGAAAAAATTATTTGGTAAAAAGAAGGGAAAAGAAAACAGGGATCGTCAAAGAAAGCACATGTTTTGTATTTTGATAAGACAGCCTAATGTATCCCGATTCTATCAGAACTGACCTTTAAAATTCTTTAGCAAAATGGCAAACGTATGGTAATCTTTATTAAACCTAAAACACAGTTATAAACTAATGGCCTGTTTGGGAGTTAAAAAAAAGGAGGGGGGGTAGAGTAGAGGGAAGGAGAGTAATTCAATTATCTTGTTTGGAAGTTTTTTAAGGGAGGATGGAGAGGAGTTTGGAGGGGTTTGGAGGGGTTTCAACTCCCTCTAACCCCTTATTTTTAATTCCCTCAAATTGGAGAGATTTGGAGGGAGAGTGGAGAATAAAAATGTTTGACCAAATAAATTACCAAATTTGCCCTTATTATATTAACAAAATTACAAATGAAAAGACTAATTACTCCCCTCTCCCTTACTTAATTTTAAAAACATCCAAACAAGGTGGTGGATAGCCATTCCCCTCTACTCTCCTCCCCACTACTCTCCTCCCCTCTACTCCCCTCTACTCTCCTCCCTCTCTAAACTTCCAAACATGCCATAAAGGATAAAGCTAGAATTATGAGGTTTTAGTGTACTGTTGGAGCATTAAATATAAATAATGAATTGATATAAATATCCATAATTATTTTTAAAAATGACACTTAATTTCCACCTATTTTGAGGGAGACAAATAGCTAATAATAATAATTATTATTATTATTAATTATATAATGAAATAAATATAGACCCTTAATTGAACTAATTAAGTTCAAGTATGAAATATAAAACACAGTTATTATATCCTTTTTTGTCATTTCCCATATCTAAAAACTTTTTAGAGTAAACTATGTATTTGGTCCTTAACCTTTACATCATTTGTCAATTTGGTCCCAGATTTCTCAAACGTTTCAATTTGTTCTCTAACCTTTCGATATTGTATAAAAAAGGTGTCTACTGTTAAGCGATGAATGAAAAATGATGACATGACTAACGGTCAAAATTAAATAATATTTTTATGCCACATGTATTTCCATGTCAACATACACTTTATTTTTAAAAAAGGTTAATGTTAATTTTTCTGAATTGAAATTATCTTTTTCATCTATTTCATTTTTCTTTGTTTTCTCTAGAACCAAATAGGGTTAAAAACCCATAATTGAAAGCTCAACCTCATTTTCTTCCCTTATTTTCCTTGCAACCAAACAAGAAAAAACCAACTTAGAATCTTAGGAAGCCTCTCTTTACATCCCCACTCCAATGATAACTAAACCCTTAAAAAAATATTACTATTAAAACTAATTAAGGTGGCCTTTTGGAAGAAGTGAAGCCCAGACAATCTAACAAAGCAAATCCAGATCTTCTCAAAGAAGCAAATCTAGCTTCACTAAAACTATGACTAATAGTACCACAAAGAATCAATTCGAACTAAAGCATATTTACAATATTACTCCAAATCACCAAATTGCGTTATTGATGAATAACCAATGCTATCATACCAATCCAAATCCTTTGTCTTCTTTGTTGGTGACGGCAAGGCACATGTCACGGCAGACCCATGATTGGAACCTAAAACCTCCTTTTGGACATTCCTACTCTCCTCCTCCACCACAACCGCCAATGCATTCAGCGACTGTTCATTCTAATCTTTCAACTTTTTGCTCCCGTAGCTCCTTTTCTCTGCTCCAAATCACTCTCATTCCACTTCCCTTCCTCCTTCTCATTCAAATATAAACAAGGTGGGTTGTGTTAGAGGCTTCTTGAACTTCAAAGTTGTTTTTTATTTTTGGTTGCTAGGAAAATAATGGCAAAAGAAGAAGGAATTTGAGCTTTCAATTCTGGGTTTTTAACCCCTGTTTGGTTCCCAAGAAAGCAATGTAAAATGAAATGAATAAAAAAGATAATTTCAATCTTGAAAATTAACCAAACTTTGTTTTTTGTGTGTAAGTTTATGCTAACATGGCAATACATGTGGCATAAAAATATTAAATTTTATTTTAACCGTTAGCCAAGTCATCATTTTTCATTCATTACTTAATGGTAAGAACCTTTTTTTACACAACACCAAAAGGTTAGGACCAAATTGACACGTTTAAAAAGTCAGGGACCAAATTGACAAATGACGTAAAGGTTAAGGATCAAATATGTAGTGTACCCAACTTTTTGTCGATTAGATTACTAAGCAAAAGTAACAATTCCACATCACTTTATCAATGTATATATAATTATCCTATGTCAAACGTTTTAAATGCTCTATCTCTTTTCAATTATGGCTCTTTTAAAAAAATATGTATATATATATATATATATATATTTAATTAACAACTAAGTCTTCATTTAATTACCCTTTAATGGATTTAGTTATTATTACATGGGTGCCGATTTCCAAAAATTAATCTTAACATTGGATAATTCAATCCTTGATTTTCTTTTGTAGTATAAACGAGTGTCGAAATTTGGTAAGAATGAGGTGTAAAATCCATGTTTTACACCATCCAATAATTGTCACATTAGTTTTTTACTTAAAACTCAATACATCTTACCACACATAATAATATCCTAATAAACTCATAATTAAGTTGGATTTTCAAATGGGTATTACAATTGATTGAGTACGGTTGTGTATATTCTTTAATATATAATATGATGATTTGGCATTTTGGGATTAGAGATGTAAAACTTAGATTTTACATCACATCCTTATAAAATTTAATCTCTATAAGTAATTACAATCGAATCTATGGAAGCATTGGTTTATACATTCCTCTTAGTCTCGACTCTGGGAATAATATTTTTCGCCATCTTTTTTCGGGAACCACCTAAAGTTCCAACTAAAAAGATGAAATGATTTTTTATTATCTCGATTGAAGTAATGAGCCTCCCAATATTGGGAGGCTATATCCATTCAAGAATAATGATGCAATTAAACCCTTCACTACTATTTTGTTTGCAAAAGTGTCAATCAATATGAAATGGGAAATTCACATAATAAAAAAATGGGGGAAAAAAAAAAGAACTTGGAGAACGATCTTCAACACATCTTTTTGGAACTTCCAATGGATAATTTACCTCTGACTAATATGAGTGTTTAGAACTCTCTAAAAACCTTATTATTCACCTGTGTGTGTTTAATTCTCCTTTTTTTGTAACAAGGTATAGAATTATGCCCTATTTTCATAACTCGTTTATAGGCCAAAATGGGCAAATTCCCTTTTTGCGTAAAAAAAAACAACATTATGCCCCATTTCCCAAACTAATTAGGGAAATACTCATATTTTGAAACTTGATTTTCTCAAAATCGAGTTTAGTTCTATAGCGACATTTTAAGGAGTCTATAGTGACATTTTTAAAGACTTATAGCTGTGTTTTGTAACTCGAGTTCCATGAACTCAAGTTATAGGTAGAAAAAAAAAAAGAAAAAAAAACTTGCATAGAACTCGAGTTCATGGAGCTTGAGTTACAAAACGCCACTATAGGTCCTTAAAACGTCATTATAGACTCCTTAAAACGTCGCTATAGGGCTCTAAAAATTTTTTTTTTGAAACTTGATTTTGAGAAAATCGAATTTTAAAAGAGGAACACTTCCCTAATTAGTTTAGGAAAGGGGGCATTTGTCCTTTTTTTTTTTTTGTGCGAAATGGGCATTTGCCCATTTTCGCCATCGTTTATATTATGTTCAATCTAAAAACTTCCTCTCTAAATAAAAGTAAAACTATCATTAGGTTACAAGGTTATTAATTATTTTTCCTCTTTTTGGTATGGTATCAAGTGAACCTATAAGTTTTGGTCTATACACACTTCATAATAACACTCAAAGGATGTGGGGATAGAAACTATGAAAAAACACTACTAATTTATAAGAAGAGACCTCCATGGATAGATGAGAAAAAGTTGGACGATCAGTACGTAGTACCCATCAACCATAGTTTTTTTTTTCTTCAAACCATCAACCTTAATTATATTTTTCATCAAAATAAGTACATATATAATTGCAAGTCAAGGGAAAGCTATGAATAATTTCACTTTTAGGAGAAGCCATATGACTTAAAAGTAATATTCTCACAAATTTCATGGTACTTTTTTCCTCGTCCATTTTTAAGACTTTAGCCTATTTGTATAATTAATACAATTCCATTGCAATATCAAATGTGTCAACTTAATGAGCACCCTTATCGACGTGGATGGCAATGAGACAGGGCAGGCCGAAGAATATATAAGGTTTTCACACCTGCCCTGCTCCATCCCCATCCCGCCCCGGTATGATAGAGAAAATTTTCTTATCTCATTTTTGTTCCTTGGGGCCCCTTGAAGTCTCACCCCATTCCGTAAAACTCTATTTCTTGTTAATTTGCCCCACAACAATTACAATTTTTTTTAATAAAACCTATTTCATTAATTAATCTTCCCCACAGCTATTACAATTGTATTGGAGATATGTTATGTATTTTTAACCTCTATTTTTAGAATCCTTTTAATAGATCATGGTAGATATTATTGTACGAAAGAATAGTTGCAGTACAATGTTCAACGAAGGTTACATGTCTTTCAGTATAGTGTCAAAGACCAACAAAAGTTTGCAAATAGAGATTACGAATGAAATTTGGAAAGAGTCACAATTTCTATTGGCTGTATAGCCATAAAGAACTACATATAGAAAACATACTATTATGTTAAACAGACTATTATGCTCATCATAAAATCTATGCTGAGAAAGACATTGAATGTAATCAATGATTCAATAGTATAGAAATTTGTTTCTAATAAAGACAAAAGAAAATTTTAAAATTAGTATCTTAATTATTTCTAACATTGCTTGATAGAAAAAACAGGCAGAGAGTCATGTTTAGTAGAATAAAATAAGTTGATATTGATATATTTGTTTACATAAAAGGGTTTAAGGGTATGAAAAATCTAAAATTTAATCATTATCAACACAGGGTAGGGTAGGCGCAGGGTGAGTCTAAGAAGTCTTAACTCATCCCCACCCTCACCTCACCTCATGAGATAGGGCTAAAATTTGACCCCATCTCCTCTCCCATCACCTTTGCGGAACAGAAAAAATTCGTGCAGAGCAAAACGAGGAAGGGCGAGTTAAGCTGGGTGGATTAAAATTGTCATCCCTGCTTATAGAAACTGTTAATAAATTATTTTTGAAAAGCTTTGAAACCACTTTTATGGAAAATATAAAACACTGTAAAAAAATTTAATTATTTTTTTCTTTTCCCATTAAAATTTCTGAAAATATATAAAATTTAATCATAAAGTTTACCCGTTTCATATGTGTTCCTTTATAAAGTTAATTTTTGGAATACACATGCGACAAAACCGTACGTGGTGAGGTAGTGTTTGTCAAGGTTTACATATATATATATATATATATATATATATTTATCAAAGTGCTTCTTTTTTCTTTTCTTTTTTCCCTTTGTGAATTCATGCCTGATCTCAACCTGCATTATCTGCAACTTGCAACTTGTTTAATCTAGGTTTATCTTGTAGATAAGCAGGTTGTGATATATAGTGCATGTGCTTAAAATCATATTTGATACTAATAATTACTCAACAAGTTGAATTAAATTCAACATATTCTTGATATTATTAAAGTTCCTAAGTTGTCATCAATGACAAACTTGAAAATCAACTGTTTGAAGCCGCAAAGTTATGATAATGACGAGTACTCTTCTAATACCCTTTAAATAGTATTTAAAGGCCGACATTACCTCTTATCGCATGCTTTTGAGTTATTAGAGATTAATTAACTTGCTAAGACGGACCCTTCAAATCTCTAATTGGATCAAGAATAGGGTGATCTAAGAACTTAATCTTAGATTAAGCATATTATTATGACAAAGCACATAGGTCACTTATACGTACAATTAATCTAAATGCAAAAGTGTTATTGGAAGGTCCATTATACCATTGAAAAAAATGAACAACTTGACTATATAAAATATCATACATAAGCAAATATTAACAAAGTGTATATGCAATTGTTTGGTTGAAAACTTGGAATTCCACCAATAAAACAAAAAGGTTCAATAAAGGTTATATAATATAATCTATTTAATATCAAGTTGTTGATGTTTTATAGTAGTGTACTCAACCATGACATTCAGCGTAGAAAAGTATAAATAAGCACGAAGGTCCCATGCAGCATCCTAATTAAACCACGTGTGGATTTGTGGATTTATTTTTCATAGTATGTTTTTTCAAAATGGTTTTCTAGTGGGCTCCACGTTTTTTTTTTTTTTTTTGTCTTTGTTTAAAAAAAAAAAGAAAAAAATGGCGACTCAAACATTGCGGTGCACTGACTACTCACGTGCTGGTAGTTGGCACGTTGCGGCCAAATTGCCTTGTTTGTTTGGGAATTGTGGACTGGTTTCTACTGCAAATAATAGAAAGGAGAATTGTATACGGTCAAAGTCAAATACGACCAACATAGTCTTTGGTCAATTTCAAAGGTTCACTATTTTTTATTATTTTTTTATTTCAATTTTATTGCTGACATTCGTTGGTATTCCTCGTTCGATGTGCTATGTGCGATTAATTTTATGAACTAACCTTTTTCTCAAAAAAAAAAAAATATATATATATATATACAGTATATCAGATCAGATTGTATTTTTAAGAATTTATTAGGGGAGGCTGAGACTCTGAAGATGTGGTATTTGAGTTTATCCACCTGCGACCCGAAAGAAAAGGAGAAAAATTATAAAGAAAGAGATATGCTACGTTCTTAATATTTTTATAATAAATTATAAGAGGTAATTTGTTATTAGTTTAAATTTGAATTTAACATTAAGATTATTTTGTTACTTTACAATAACAATTAGTAACAACCTGCTACTTAAGATTTATTGTAAAAATATTCTCATAAAGAGTTATTATATCCAAAGAGAATGACTATTTAAGAGACTATGACCTTTGACCAATGTGAACCAACATTTTTTTTGTTGTTTTATTTGTTTTATTTATTTATTTACACATTATGATTTGAAGCCCTCTTTATTAAATTAAGGTTGTCTCTCCTAATCGAATCCAACCCAAAAAAAAAAAAAAAAAATGATGACATTTCTTTGTCTTTTTGAATATGTGAAAATAGCATATTACCTGTGGTCATTAATTAGTTGGTTTTGAGCTAAATGATTTTGACAAACTATTTAGGTTTTAATTTTGATAAATTATATGGTTTGTAGCTTGACTGATTTTATACAAAATTATGTTTTAACCTTTGTATTGGAACCAAGAAAGTAGAGACAAAAGATTCAATCAAACAGGTGTTACGTGTCAAAAAAAAGGCATTGAAATTTGGTACAAAGTTTAATATTATCTATTTTAGTGCAGTTGATTAATGCTTTAACTCAAATAAAGAGTGTGGTGTGTCTTTATGTTAAAACTTCTTTCACTCTTCTTTATGTGTGTTTGTTTGTTTCTGAAAAAAATAATAAAGAGATTTTAGGTTCAATTCTCTCAAGCTATCAATGAACATGATTTGCAATAATTATATGCCTAATAATCAAAAGCATGAATGAATAGGAAGAATAATTAAAAAGAGAGAGAGATTGAGAACTAGTGGGTTCTAATTAAATGTTTACCACTCAGAACAAATGAAACTAATTAGTCACTAATGGATCTAATTGGACTATAGTCAATATGTTTTTGGCAGGTGATGAATCTGAAAGCTCGGTTATGATTCAATCCTATTCCAAGTTACGTAATTGATGTAAATACCAAGCAAAAATAAATAAATAAATGAAATATGAGTAAAGTGGTTTTTATTTTTATTTTTTTATAAACTAATAAAGAAGTGGCTGTCAATTATTAGTTATTAAAGAAAAAGCAGAGAGCAAATTAGAATAAAAGATGGAGGCAACAGTGAAGCTAATCTCGTGGGCAAAACAAAAGGTGACAAAGTTGGGGATGCGAGGCTGTGATGTGAGTGACTCACCTTCCTTGAAGGGACGCAAAAGAAAGAGTGTGCAAAATTGGGTTAAAACAAGTGGGTCATACCCACACATCCTAATGGGCTTCTTGACTTTAATTATGGGGGGAGACTTATCCACTTGACAAACATTTGCAGAATCGTCTAGGACCGATGTATCTATGACGCATGCCGATGACTAGGACTAGCTTGGTGTCCTTCTCGCCCTTTCTGCTTTTTTCGCCTCGCCACCAATTCCTCGCCACCCTCATTTTATTATTATTATTTTTTATCATTCTTTAAAAAAAAAAACAAAAACAAAATCAATTATTTTGTACATACCCTTTTTTTTTTCTTTTTCTATTTTAAGAGTCCGTTAGGCCATATATTAATCATCAATTTTAAAAAACGTTTTTATGAAAAGTTGAAAAAAATTTCAAAATAATTAGTTACTTTTTCATTTTTTCATAAAATTGTTTCATAAAATGGATGATTAATATATGTCCTTACGGTATACGATAATAAAACTTTTTTTCAATACACTAATTAGGTGGGTTTTGAGAGATTTAAATCCTTGTATGTTTCGTTAAAAGTATTAGAAAATATCAATTAAGGCACAAGACTCTTGACATATCATGATAGTTTTTTTTTTTTCATTTTATAGATATATGCGTTATCTTTGATATATTAATGATTTTACTTAAAGTTATTAAGAGTCGTGTCTCGAACTTTTTTGGATAGATCAATTGTTAACCATTACCATTATGTTTCTTTAGTTAATGAAATAGAATAATAAGTATTTGAAATAAGACAACGAATAATGTAGGGGATCTATTTTTTGCTTTATAAAAGTAAGCAATGAATAATGATGTTCATAAATCATAATATGATATAAAGTTGAAATAATAGTGCACTTATCTTGCAGTTGTTTAGCCAGGTTGCTTGATACCGACATGGGATGTGACGTTTGGTGAAAATGAGATTACAAGCAGATTACAGTTTTTAAACAACATTTCACGTATTTCTAGATATAAAAATTTTCAATTTTCAGTTTTTAAACTTAAAAAAAAAAAAAAGCATTAGATTCTCAGCAATTAATGGTGGAAAGTATTTAGTGGTATCCATGTTTAGGTATTAAGTTGTTAAAGTTAGAAAAGATTAGTTTGTTTTAGGAAAGTTTTGATATCACCTTTATAGGAAATGAAAAAGCTGTCAAAACATTAATTGATAAAAACTTTAGAAAAACTTAAGGTTTTGGCAAAAGAAAAGATTAGTTTGTGGGAGTACATTCAACAAGTCTAGAAACTTGGTTGGCAAAACTTTTGTTGGAATCCTTGAGTAATTTAGAAAGGATTGCCTAGTGAATCTCTTATGGAAACTAATTAATTAGCCCGGCTCAACAAAATTTAGTGTTGCAAAAATATATATCCAAATCAACAAGGTTAAAGATTGAGCATACAAATAAATATTGTAATCAACAATCAACATATTACTATTTTCGTACGTGTTCTAATAATAAGCATTATTGTTTACTTAAAAAAAAAACATAATGCAAATCCACTTTGCAATTGCAGAACGTGCAAAAAGGATGTCAAATCAACAAATCTGAATATGTGAGGCTCAAACCTATTTGGTAATTTTACCTCAATTGATCAACGAGAGAGTTCTACATAAAAATGCAACTAATTTTGTTCTCTTTTTCTATCCTCTTTAGCCTTTTCTTTGTTAACTTTTGGCACCTATTATTATCAAGATTCAAGAATCCAATTTTGTGAAATTCAAATATTTTGTATTATATTTTGTGTTTCACTTTATGTTCTACCAATTCTAACTTGTCATGTGTTTTTTTTTTTTTTTCCAAACTTTGGTTATTTTATAAAAAAAAAAGTTAAAAATATATATGGCAAATTATGATTGGTGGAGTATAAAGTGGAACATAAAAAATGGTATAGAGTGTTTGTATTCCACTTCATGAGCTACATAACATGGAAAATGCCATGATGGAATTTCAAGTGCATTTAAAAAAAAAAAAAAATTAATGAATACCATAAAGACTTTGGTTTAGGAAATCTTTTCAAAACTTTTTATGAGAAAATAAAAAATTATGGACAAAGTTTGGCAATAAACTTAGTTTTAGCCTAAAACTACAACTTTCACTTAAAAAATTAACATAATTACAATTACATATTTTGAAAATTTAACCATAAGATTTTATGTTTTTTTATGTTCTTAAAGCACATGTAAAATTTCATATCAATCGGATTTTATGTACCATTGGATTTTTAAACTTATTTTTTATATATAATTTTACAAGATTGAAACTTAAAATTTAAATATTTGATTGACGACATAATTATTGATTTTCAATCTTTTGAAAATTTTGCAGACAATAAGGATAAAAGAAGTAAATGTAATTCAACGGTAGATTTGTTAAAATTCTCATCCAATTAAAAGATATTAAGTAGACTTGTAGAATTAGACTACAACCAAGTTTATTGCTAAACTTTGTACAAAAATTAATTAATTTTTTTATTGCTTTTTATAGTTCCATAAAAGTGATATAAAATTTTTCCTAAAGTAGTTTATAAACAATTGCACTAAGGACACCTAGTAACATTACAGCTCAATTCTACATTATATCCTCTAAATTTGGTTTGTTTCTATTTTCATCCTCAATGTTTCAATATTTTCAATTTCACGTCTCAACTTTTTTTTTTTTAAAGAAAGTTTCCATCTATAGCATCTGCTCTTAATGATAGTTCTTTATCATCAAACCAAGAACCTAATCGGGTTTTGATGTAGGCGATAATTGAATCCTAAATCTCTTATTCAACCATCAAAGGCTTTATCAGTTGAGCAAACTGGAACCCACACTTTCATTTTTTATTCAATCATTCATCATTCTATCTACTTTTTCCAATTAGCTGTCATTATGTCCCAAAAACACAGCGTAGCATTGCATTTTTATATCTTTCAATTCTAGAGAAGCCAAGAAATTAAATTCAATGAATTCTTGATATACCAAAAAATATATTTTTCATAAAAAATAGTGAGGAAAAATACAATGGCTACCTCATTATTGTTTTTTTTTGAAAAACACAATGGCTACCTCTTTATTGTTTCATATTTATTTGAAAGCACACCAAACATGAAAGACCAAACATAATTTTTGTTTTTTGAGAAACAAATGAAAGACCAAATTTAGATGATGTAAATTATAAATGTTTTCTTTATAAAATAAAAAATAAAAATTTAAGCCAGATATTGTAATTTATAGTTGAGCCAAAACTGTATGATTTTTTCTGAATTTATATTTTGAGCATTATAAACTGTCTAAAAACAATATAACATTTGTTATCTTATGATTATAAACATCAATGCATTTTTTCAAAAAGACATTTCAAGAATATCTTTTGTTTTCGTCCTCTCCTAAATTTGGCCATTGTTGATGTAGAGCACTGATAAGTTCATCAAACTTATATACTATGAAATACAAATTGAGAGTTCTTTATGTGATTAATTAGCAAACATGCTCAACGTTCTTGAAACTTCAAAAATTGGAATGAAATTATATGCCAGACTATCCGTACTTAAGATTATGGTTTCATCTTTTCCTTTTTTTTTTTTTTTTTTTGTTAGGATCCTTATTCAATTCTAAACAATAGACGAAGACTCACCAACATTTTGATTTGTTGGCGTAAGCCTCTGGTTCTGGCAGCCGCTTTCTAAGCCTTTTCTCTTAGGAATTTGGACTAAAAATTTTTCAAAACCAACTTTTCCCCTTCCTTTATCATAAAATAATACTACTTTGTTAAGCTTGGCTTGATAGGAAGTTTGAAAATTGATTTGTTTATTTTTAATAAATAAACCAAACAAGTCTCAATCTTAGGCTCTATTATTTTATTATTTTTCAAAGAATCATCCTAGGCTTTATTAAACTATTCAAGCTTGAACATTATGAACTTAAGTTTGATAGGCTGAATTCATAACAATATTACCCCGATTAATTTAGTCGTATTTTTAAATTTTAGTCAATTTGCGGTAAAGTTGCTATATATTCAGCCTGATACTCATGTATACATATTAGTCACTAATGACCATCCTTTATTAAAATCAGCAACTATTTAATTAACTGAGCTCAAGAGACCACCGCGTACTCTTGGTGCGGTGGTCACTCTACAAGTATTACCTTTAATGCAGTGATTACTCTGCAAGTATAAGTGTTTGTGAGGTGTGAAGGACAAAGGTCGGAAGTTCAAGTTTCCAAGAGGGAGTCACACATATATATATTTAGATTAGACTAAAGTAAAATTTCTATCTTGCAAAAAAAAAAAAAAAAAAGTTGAGCTTAAGAGAAATTCACCTAAAAAAAAATCCCAATAATGGTAGAATATTGGAAAGTCAAATTAAAATTTGGCTACAAATTTAATTGTAGTATAAAGTTATAACTTCCACTAAAAAAAAAAAAAAAAACTAATATGACTACATAGTTTGAAAACCTAATTGTTGGATTGTATAATCCTTATGTTATTAAAACATATGTCGAATTTTAGACCAATTAGATATTATTTACTATTTCTTTCTTAAAAGAAATGTTATTTCCTATTTAATTCATAAACTTATTTTTTATGGGTAATTGTAGACTACAAAAATTTAAACATTTGATTGATAATTTAGCTATCTATAACGACTCTGCCCCAACTACAGTTTTGTTCCCCCCCCCCCCCTCTTCTCAAAGCACAAAGGAGTGGAGGAAAAGGTCTCTCCACTTTTGGGTCTCTACAATCCACCCCCCTTACAAACACACACGTCGTCGTGTGTGGGGCTGAGGCCCACACTTCCAGCTAAGGCATGACTCTAATATCATAAGCACATAGCCATAGTGAAAAATACCTCTACACATTATCTTCTATGGATTGTAAGCTCCCTTTTCGGGTCTCTACATTATCAATCTTTGATCTTTTGAAAATTTTGCAGACATGGAGAATATAAGAAAAAAATGTAATTCAACGGTGAATTTTTCAAAATTTACATCTAATAAAAGATACTAAATGGAATTGTAGCTAAAGTTTGTCCATACTAGTTACAATCCCTCTTAAAAGCACATAAACTTGATGATTAATCTTTATAGTTTATACCTTATAAATAAGGCAGAAATACTATTTTCATCCTTACATTTTTATCCTACTCCCACTTTGGTCCCTACTTCTTAATCTTACCGCATTTAGTCCCTAAAATAAAAAAAAGCGATCAAATTTTGATCTCTACCATCATTTCACTAACAAAAATAGTCTATGTGGCAAACGAAGTGCAATACTGGCACACTAAATGCTGACGTCGGCATTAAAATAATAATAAAATTTTTTATTTAGCATTTTAAAAATGCCACGTCATCTTTTAAATATTAAAAAAAATTAATTTATCAATTTTAACTAAATGAACAAAAAAAATCATATAAATTGAGATCTAGTTTTATCTTGAGGAAGAATAGACAAGAACACAAACCCAGAAAATTCAAAATCCAAAAACATCTAGGTGGACTTTAGAATCATTTGATCTTAATCAATTATTTGTTAATTTGATTGAAGAACACAAAAGAAAGAAAAGAAGAAGAAAAAAAAAACGGTACCTAAATTCTAAAACACATAGATTCAAGCACACACAAGAGACAACTTGCAATATCAAACTCAAACACACGCACGATTAGCCAAAACTCATAAATACCATAGATTGGTTACAAAAACTATTTTTAAAAAAATCTAATGTGAGATGAGAAAAAAAAACCTAGATTGAGTAGGAAAATAAAAACCAGATCGATATTTTGAACAAACCCACTTTGAACAACAAACTTTGCAACCAAAACAATATTGTTCTTCTTACTCTCCATCCCTCTAGCTAAACTCTGAGCACTCAAAATTTTCAAAATCCAAAGAATACAAACTCAAAAAATTAACGCAATTAAAACAAGCCCAGAAAATTAACACTAAACATTGGCCACAACAACAAGATCGGCAGAACAAAAACCACCACTCCCAATATATCAAAACCCACATCACCAAACCCACACTTCTTCCTGAAACCTGACCACCATAGTTATTTGGTTGATTTTGAACCCACATGCCACCGCCAGCTGTGCCGTTATAGCGATTGATCTCAACATCGCTCTCTAACCCTAATCAAACCAATCTCAGCCTCTCTCTTTCTAACCCATATCAAACCCATCAAACCAAGATCCAAAGACCTTAGAGAGATAAAGTATGAGTTGAGAGAGAAAAGGTTTGAGTTGAAAGTTAGGTTGTGTGATTTGAAATTAGAAAAAAATTTATCAGCTCTTATGTTTTGGTGGCATGTGAGGATTTTATTTTGGATTTATTTGTGTTTAATTTTACGTTGACGTGGATTTGGAGTTATATTTTTTTTTTAAAGATAACTGACAAATGTTTATGAGTTTTGAATTTTCTGGATTTGTGTTCTTGTTTGTTCTTCCTCAAGATAAAGCTTGATCTAAATTTATGTGATTTTTGGTTTTTATTTTAGCTATTTTTTTCATTTAGTTAAAATTGATAAATTAATATTTTATTTTTAAAAGATGACTTGGCATTTTTAAAATGCTAAGTAAAAAATTTTATTATTATTTTAATGCTGACGTCAGCATTTAATATACCAGTGGTGTACTCCGTTTTCTATGTAGACTATTTCCGTTAGTAAGATGATAGTAGAGATCAAAACGAGATCGTTTTTTGATTTTAGAGATTAAATTCGGTAAAATTAAAAAGTAAAGACCAAAGTAGGAATTTGGTGAAAATATAGGGATGAAAATAATATTTCTGCCTATAATCAAACTTCATTTAAACTTAAGCCTGAGTGTAATTTACTCAACTTAAACTTAAAAATCAAATGTAAAAAAAAAAAAACCCTGAGGCAAGCAAAAATTGTGGAGAGAAGTAGATAACATTTTTTTATACAATAAATACATTAAAATTTTAATTTATTATGTCCGTTTAATAATAATTATTCCTTATTATTAAATAAAATTTAAAATATTAATTGATTTTTAGTGCAAGTGAAAACGACATCCAAAGCGTGGAAGCCACATATTATATCAAAAAGAATTTTTGTTTCGTGTTATACTTATTTTAAGCTAAAAAAAAAACCTATTGTAAGCTCTCATTCTCTTGGTTCTCACCAACTTGGCGATTAGCTGTGTCTATAATAACTAAAATAATATAATAAACTCATAAATAATATCAAAAAATAAAGTAAAACTTATAAATAATAATAAAAATAAATAACATAGTAAGCAAATAGCTTTTTAAACTAATATCAAACACGCACTATATCAAATAATTTTTTTTGAGGCATGTTATATCTATTTTAAGATCTCATTCTGAGTTCTCGATCACGAACTCGGCGATTAGATGTGTCCGTGGGGTGCGAATCGGGGGGAAAAAAGAACACAAGGGCACACGCACGCACGCATAGTCGGCACACAAAACGACAACTAACATTTTGCTGCTTGCAGTTGTAAGACTCATGACGTCATTGAATGTCCAAATCATTGAAATAAAAAACTCCACGAATTAAAAATAAACCACGTGATTAATGCTTTTTCCACCGCTTTGTTATCTGAATCTGAACGAATGAACCTTCAAAGAAACTCCCCACCACCAACGCCAAGTTGTTCAATTATTTAAATATATTACCTTTTTTTTTTTTTTTTTTTTTTTTTAAGTTCCACACTTTCATATAAAAACAAAAACATATTTGGAAATTAAAAATCACTTTTTTTAATTTATCCGCCTAAGTTCATGAACCTCTTTTGCTATAAATACCCATCTCTTATCAATTCTTCAAAAATACTCATTTCTTCTACACAAACCTGAAATCTCCCAAACTCTCTCTATCTCTCTCTCTTAGTTTCTCTGAAAACTTCGAAACCTTGAACTTTAGCTTTAGCAATTTCCGATTCAGAGTTCAAAAAAATCGGATCCAAAAATGTACGGACAGAGCTCTACAGAGTCCGATTTAGCTCTTCTAGAGTCGATTCGCCGGCATCTACTAGGCGAGACTGAAGTGGGTTCTTCGGGAAACGGTGCGATTTTCCGTCGGAGCTCCAGTTTCGGTAGCTTGTATCCTTGTCTCACTGAAAACTGGGGCGAGTTGCCACTCAAAGAAGACGATGCGGAGGACATGGTGGTCTACGGTGTTCTCCGTGACGCCGTCAATGTTGGGTGGGTTCCATTCCCTTCTCTCGCTCCGGTACCCACTGAGTCTTTCAGTTTCGGGTCCCAAGTAATTAAATCCGAACCCGATATGTTTGTTTCGGTGAAATCTGAGCCCGATATCTTAACATCAGTGAACAGAGTGCCGGAAACTAAGGCGGTTCCGGCGGTTTCTCCGGCAATTAAGGCGGAGCCTGCGGTGGTTCCGTCGAAGGGGAAGCATTATAGGGGTGTGAGGCAAAGACCTTGGGGGAAGTTCGCGGCTGAGATTCGTGACCCGGCTAAGAACGGCGCCCGGGTTTGGCTTGGAACTTTCGAAACAGCTGAAGACGCCGCCCTGGCTTACGACCGAGCCGCTTACCGGATGCGCGGCTCACGCGCCTTGCTCAATTTCCCACTCCGGGTCAATTCGGGCGAGCCCGACCCGGTGAGGGTTACATCAAAGCGGTCATCGCCCGAACCCGCTTCCTCGAATTCATCGGCCGATAGCGCGTCGCCGAAGCGGCGGAGGAAGGCTGATGGCACGGTGGCTCAGAAAGTGGATCAGGCTCAGGCTCAGGCTCAAGCTCAAGCTCAGGCTCAAGCTGGATTGAGAATGGAAAGTGGAGTTGAGAACTTGCAAGTGGCACAACAAGTGGCACCATGTACACGTGGCGAACAAGTATTGGTTAGCTCATTCTGACAGTGTGGAAGAAGGACTCTACTTTGCTAGAATTATTGAGGGACCTTGTAATTATTATATGAGCCTCCGAGATATTAAAAACTTCCTAGGATGTCTTGCAATTGCAAATTGCAATTTCAGTTTTGGGGTGGTCCCATAATTTTGATATCTGTTAGGGGAAAAATATGAAAATATTCGAAAGGAAATATAATAATAAGTAAGAATGAGAGATAAGGTGTTGTTTGAGTTTTGTAAATACAAGATTTGTCGTTTTTTTTTTTTTTTTGCTGAATTAATACAAGATTCGTTGTTAGCGTTTGGTGAACTTTATCAGAAATGGAAAAAATTTGTATTCTTTGCAAGCAACGTGTTGATAAGGTAGATATGTATTATTGGCTCTTTTGGGTGTCAGCAATTGCCTGCATTTTTTTTTTTGGGTAAAATTTGATATCATCTTTGATGTACTTTTTCCTCTTTTACTTGCCTTCTTCTTCACCAAACAATTTTGGCAATCCAAAACAACAAGGTTTTATTTTCATGCTTAAAATTTAAGAATGTTCTATTTCAACTCTTGTTAAGTTTTACAGAGAAAAAATACGAAAAGAATATTTCTGCCAAAAAAGAAGAGAAGACTTGAGTATTGACCATAGAATTGATTATTGAACAGTGATGGGTAATCATTCATCTACATTATATAATTGTAGTCAATAGACACATGCACTATATCAATAGTCATGATATGTTTGTTTCATACTAAACACGATTTATGTATGGGATGGGACCTATATGTTACCTGTGACATGATTTACACATTCAAATCATATCAATTTACTACCACTATATTTAGACATTATTGTAACAGTAACTTTCTAAACTTGGAAAAAGAGAAACAAGCTTTATGTAAAACGAGACTACTATCCTCCAGATTCATGCATGAGAAAACAGTAGAAGATGAAGTGTTATCCCTTAACCAAATTCCATTTTGGCTTTATTAGAGGAGAGGGAAGGGAATATACATTTGATGATGTTAATTTAAAGGCAAAAGCTAGGAAAGTTTTATCTAAATAGCCTATTAGAGCTTACTTTCCAAGTGACACTGTATTGATAAATAAATAAAATAAAAAAAGAAAGAAAGATAAAAAAAAATAGGGTCATGTTATCTCCACAAGTTTACATCTACACTTGGTCCCTCTTCCCTCTGTTTTGACATTGACATCTATGGCTGCATACCCAATTCCTTGATTCCTTCCATGATCCTGTCTAGAAAAGCATAATTCTCCAAGTATAAGGTACACATTAGTGATGAATTTAGCTTACCTCTAATTACATTATTAAATTATTAAATGTGACATAGACATAACAAGTTTTAAAATTATTACATGTTGGTCTAGTATCCCATTTGATAGAAACAAATAACGCAATTTTTGTCCACCGCTGACTACCGTCTCAAAACATATAACAAAAAATTTCTTAATTACTTTAAAATTTCAATTAATTTTCTCTAACTCTCTCTCTCTTCAATTAAAAAACACATTAACATGCTTCATTTATTGGTTAAATCTGTTTAAAGCTATAGGGGAATAAAAAATTTTGATTTCTCAATGACATAAAAAAGTAACCTATTTTTCTTACTTTCTTATATTCCTAAATCCTTACGTAACTTGCGATGAATGATATATAATAAAGCTGTGTCAATGACGAGTGAATAAAAATCCTATTTTAATTTTTTGAGGAAGGTCTTTCACTTTATGTTTCATTGACTATAACATATCTCCTTTTTTTTTTTTTTATATATAGTAAAATGACCAAATTGTAAATCTTTTTTTTTAAGTCAAACATATAGCATATCGTAATTGATTAATAAAAAATAAAAATTACAAGTGAGATAATTTTTTTTGACTAAAATGTAAATTGCACTCTCTAAATTTCTTTAAAATTTAGGGTAAAATATTATTTTGGTCCCAAAAATTTGTCAAAAGTTTGTTTTTATCCTCAAAATTTAAAAAGTTCTTCTCTCATCCCTAAATTTTGTAAAGAATTTTTTCAATAGTTAATACTTTAGAGACAAAAATAAGGATAAAAAAAGGTCATTTTTTCAATAATTTAGGCATGAAAACAAATTTTTGATAAAACTTAAGAACATAAATAAAATATTTTCAATAATTTATAGACAAAAGATGAACTTTTTCATAATATAAGGACAAATAATAAATTTTTTAAAGTTTAAAAATAAAAACTAAATTTTTAGTAAATTTTAGTCTTCTAATATTACTTTCATTCAAATCAGATCTCTAAAATTTCAAATTTATTTAATTTAAGTATTTTATTCAATATCGTAATCAACTTTAAATAAATGATATTGTTTCACTCAAAATTTACCATTAAAAAAAAGTTGGTAAAAAGGTTATCAAAAAAAATTTGGTTGCCTAACCTTCAAAACAAGGACAACGCAAGAAACGTCATATGACGTAAACCTCGAGAACACAAACACAATGCACGTAGACACTTAAAGACAAGCGTACGGTTCAAACTCCAAACCAAACCATATACACTTATCCAAACTTTTGACTTTGAAACCTTGACCCTTGACTTTCTCAAACCAACATTAAACATGCCCAAGTTTTTTGAGTTTTGACGTTACACAAAATTTTCAAAGGGAGTAAGAATGACTCTTCTACATTAATATTGGTGGCAGAATAATATTAGTCTCTCACATGCTTATGTGTTTCCTAAGCAAACATTTAAATTTCAACGAGTATTACTAGTCAGTCAGAGTGTTCACACTGTGGGAATCAATATTTTATTTTATTTTATTTTATGTAGCTGGTAAAGTCATTAATGAAGAAAATAATTATCGGTAATCTTTCGCCACATCGTGGTGAGAAAGGTCGACGAGCCACGTTTAATTTAGTTGTTTGCAAATGTTTCTATATTGAAATGAAATGGGAAAGCGAACAAAATCTGAATATAATAGATTAATAGTTTACCATATCCATTGCCAGTGGTCCATTTTGCTACGGAACTAGTATTAAAAATTTTAGAAAAAAATGTGCTGTTCCCACCTTAGGGAAGGGACTCGAAAGTCGAAACAATGGAACTGGACTGATAACTCATTTACATTAGGATATGAGTATATAAGTTTTTTTTGCTAACCATGAGTATATAAGGTTTAATTATTCACGTTTGTCTCTCTTTTATAATATATACTTGGCCAAAAAAACAAATGGAGTATAAAATTATTTGATATTGAATTGATTTCCTATTTAACAATCTCTTACTTTCTACCTCCACTAATCTTGCCACCATATCACGCTGGTGTACGGTTGCAAAGACCAAATGAGCCGATTTTTACCTTGTTCAAGTTTTGGCTTATTAGGCCAAAGTCATTTCCCTCTTATTCTTTTTTTTCTTCTTTTGTTTTTGTTTTTGTTTTTTTTTTGTTTTTTTTTTTTTTTTTGAGAGTTTCACAACCTATAGCATTCATTTTTTATGACAGATTATTATCAAACCAAGATATCTTTCGGTTTTTTGTGTAGGTGAGGATTGAACCCTAAATTTCTTATTCAACCATCAGAGATTTTACTAATTGAACTAACTAAAACCCACAATTTCTCAACTATCAACCTAAGAATAGATATAATAAGCCCATCTCAGCCAAAAAAAAAAAATACTTATTAAACCCATTGTTATTGGGAGAATACATGTCAAATTGGAAAAAAAGAAAAAAAAGGAAGACCTACAAATGGTAGAAGTTTGAAGCCAAAAAAAACATTAACATTTGATCTTCCAAAACCCATTAAAAGTTAAAATAGAGTTATTACTGCACATCTTTGATATGATAGTCACTTCATAAGTTAAGAATGTTCAAGTCAACTAGAGACTAGAACTATAAATAAATCAAACCATTCATGAACAGCTCAAACTTGACTCAAGAAAAAACTTATTCATGTTTGTTTATTTTCAAACAAGTCAAACTTTAGCCTTATTTCTAAGCATGCTTGATAAACAAACAAATTTAAACAAAAAATATTATTCATAAACAAACTCAAAAACATTGAAGCTCGATATTAAACAAGCCAATCTTAAGCTCGTTTAAAGCCCGACAAGAGTTTGCATATTATACCCCAAAAAATCATTGCAATCCCCTTGCCGTACGCAGCCCCTGCCCCATGTCATTTCCATTCCCATTCCCCTATGCTTAGTCCACCCCACCACACCCCACGTCATTTTCCCCTTAACTCTTGTTTTTGTCTTTCTTGTTTTTACACTTTCCATTTTAATTCAAATTTCATTTTACTACCTTTATCCATCTCTTTCTAGCTTGAGAACTTCACGGAGGCTTCCTCAGGAAGTTTTGGCTCCTCACCCAGCCACTTTATCTCTCTTCCCTTGTTCAGACATAACTGAGTTCTCTTTTTATCTCTCCTTCTCCCACACCTACAAGCCTTTCATTTCATTTCAAGGCTGTTACATAAGGTAAAATTTATGTGTGTGTGTGCGTTCTGTTAATGATTTATTGATTTATGGGTTTTAATTTCTTGAAATTTCTCTTTTTTTGTCTTTAACTTCTTGGAAACCTAGAGGGTGGTGGTGAAGGTCATTTTCTTTTGAAAATGGAACAAGCTATTGAGAAGATCCACTGGTAAGTTGTAAATAGTTGTATAGTGGAAGTATTGCTATGTTTTCATTTCAATGAAGTTTCATTTTTTGATGGGAAAAAATGTCACAGATGGAAGAAGAATTATTTTATAATTAGTGCATTATCCCTTTTTTTTTTTTTTTTCATTAAGTTGATTTAAAAAAAAAAAGTTAAAACTTTGATAAGTAACTTAGTTTTGGATCTCGAGCTCAAAAGCTTAAGCTTATATTAAGCTTCAAGTTTTGAGCTCAAATTTGAGCTTGAACTGGGCTTGATTAATGAATCAAGTTGATTCGATCTAAGCTAAGCTAAAGCTTTTAGTCTTTTTAGTGAGAACAAGGTTGAACACCAATTTTAGGCTTCATTCAAGCTCAAGCTGAGCTTAAACATGCACTATTCGATAAAACTCAACGTGTTTACAACCCTACTAGAAACCTGCCACACCCAAGCACATCCAACCAACCTGCCGCCTAAACTGACTACTTCAGTAGTTGGTGATGGGTCCCAACCCTTAGAATCTAACACCAGCAGGTTGGTTAGTGAGTTTGCTTCTCCAAAATTGATTTGAAAATTAAGTTGTTTTGTTCCCAAATCCCAAAAGAAAGGTCAATAGCCTAAAGAGCCCAAATCAATAAATTTGTAGAGAGGGGGCTTAAAACTAAACTTTCAATGAGTTAGGATGTATATTGATCACAATAGGGTAATTATTATTGTAAAGTATGAAACAAACAGTTTGAGTAAGGAAAATCCTCCTCAGCAAAGTCCGAGGAAGGCTGTCCTTATATATTTCTCTTAAACTTAACTACAATTACAGTTCTTGTGAATACAGTGATTTTTCTACAGATTCTCTGATGATTTTCTTGTAATGGGATTTTCTTTCTTTATATTCCCCTTCCTTACTTCATCTCAGCCCTCTACGTGTAGATTAGATTGTTGACTTTTGTTAGGACATACGTAGTTCAAGTGGTTGTTACTATATGTTGCTATTTTATGTAATTGACTTATCTTTAGACAAAACGTACTTTACTTGTAATTTGGTAGATCTAGGATTATTTAACACCTCAAGAAAAAGTGTTTCAAGATTCAGTGTTGAAGCCATCAAAGTCTGTCCAAGAAACAAGTAAGGAAGTGCAAATTACTAAAGCTCGACACCTACCTGACACATGCATCTATCGAGCTTTAAGAAGCTGTTTTGCCCCGAGTCTCGACAGCTTCCCGACAGATCCTCGACACCTCTATCTGTCGAGAATTAAAGAAAACAGATTTTCAGTTCTGTTTCAAGTCCAATCCGTGAATGTGTCTTTGAGACTTCTTTTCTCCTAACCCTAGACATATAAAAGGATTATTTTAAGGGCCGTCAAGATGATGCAAGTTGCACATTCTTTCAGAACTTCTTGTTCATACAATTTGTGATCTGAAAGACAAAATTTGTGCCCTAGTTCATCTCTGATGATTTGAAGAAATTTGCAGCCAACAATTTTCTCTCTCTAGTTGGTATTTGAAGTCGCGTACTGGGATCCGCGCATCTGGTTAGTCACGTACTTGGGAGCCGTGCATTGAAAGGAGAAACTGTCACTACAAAACAAGTCTAATTGGGTATTAGGATAAGAGTTCAACTGTAGGTTGGTAAGATACTGGGATTCCTTACTTGTAACTGCTTGTTGTGATAATAGTGGAGTTTCGGGAGTGGTGACCTTAAATCACCCGGTGGGGTTTTTGCCGTAAGGTTTTTCCCATTCGTAAACAAATCACCGTGTCTTTTAATTTCCGCTGCATTACTTAGTTTTGGTGATTTGTTTGTGCTACCACGTGATATTGCATGTTAATTTGATTAATTAATAACTAGACTAATTAATTAATCTAAGTTATCACAAAGGGTCAACGCGTTTATGACCTGTCAAGTGGTATCAGAGCAAGCACACTCTGATTATGGTTCAATCTATTGTGTGTGATCCGTTTAACCCTTACTGTCATGGATAGAGGACAATTTCTTATTATACCTCATTTATTTGATGGCACTAACTATGCATACTGGAAGGTATGCATAAGAGTTTTCTTACAGTCTTTAGATGAGAAAGCGTGGCAAGTTGTGGAAATAGGTTGGACCAAGTCTACAAAAGCACGCGGCCGACTGGGATGATGCCAAGATCAAGGCGGCAAACTTTAACAGCAGAGTATTGAATGCTCTATTCAATGCAGTCACCAATGAGGAGTTCAAGAAAATTTCCTCAACTGAAACTGCTAAGGAAGCATGGACCATCCTCCAGACAACCTATGAGGGCACCAAGACTGTCAAAGATTCAAAACTACAGAGGCTCACCACACGCTTTGAAGAAATTAAGATGGAGGAGGATGAGTCGTTTGATGAGTTCTATGCCAAGTTTAAGGACATAGTAAACTCAGCCTTCAATCTTGGGGAAACCATCCCTGAACCCAAGATAGTGAGGAAAGTGCTCAGATCGCTGCCCGAGAGATTCCATGCTAAGATCACAGCGATCGAGGAATCAAAGGATATTGACAGAATTCCTCTGACTGAGCTGGTTGGAAACTTGCAAACCTATGAGTTAGGGCTGACTAGGTTAGGCAAGTCAAGTAAGGCCAAGAGCAATGATACGGATGATTCTTCAGATAATGAAGATTCCAAGATGAAGTCCTACATCACAAGGCAATTCAAGAAATTCATGAAGAATGCAAATGGAAAGGGCTTCAACAAAGACCGTAGACAATCCAGTTCTTCACAATTCAAGAATTCTGATAAAGGGAAAAAGGATGTCAAGGATGGCGGTCAGTACATTGTTCCCGCTGGGCCAAAATGTTTTGGGTGTCAAGGCTTCGGACACATGAAACAAGAGTGTCCTACATACCTTAAGAGCATAGGGAAAAGCAAGGCACTTGCTGTTACCTTAAGCGACACAGAGCCCGAGGATGATTCCGAAGATGAAGACGACGGAATCTTGAATGCCTTCACTGCCACTGTTAATCTTACTGATGGGGTTACTGAAGAAGTGGATAAAGAGAAGAAATTGGTGGATTCCAAGTGTGAGATTATGGATGATCAAGATGATATCCACACCGCCTATGAGCAACTATACAAGCTCTCTGAGAAGCATGAGAAACTCTATAGGCTAGCCACCAAGAAGCTCAGTGATGTGAAACTCAACCGTGAGGAGCTGTCCACAAAGGTTGATGAAGCGAATCAAACCATTGGAGCACTAAGGTTTGAAAACAATTTCTTGGTTGAGAGGACCAAGAAGCTTGAAGCGGAGCTGTTTCAAGTCAGAGTACAATTGGAGAGGACGTCAAGTGCAAAGCTGGACGAGATGCTAAGTGCTCAGAGATCTTCTTCAGACCGTACTGGATTGGGGTATGAATTCTCTCTCTCTAATACTCCTACTGCTAGTACTACTGTGTTTATTCCACTTGCAAATAACATTGAAAATGAAGATAAGAATGTTAAAATTGAATTAACTAGTGAGAACGTAGACAAGGGCAAGTCCATCCTAGGAGCACCCCCTAAAATTGAGAAAAGGAAATCTAGAGACCCTAGGAATAAGAAGGCTAACTCTCAAAAGCCCAAACAGAAGAAGCCACATCTCTGTTATCATTGTGGTGTTGTCGGTCACACTCGACCAAATTGCTATAAGTGGCGTGCCACTCAACGGAGCAATGGCATAATAGCATCTGAGAGCTAGAATCAGCTTCAGTCTTCTCTTGCTCCTCTTGGAGACATTTTTAAAGCCATCATGTTCCTTTCGAACTTGAATGGTTCATATTCTTCTCCCTCTTCACCAGTTCAAGAGTCTACCAAAAGGAAAGGTTCTTCCAAGGTGTGGAAGGTAAAGGGATCTAAGTGATTTTATTCACTCTTTCTTCTCTCTCCTGTTTTTGTGTGTTGCATTATTTGTGTGGTTCTTTACTGTTTTGAGTCAGTCTAGTTTTATGCTTTGTTTTGCTTTACATGTTTTTGTTTGTGTGTTTTCAGTTTTGTGTTTTATTTTTGCTTTTCTGATAAAAAAAAAAAGAAAAATTGAAAAATACAAAAACAGTGTGTGTTTGTGTACATTGGTTCATGTGAACTTTTAAAATGGCCATTGAAACAGAGTTTTCTAATTTTGTATCACCTGTAACTTAGATGAGTATTCTTCTGCACAACTAAGCAAGTGAGCTTTGTAACTCTTTGTTTGTGATGAGTAAGGTTAAGTGATCTCTTCTTCTTAACACTCGTCTCACTCTTTTTGACGGGTTGAACTAGAAAATCCTAAGAGAAAGGCATAAATAACCATCTCACCACTGTTACTCGTCAATCATAATATGACATCTGTATGCTTCGGCATAGCAAAAGTGCAATGTTAATGACATCTGTATGCTTCGGCATAGTAAAAGTGCAATGTCATAAGCTTAACATAATTGGGTATTTATTTTCTTTCTCTTGTATACCCATGCATGATATGCTTAATAAAAGAAAATATGCAAAGAAATAAAAAGCAAAAAGATCAAAATGCTTTAAGATATGGTTGTAAGCGTGTTTTCTAGGAGATGTGGAAGTTATAGGATGTACCTCAAAAGTGATAGTCCCCTCAAGCAGTTATGATTGTGTGTGAGTTAAAGTGATTTTCTCATATCTCAAATCGTCATAACATTGAGACACTTATGCAATCTTGCGATGTTTTCACACATAACACACAATACTCTTTACTATTCTTGATACATGTGCATGTAAAATGTGATTTGGCCATCACAAGGTTTACATGCGTTAATATATGCTCACTAAACTGTCTAGACTTATTTTTGAAATATAAAATTGGTTAGACTTGTTTAGTGTGTGTGTGTGCGTGTTTTGAGATACATGTGCATCAAAATTCTTGTTGAGAGATGATTTTGAGAGTTTAATGTGTTGATTGGATCTTTGGTTGATTTGCATGCATGATTGCATTCATGTCTGTGTTTTTCTTCTTCTGAAAAACTGTTTTTAAAGGCATCTCGACACCTCCTCGATGCCTCTCGACACCTCTTCGATACCTCTCGACACATAGCTGTCTATCGAGCTTCTTAAAGTTTTTCTTATCGCAATCTCGATAGATACCTCGACACCTGGCGGATCGATCGAGAAACTTTCTGTCTGCTCGATAGCTTCTCGACAACTCCTAGATCGATCGAGGTTCCTTCAAGGTTGATTCTTCTTTCTCGATACATGACCTCGATAGCTTCTTCTGTCAACGTGTTTTTCTCGACACATGACCTCGATACCTCCCGATAGCTTCATCTGTCGAGAATTACTGAAGGTGTATAAGAAGGTTCTTCGCGTTTTTTCAGTCATTTCGCTCGATCTCTCTCACTCGATAGAACAGTTCTCTCTCTCAAAATTTTCCTTTTTCCCTCCAAACCTCTTTCAAATGCTTTCTCAAGTGTTCTTCTCGATCTTCATCACTTGGTAAGCATCTTATCCCTCATTTCCATGCATTTCATGTTTTATAAAACCCTAGGTTTTGTGTTTTTGAAAATTTTTTGGATTTTTCAAAATTTTTGAGGTTTTCATGAAATTGTTGAGTTGGTTTTATAGATTTGATCTTCAAAACCACATGCATTGCATCACATTAACATTCTAATTGTATTTTCATGTATTTAGATGTGTGCCTATCAATTGTGTGCTGTTAGGTTTTGATTGGACTGAGCCCATGATGTTTTTATGTTGCATGTCACATGTTCATGCATTTATCCATGCATACGTTCTTCCTTTTCAATATTTATCTTCCAATATTGAACTGTTTGGAACTTTTCTGCTTGTCTCTTCTTCTTCTCCCTTTCTATGTTTGCGTTAGTAGTGTCTATAGCACCTAAATGTAAGTCCATTCCATCCCAGAACCCTCTGCGTTCTAAAGGATCATCTTCTTCTGATACTAATCCTCTTTCTATCCGGTTCCGTGATGAGAAAGCCCATAAAGACTTCTCGGAGAACTTCTCTAAACAAAGTATTCATTCGGAACGCCACGTTGTCCTGGCAGACTTTGCCGACACTGACCTTCCCGATGTCATACATAGTCGGGCTTGGGAGTCACTGTGTGACGTCCCGGTCACATGTCCACTCGTGTTGATACAGGAGTTTTACTCCAACATCCACGGGATCGATTCTTCAGTACCTCTTTTCTACTTTTGCGTTCGAGATACGCGCTTTGCTGTCACCCCAGAGTTAGTCTTTGAGATTCTTTATGTCCCTAGGGTGGATCATCCTGATTACCCTAGCTGTGAGCGTCTATGGACTGTGTCCAAAGAGATGATCTCGACGTTGTGTGAGCGTCCTTCCTCTTGGGGAGATCATATGTACACACCATGTCGACATTTTGCTAAAGGTCCTCGTTTCCTTAACATGATGATGACTTTTGTGTTGCACCCACTTTCTTACTACAACTCTATCACAGAGCCTCGTGCTCAATTCTTGTTGTCCCTCTTAGAGGATCTTTCTATAGACTTTCCTTCTCATTTTATCTTTTCCATCATAGATGTCTATAGAGATACGGCCACCCGTGATAAGCTCATTTTCCCTTCTGCTATCACGAGGATTCTTCGCCGTTTTTCCGTCCCATTCCCTTCGTCCGATCTTTACCATGTCATGTTTGCCATGGACGCCGCTACTGTAAAACGTAGCGAGACACAGTTTAGATCGAGACAGTCCGACGGTGCCACTTCTTCCTCCCGTCCGACTACTACTAGATCAGCTCGAGCATCTGCTTCTTCTTCTTCGAGCGACGTCACATTAGGAGACATCATGGCGCAGCTTCAACGCATGGATGCTCGCCTAAATACACTCTCCACAGAGCTGTATCAGGTGAACGTTCGTATTGGTCGCATCGCTAGGCGACAGGCGACCATGGGCGGCTTTGCACCAGAGGCTTCTCCTCCGCCACCTCATGTGTCGACTGAGATTGAGGCTGATGATAATGGCGATGACGATGATGCTTCTGACGATGATGATGATGGAGATGCGAGCTCTTCGGATGAGATGTCTACATGACACTCTACCCTTTGTCACTCGTGACAAAAAGGAGGAGTAGTTTAGTATGTATGAGAGTAGTCATGCTTAGGGGGAGTGTTAGCATAGGACATTTTTGTTAGGGGGAGTGTGGATTGAGGGATGTAGTGAGGCGATCATATGTATTTTTTTCTTTTTCATCTTTTCAGAGATACATTGATCATGTATTGACATACATTGTATTTATTCTCTTCTTATATATGATGATATATGTTTTTCTTTCACCTACCTTTACATGTGTTGTTTCTTTTCTGTCTTTATACACATGTTTCTTTACTTGTATGCAATCTATTATTTCTGTTTCACACAAAGATGCCTTGATGTGTTTTGTTCATAAGTGTTTCAGAAATACAGGTTGTCAAATTCTACTTGTCATAAACTCTCTTCTTGCAAAGTTTTTCAAGAGTTTGTGTTAAGATAGATTTTACTGTATGTAACAAGTGAGTATGAGTTGAGTGATTTATGACTTCTCTCATATTTTCATTTGTTTGATGTGGTTTTGTCACGGATTGCCAAAGGGGGAGATTGTTAGGATATATGTAGTTCAAGTGGTTGTTACCATATGTCACTATTTTATGTAATTGGCTTATCCATAGATAAAACACACTTTACTTGTAATTGGGTAGATCTAGGATGTGTTTAACACCTCAAGAAACAGTGTTTCAAGATTCAGTGTTGAAGCCATCAAAGTCTGTCTAAGAAATAAGTAAAGAAGTGCAAGTTACTAAAGTTCGACACCTACCTCGACACATACATCTATCGAGTTTTAAGAAGCTGTTTTGCCCCGAGCCTCGACAGCTTCTCGACAGATCCTCGACAGATCCTTGACACCTCTATCTGTCGAGAATTAAAGAAAACAGATTTTCAGTTCTGTTTCAAGTCCAATCCGTGAATGTGTCTTTAGGACTTCTTTTCTCCTAACCCTAGACATATAAAATGATTATTTTAAGGGCCGTCAAGATGATGCAAGTTGCACATTCATTCAGAACTTCTTGTTCATGCAATTTGTGATCTGAAAGACAAAGTTCGTGCCTTAGTTCATCTCTGATAATTTGAAGAACTTTGCAGCCAACAATTTTCTCTCTCTAGTTGGTGTTTGAAGTTGCATACTGGGATCCGTGCATCTGGTTAGTCACGTACTTGGGAGCTGTGCATGAAAGGAGAAACTGTCACTACAGAACAAGTCCAATTGGGTATTGGGGTAAGAGTTCAACTGTAGGTTGGTAAGATACTGTGATTCCTTGCTTGTAATTGCTTGTTGTGATAATAATGGAGTTTCGGGAGTGGTGACCTTAAATCACCCGGTGGGGTTTTTGCCGTAAGGTTTTCCCCATTCGTAAACAAATCACCGTGTCTTTTAATTTCCGCTGCATTACTTAGTTTTGGTGATTTGTTTGTGCTACCATGTGATATTTCATGTTAAATTGATTAATTAATAACTGGACTAATTAATTAATCTAAGTTATCACAAGGGGTCAACGCGTTTGTGGCCTGTCAACTTTGATATTTGTCCCATCAGCACCTTCCTGAAATCTTTGTGAGTAGCTGTAAGGCTGGAGATTGCTGTTCAGGTATCATCTCCATATTAATGCAGCTAGGAGTTAGCTGCAGAGTATTCAATACGGTGGTAGCAGCTTTCTTTTCAAATATTTCCCAACTCTCTTTTGTCCTATTCGCACCTGATGTTTATCCTGGCCAGAATGATTGTCTGTTGCCTTGTTCTTGATGGAAAGTCGGACATATGATCTCTACTCTGCCCAGCCGAGGAGGTACTTCTCCTCGGACAACATTTGCAATTCCTCATGACCAAACTCCTTCCAGGGGCCATCATTCTGTAGGCCTCCATCATTATTGTTTTTCCTTGGAGTACTTAAGATCCTCGAATATGGCCCACGGCCCAATACCCATGTCTGGGCCCTTTATCCCTACATTACTAAATTTATTTTCTTTGATAGACTTACTTGTGATTTAATAATATTTCTCATTTGCATGGGAATTTACTAAATAATTAAACGTAATTTTTTTTAATTTAATAAAAATGATTTATACTTGAAGGATAATTACCAAGTTTATCTTTATGCTTATATATGTTGAATTAGTTTCTATTAACTTTATAATATCATGAAAATTTATTTAATTTATTTTTCAATTTTTTTATAGATATTTTTAGTCATTCTTGCTAATATTTACAAATTTAATAATTTTTTTTTATTTTAATTAATTACTAAACTAATTATGACATCATCATATTTTGACCTCAATTGGACCTCAGCCCAACATTTTTAACATTAAAAAAAAAAAATTCATGTAGATTGAGAAAAGTCAACAAGGGCAAAAAATTCATAGTTGGTCAGATTTATAGAGATAGAATTTCTAAGACCCTCCTTGTTACAACTTGCCGAAGCAATGCAATATTAGGAGGACAGTGGCAATACCAATACCAGTAGCAGCTTACTAATTGATAGCTAGAAGAAATTGATAGCGTGTAATAGATCTAGCAAAATCCTGTAGTATCTCAAACACTCTAGGACCATATAATCTAATATACATCTACGTAGCAACCTAATAATCTGGCATGAATAACCACTAAATCATTACTCTTTCACAATTTTTTCATTGGTACATTAAGTGTTATAATCCAATTGTCCATACCAGGGGAAAAAAACTTATAAACAACATTTTGAAGTAAAAATACTATTTATTAGTATTGGTTATATACAATTGAATAACAAAAATGTTGATTCAATTTCTCCATTACAAAAGAAAATGTAGAAAAAGAAATGTAAGTTGACATTTCATATAAATAGGCCTATCTGCATTTCCTTAAAAATACAAAAACATCCAATGTCTTCAACATACAAAAAACGTTCCTATTAACTTTCACTCATCCAATCATTAGTCCAAACTTGATAAATCTTCCAAATTGAATACTTGTCATAAATCTACCAATTCAAACTCATCTCTCACATTACGCTGGAACTCATAGTAGTTGACCAAAAATTAAGAGTTTTGTTTACTTCTAGTACTTTTTTAACTGGACATATCTTTTTGTTTAAATATATAATGGCAAGTGATAATAGGTTTAATCCTCACATTTTATTTAGTTAGTATGTAATGTGGCAATCTCTTGTTAAAACAAAAAGAGAATCTTTTTTAAAAAGTACTAAAGATAAGCTGAATCCTATAACTATTAAAAAACACTCACATGGCAATAAATCTCTATTGCTTCTATCCTTTCATATGTAGACACTTCATTTTACAACTTGCATTTAATCAATATTAAAGGGAAAACAGAAATGTTGCACCAAGGGCATGATCGTAATTTCAACAGGTAAATCTTCGGATTTGTGATGTAAAACAAATCTTGATATTCTAACGATCATAATGGTATGTCATGAACTTTGATTGGACCACTTGATCAAAAGTTATTATACAAACAATTTTCAATGATCATGGCTCACCTCTACAATGGGCCCGGTCACGTCCTATTTTAATCACTTAGTTTTGATTGGTTTTCACAAGAATTAATTAAAAATTAATTAAGTGTGATTTATTATTGGATTTCATTTTACTTCATTTTCTTTTAAGAAATAATAAAAAGTGTTTTCCTTTATGGCATCTTATTTGCTTTTTTTTAAAAAAAAAAAATTTGGAGAGAGAAAAAGATATGATCCATGTAAAGATTCAAAAAAAAAAAAAAAAGCTCAAAAAAGCGTTATTATTCTTTGCAGCAACTTGAATTACATTTTTGGTCAGGAAAACGTTAAAATTTGATTTTCTCTATTTCTGGAAAGGTTGTAGAGAATTAAATTTTCTTTTAAAAAAATCCCAAATCAATTGGAATTTTGATCAGAAAGTTAGTGCCAAAATACGAAACAGGTGCAAAAGATAACACAAATTCAGCATCATCTTTAATTTTCTTTCAAAATTTCAAATGGGAATCAACATCAAATCTGTTCAAGCTTATCTAATAGGCTTATCCCTTTCCTTAGCTTTAAAAGAAAACTTTTGAAAAATAAGTTGGATAGAGAAACAAGTACATTCTATGAAAAAATTAAAAAAAAAAAAAAAATGCTCAAAAAACGTTACTATTTTCAGCAGCAATTTGAATTGCATTTTGGCCTAGAAAATGTTGAAATTTGGTTTTTTTCTATTTCTGGAAAAGTTGTAGAGAATTGAATTTCTTTTAAGAAAACATCAATCTTGAATCAATCGGAATTTTGCGTAGAAAGTTAAAGTCAATATATGAAACAGGTACAGAAAATAACACAAGTATAACATCGTCTTCAACTTCCTTTCAAAATTCGAATGGAGATCAACACCAAATCCATTCCAGCTTATCTAAACTAGTTTATCTTCTCTCTTAGCTTTAGAAGAAAGCTAATGCCTTAGCTTTAAAACTAAGCCATCCATTCCCCTATAAATAGAGAAGGTCTCTTCCATATTCTACACCCTAGACTCCCTCTGGAGACCTAGTGAGAAAGTAGAAAAGAAAAGCTGTTGTACAACCATTGTTCCTATATTGGTTGTAGTTTAGTACTTTCTTGCTTTCTCGCTGACACTTTAAGTGATCACTTCCGCCTTTAATTTATGCTCTATGTTGCTGAACATTTCTAAGCTAATGCGCAACTTGCTCTTGAATGCTTAGATGAAAATGTCTATATAAGTTGTTTTACTTTTTTTTAAATGCTTAAACGAACATTTCTAAGTTTTTTTATTTTCTCTAGATGAACATGTCTAAGGGATTTTCCTTTACTTTTTTTCATAATTGCTTGGATGATCAAATATATTTAAATGTTTTGTCTTTCTCTTTGCAATTGTGTGGATGACAAATAACCTGACAATTCTCTATTTTCCTTCACATGCTTGGATGAACACTTCTAAGTTATTATTTTCTTTTCATAACATGCTTAGATGAACATGTCTAGGTAGTTGTTTCTCTCTTTTTTGCATGCTTAGATGAACATGTCTAATTAACATCATAGTTTTCGCTTAAATACTTGGATGAATATGTTTGGGTGATTTTCTTTGTTCTTCTCTAGGCCTAAAAATAAATTTTATTTTGCAATTATGTTGATGACAAATAACATGACGATTTTTTTTTCCTTCACATGCTTAGATGAACATGTCTAGGCTAGGAATTCTTTGTTTACATTAATTTTTTGGATGAACATGTCATTACTTTCATGCTTTCTTTTCATTTACATTGTTATCTAACAAATTTCACTTTTTTTTTCTCTTTACGTTAGATTCCCCTAACACATATTTGTTTACAATTCTTGCAAATTAACATGTTTATATGATATATTGTTTGTATTTGTTTGATATGACATGATATTGGCCACTTTAACCTAGGCAACCGGTTTTACCGGACGAAATGGGTGCTTAATCCCTTCCCATCTCATAAATTAGCCTTTGAACCAAGATCAAGGGTTCTAGACTAGGCTCTTGTATATGCAATTTTACATTTTTTTAGAATGTAACTAGGAAACAAACAAAGTAATGTAATTTACTTTCTTAGATTGTATCTAAGACCAAAAAGCTTTGTAATTTTTTGTTACAAAATTGATGTAAATTTTTATATATAATAACACAATAGAAGCATTTTCTTCTATAGAGAAGGTTTTCTTATTTTTCCATTTAAATTAAATAAGTGGTGACTCAATGTTAAACCCTCGATCTAGGGGGGAGTACATTTTATAGGGAATTCAACATTTTGAGCATCATGATCCCACCCGTTCGCACGAGTTTGGCCCAAGTTGAGAAAAAATTGGTTGGCCAGGGTCGCGATCGCTCACAATAGCGACTTTGTTGGGGATGTTGAAGGCTAGACTCTAGTTTAGGTTATGGTGGCCAACCATGTCATTTTTTTGTTTAGGCGAAAACCACATTTTGGTCCCTACATTTTCACCCGATTTCCATTTTGGTCCCTATATTTTATTTTCACCACTTTTAGTCCCTGTTTAGAAAAACGCCTTCTATTTAAGTCCTTTCCGTCAGTGCCGTTAAGGCACCGGCTGACGTGGCAAATAGAATTATTAAAATAATAATAATAAATTTATTTTGTTATTAAAAAATGCCACGTCAGCAATTAAATTTTAAAAAAATAATTTAACTAACTTTAACTAAATAAAAAAAAATCAAAAACAGAAATAAAAATAAAAAACCCAAATTAACATTTCAATCAAACTAACCCACAAACAAGAACAAGAACAAGAACAAGAACAACATGAACAAGAACATGAACAAGAACAACACAAACCCAGTAATTAAAAAAAAAAAAAAAAAAAAAAAAACAACAACAACAACAACAAAAACAAAATAAACATTTCAATCAAACTAACCCACAAACAAACTCCACATTTCAGTCAAATTAACCCACATTTCAATCAAACTAACCCGCTAGAAATTGGAGCATTGGCCCATGGGTCTGATCAAGAAAGAGAGAGAGAGAGGGCGACACCACCGCCACCTCGTCGATGAACACCGCCGCTTTAGCACACCGATTGGCCACCCATTCTTGTCGATCTACCCTTTCACATGCCGATATGGTAGAGAGAGAAAGAGAGAGCCAGACAGCGGAGCCACCACCGCCACCCATTCTTGTCGATCTACCCCTTCGCAGCGGAGCCACCACTGCCACCCCTCGCCGATTTCCCCTTTCCCATGCCAATAGAATATTTTTAGAGATGGGTTTATGCGTTTACTGGGTTTGTGCGATTTCCCCTTTCCCACCCCTCGCCGATCTACCCCTTTGTTTTCTCTATTTTTTTTTTTTTTCCTTTCCTCTAATTCTATCTTTGTCTTCATCCTCACTCCCTCTCTCACATCTCTGTCTTCTTCTTTTAAGCATGCCACCGGAGCTGGGTTGGAGATCGGCGTGGGCGTTGCGTGGTGAGACCGGCGTCATGTGTCTCGCAGTAGTGTGTGAATTCCAGGTGGGTTTTGGGTTTGATTTCCTATGGGTTTTGATGTGAATTTGTCGTGGTAGGTGTGTTGCCATGGTGGATTTTTCTTTGGTTTTTTTTTTTTTTTTTTTTTTTTTGTGTTGTTGCTGTGGTGATGGTGGATTTTTCATTGATTTTTTATGTTGTGTTCTGTAGTGGTGGATTTTTTTTTTTTTTTTTTTTGTGTTGTTGCTATGGTTGTTTATTTGATTTTTTGTGTTGTTGCTGTGGTGATAGTGGATTTTTCATTGATTTTTTGTTTTGTGTTTCTGTAGTGGTGGATTATTTTTTGTTTCCATGGAAGTTTTTTCTGTACTGGGTTTGTGTTGTTCTTGTTCTTGTTCTTGTTCATGTTCTTGCTCATGTTGTTCTTGTTCTTGTTTGTGGGTTAGTTTGATTGAAATGTTAATTTGGGTTTTTTTATTTTTATTTCTGTTTTTGATTTTTTTTATTTAGTTAAATTTAGTTAAATTATTTTTTTAAAATTTAATTGCTGACGTGGCATTTTTTAATAACAAAATAAATTTTTTATTATTATTTTAATAATTCCGTTTGCCACGTCAGCCGGTGCCCTAACGGCACTGACGGAAAGGACTTAAATAGAAGGCGTTTTTCTAAACAGGGACTAAAAGTGGTGAAAATAAAATATAGGGACCAAAATGGGAATCGGGTGAAAATGTAGGGACCAAAATGTGGTTTTCGCCTTTTGTTTATTGCTTTTAATAATATGTCATATTTGCTTGCCATAACATCATTTGCATGATTGAAATTGCGATATGAATTGTGTATGTTGTCTGGAAACCACGACAATTGTAGCCATGGATAGCAGTCCTCTTAGATTCGTGTACCTAGTGGTGAACCTACTACCCCTTCTCCTTAAACTCGCTTGATCTTTCTTGCATTTTGTAAAGCACAAACTCTACTGTTTAGACCAACGCAATGTTCGTACGTCACAAGTTGGGAGGTACAACGTCCTAGCTTTTGGGGAACCTCCTATTAGCCTACTTTTACCTTCGTATAAGAAGCTATAGAACTAATCTTTAGGTCAATCCCATAAAATACATTGCATCCCATGAATGTGTTTGGCCGTTGTTTGATCCATGATATGCCTTAGTCCCAATGCTTAGGCCCATCATAATTGTTTTAGATTTCTTTAAAAAAAAAAAAATATATCTAACTTATGCATTTTTGTTGAGACCAAAGAATCTCAATCAAAGTTCAAGCCCACCAAGTTCAAAGCATAACTAAAAGCTCAAGATCATCAAGCTTAAACCCACCAATCTTATAGTGCAAGGTCTAAGCAAAAATCAAAACCCAGGCTTCCAATTAAGAAATGGCCAATAAGAAGAACAACCAAGAAGATTGACACATGAATGATCATGAGGAACAACCGCCTCTCACTACTCAAGATTTACTCAAGACTTTGGTAGTGGGTCAAGCCCAACTTTAAAAGGACATCCAAGCATTGTTCCCACAGATGGGGAACAAGAACTCTCATGAATCCTCTAGAACCCAAAATGATAAAGGACCCAGAAATTCTAAAGAAAGTCGTGGCTTGGTGTTGACTGAAAATGAAAAGAAGATGGTTGAACGAGTGAACCAAATGGAAAAGCTTTGAATAAGATCTAGAAGGGTTGAAGAAGCTATGGATTTGCATTCACTTTCACTCTTTCCTCAAGCAAGGGCCCCACCAAAGTTTAAGATAACAACATTGGACAAGTTTGATAGCACGGGCTGCCGTAAATTTCATCTTAAAATGTATATAAAAGCATTGCAACCCTTGGGAGCTGATGAAGAGTTACTAGCACAAATGTTTTAAAATACACTCACCGAAGTTGCCCTACGTTGGTTCCTAAATTTGGAGGATTCTCGAACTTAGACTTAGGAAGATATGTGCCATGAATTTTACAAGCAATGCAAGCACAATACTAAGGTGGATATCACTCAGTGAGACCTTGAGAAAACCAAGCAAGATTCCAGTGAATCTTTTTATGCATTCATGACAAGGTGGAGGACAAAAGCAACCCAGATGACTGTTAGGCCCAATGAGGAAGAACAATTGATCATGATTGTGAAGAATCTCCTAATTCTATTTGCTCGAACCCAAACCCTAATTGCTACTGGAACCCAAATTGAAGATGTCATCAATAACGGTGGGATTATCCAAGATCTCATGGACCAACAATCATTGTTGCACCAGCATCTACCGATCAATCCAACTCTACTTCATGAGTTGCCAAGCCATAATGGGTTTTTCAAGAACTTGTTTTTATTACAAAGCTTGTCTGTTCATTACTTGTTTCCATTTTTCTTATACCTTAATTTCATTTCTAGTTTAATGCATTTTGTTATTCATGCTTTGTTTGATGAAAAAAAAGATTCAAAAGCTCAACAACAAAAAAAAAAAAAATTAAAGAAAACTTTGGACTAGGGGCTTTGAGATCTTTAGTGACATTTCTGACTCCCTTCAAAGTCCAATTGAAAATGGTTTCCTTGAGGCCTACAATTTCTGTCAAAATGGACTTGTTCATAACAATTCTTCAAAAGTTACAAAAATGCTTTTTTTTTGTAAAGAAAACATAATAAAATAAAATCAAGGAAAACTTTCAATGCAATGACATCATTTGATGGTAGAGTCTTTTATTAATGGATGAAGCGATCCTCAAGAGAGCAATAAGTTGAATTTACTAACATGGATGTGGAAATGGGTCATTTATTAAAATATTACTTTTTCAGTAACTTTACTACTTACAAAGAAAATTAAGATTGCAATTCCAGATATTTCTAAAATAACAGTGCAAGAAGAGCTCTAAAAACTTAAAATGTAGATACAAAAATTCATATGTGAGCAACATATAGTTTCCCCTTATTTCAACCACGCTCGTCCATGTGGCCTGCACCTATTGGGCTCACCACAACGCAATCACACCATAATATATCAAATTTAATAGCATTAAAAAATTCCCTAAGCCTTTTTCATCTCCTTTCTTTAAGGCGGCCCCTTTCTAGAACCTAAAGGTGCACTCTATTGATAAAGAGCTCATTTTTAAAATCCTCAATGGTATACTCCCTTATTCGGGAGCTACAAAAAGTGCATTGTCTCCTTTTTGGGACTGTCTCTTGATATGAATTAACTACAATATAATCATTCCTTGCTAAGGACTAAATACAATACCTAGCTTTTAATCACAACTTACCATAGGATTCAAATCAATTTTCAAAGTACTCACAATAAATAAGTTTCACATCACATAAAATTGGAAACATCATTTGAAAGTGTAAACTACACAAATCCAAGCATAAAGCTAAGAAATAACCACTCACTTGGAAAGCCTTTTCCACACATACATATTGAAATAAATTCAACTTGTCCCAGCCACAATGTTATCAAATTACAAGTAGTAAAAGTTTTCACATAATATTCACATCAAATATTTAAAAGATATAAAAATATTTTTTCGTTATAACTTATAAGCATAGTTTGATAAACTATTTTTGGGAAAACCCCCAAATTAATAAACACCATTTACCTTTTATTTTACAAAATAAAATCAATCCACCTTGAGTCACAATAAATCCATAGAGTTAGAACGTAGCAAACACCAAAATATAGGTCCATCAATTCACAAATTCTCTACCGTAGGAGTTGTTATAATGCTTAGTAATACTAACATTGACAACATTAATATTTCTAAATTTTTCCATTCCTTCACTTGCTGGACAGAACACTTTCAGCATGTATATCCCTTGTTCTAGGCCCCAAATTTCCAATATCTATCAATCGGAGCACATATAGCAATTTCAGGTCATGTTATTTCTAATTCTACTAGCTAGATTATTAAGCTATACTCTTAGGATATTTAATTATAAAACCTTAAAGATATCACTTTGTCTAGAGTGTTGTAAGGCCTCTATTAATCTAAGCAAGCAAACCAAGCAGAGGGGACTTACCTGAATCCGCAGTACTCAAGCGTAAAGTCTGTACAAGCTGTAAGTGTGGGTGACTAGGGTTTCAACCCAACCAAAGCCCACTGTTTTCTTCTTTATTCACTAGGCCTAAATTACTTGTTCTAACCTCTTTAGGCCCAAATTAAATTAAATTTATTAAACCATGGGCCTCATCCTTTATATACATATATATATATATATATATATATATATATATAAGCTGTAAGTATGGGTGACTAGGGTTTCAACCCAACCAAAGCCCACTCTTTTCTTCTTTATTCACTAGGCCTAGAATTACTTGTTCTAGTATAACCTCTTTAGGCCCAAATTAAATTAAATTTATTAAACCATAGGCCTCATCCTTTATATATATATATATATATATAATGATGGGCTATTACAATGCTAGAGGAGAAAACATTACCTAAAGCATCAAACAATTTTCTGTGGGCTATTGGGACCGGATTTGTAACTTAGATGGGCATAGATCACCACAGCCTCTTTTAGACAAATCTTTACTTGCACTAATTGATGATGCATAAAAATCAGTAGGTTAAAATGCTCTGGATTATGACAATGGTTGTAAGTCCTAAAAAGAAAAAAGAAAGTGTCAAAGGTGACTGATGTGACCTTGCTAAGGACCCTTCAATGGTTAAGTCAGTTTTCTCTTTAGGACACAAGGACAAAAAAATAGCAGATGGTTAGAACTTACCTTTGGTAGATGGGACTTGCTCTGTTTATAGAGAGTTTGTGGTGGATCTACTTGTTTGGGATCCATCACCACCGTGGGTAACGTTGGTAATTAATAAAGAAAATGAAGTATGTGGACAAAGTGTGTGGAACTCCTTCCACGTACTAAGTAACGTGTCATGTTTTGCTTATGTAAAACTTCTGGAGAATTTCTTGTAGAATTTACTAAGTGCAATTTGATCATCCACAAGTATGGTCGTCTATAACATGATCGTCCATGGACGAGTTCTTCTTGGTAGATCCCATTATTCTTAATGAAGGGTCTTGTTCACGCATTCTGTCATTCTATTGTGATTTTCTTTGGATGTGATCAAGTCATGGACGATAACCAAGGACGGGCTATACTTAGTTGATCCCCATCACTAACTATATAAAAAGAGCAAATGATTTTATGTATGGTAACTTTTGTTTAGTCAAGTTTTGTCTCTTTGTTGAGAAGCCAAAACAGTACGTTGGCTAAATATAAAAGAGGAAAAAAAAAATGCTCATACACCCCCCTAAACATTCATACTGGCCAATTTTTCCTCACAAACTTTACATATCTGCCCAATCAACACTTCTGTTAACCTTTCATTAAAGCACAAACAAAATACACGTGCATCTCATGTGAACTTTACAATCACCAAATATCCAAGGTCTGAACCGCATGAGAGGGAGAGACTAAGAGAGACCTTCGGCCGGCGTAGTTGAGAGAAAGAGAAGTAGGAGGCGATCAAGCCAGAGCCACTGTCACCAGTCGCCGCGCCGTCGACAACCACCATTTTTTTCACCGCCACCTCACTGCCACTGGTATGGGTTGGTTTTTTTTTGTTTTTTTTTTTCCTTCGAATCATCCATGTGCAAGTCACTGCTTGAGTTTCATAGTTTGGTTTAAATTTCGAGGTTACCATATTTATGAAACCTTTGGTGGATTGGGTAGAGTTGGTTGTGGTAAAATGCTCATATGATCAAAACTGGTTTTGCAGTACTTTTAAAAATGCTATTCAGTTGTTTGATGAAATGCCTGAGAGGGATATATGGCCAGTGCTGTAATTGGATTTGGCTGTTTGATTAAACATGTTAAAATTCAAAGAAAGAAAATCTGGAAGAAAGGATTGGTTAGAAAATGTAATTCATTTATTCTCAAAGACTAGATTACAACTTGTATACCAAAAAACAGAGCATAACCAACTCTTTACGTTTATTCACACTAAAACTAACTCTACCACTAACTCTCACTAACCAATTATTACCAATAATGTATGAAAACAGTACGGATGTAGTTTTGAATGTTAATTATAAAGAGAACTAAGCGACAAGATGTATAATTGCATCATTCGCAAACTGTTATATATGCTATGCAAGCTGTTACATATGCTGATCTAATGAATCTTGATTCATTGCCTTCTAATAACATGTAAACTTATGTTGTTGTCATGCAACATTTCTATTAACTAAGGCTTTTTCCAATCATCATTATGAAATATGGTCTTGCAAAGTAATATATTCCAGTGTCATCTCTTCTAAAAGTCAATGTAATTTTAACTTTTAAGTTCATATTTATAATCATAGTTAAAGATGCATTAGCCATAGAGAGTCGTATTTAGACAAGATAGCATGGATCTTAATGGAAAGAGGTTGAGTTCAAAATGTTCGTAAATAATGAATGACTAGGATGTTACAAAGCATATATGAGAAATTATACTATAAACCCAATTAATGGTCAAGGAATGAAATGGCAAAAATATGAATAAATCTTCTTGGTAGGATTCCAATTTTCATTAATGGAGTCCTGCTTATTGTAACTCCTTAGGTGCAAGTACTGAGTTTGGCGTGATCATTTGTTTCATTTTGGTTTCAAATGAGCAACCACTAATCTATATTAGTGAGCAGGCCATACTGCATTACGTCTAGTAAAGTTTTTGGTTTCACCAGAAAGCTCGATTTGTTCTCCATAAATTTAAATGAAATACAATGACAAGCTGGAACTCATGCTCCCTTTATAATATTGCAAAACGCCATGAACGAAGATAATCAGGCGAGGCTTTGGAACACGCCAAAGGATCTATGGTTTTAGCCCATAGAAATGTCTCGGTGGTCTTCTCCTGCAATTTTGAATTTAATGAGATTGAATGATTGATAGTGTGGAATGTAGAATAAGGGAAAATTATTAGGTACTCTGGAGTACCATAAATGCGTACTCTCCCATTTCACATGAATGGTAGGTCCTACTATGAATTTAATTAGTAAGACCCACCATTCATTTGAGAGGAGGGAGTACGCATTTATAGTACTCCGGAAATACATAATAATTTTCCATAAAATGAGGTGCATGTAACGCATATTAGCCTAGACCAGAGAGTAAAACTATCCATAATCTCCTCTGTTTGTTGCCTAGCTCAAGTGGGGCATTAGTTCGAACGTAATTGAGTTATAAAGGCCAAACATGTATAGAAATCAAACAATGGGAAAATGTTTATCTCCAAACTAATTTAGAGAAAAACTCTTCAAACTCTATTTCTATCTTTTTATTGGATGTGAATTTTGAAAATTTAATTATTAGATTGCATATTATTATTATATCCTCCATGTTTGCATAATTTTAAGAAGATCAAAGATCAATACTTATATCATTAATCAAATGTTTAAATTTTAAATTTTTGTGGTCTAAAATTATGCATAAAAAATAAATTTATTGATTGAATGGTAAATAACATCTGATTTGAATGGAATTTTACATGTGTGTTAAGAACATGAAATCTAACAGTTCGATTTTCAAAATTCACATTCAATAAAAAGAGATATAAGGAGTTTAAAGAATTTCTCTTTGTCTATTTATATATTCAATCGGTTACTAAAGAGACCTTGTAAATAATGAAACCATATGTTAGCTCATCTCAATTCCAACTCACATTTGGTATCAGTCTGAAGTAAAACCAGCCTAACAAATCAAGTACTACTTCCAAAATGGCGGGTTTTTTTAATTTTTATCTACAAATGATTCAAATCGGTCAACAACTTGGATCAAATTGGGACCATTGGGTCGAACCATGACTCATACTGGATTAAAACTATTAGAGCATTCGCATCCCATTATTCTATCCTATTCTATTTTATTATCTCAAAAAGCTACTTTATCAATTATACCATACCATTTTACAATACTCTCAGCATCCCAACTTTTATTTTATAATACAACACATTAAAATAATATTTCTACACAATAAAATAATATATCTCAAAACCCAAAAATAAAGAGAGAGAAAAAGTCAAATTGAATAACAAACTATTATTTAGTTTTACCATGGCGCTACAATGCAATTCTACATTTAGAATCGCATTGTAGCACAATTGCAATTCTTTTTTGCAATACTCTACATTTACAAGTCTAGATGCAATGGGGGGTTTTTGGGCTTTCCTGCTAAATTAAACCAATATATGGCATATACCATTCTCAACATGAATGCTCTTAGCTCAGCAAGTCATTCTAAAGGAGATTAAATTCTCATGATCTGAACGCATGATGACCCATTACAAATAGCACACTGGTAGTCTTAGCATAGAGATAGTGACTAATTAGATAATGAAGATTTCAAAAAAAGCAAGGGAAAATTAAGTAACATAAGGCTTGGGGTGAGAAAAACTTCAATTGTAATACCTTTTGGGTTGGATTCGATCATGCTCATAAAATTCCATGTCTTCATCACTTTCTGAGCACATCATCTTGCCAAGTGGTCGGTTCCCATTGTAACCCTGCTTACAGTAAATTCTGCCATGTAATTAGGAGGGACTGACCAATATATTGCAAAAACTATTCTCTTTCACACACCCACAAAAAGCAAAAAAATTAAAAATTAAAATTAAAATTTTAAATGTTAAGCTTTTGAAATGGATTTGTATAACAAACTTAGGAAGGATGAACACTAGGATTAAGAAACATCATTTTCCTCCAAACACTTCTGTTGATATTTAAATATTGCTTGGACCTCTGACATGTAGATTTGTTTATCACAGAATTCTTCCATAATTGTTCAGATATAAAAAGGGGGTTGGGAGAGGGGAGCAAAAAAAGGACACAAAATATTGGAGCAAAAAATTAGGATTAGAGAAAGCAAGCATTGTGAGCCTATCATAATGGGCAAAGTTCGGGAATAGCATTACTAATTCTGCAAGTTAAATGTGCATTTCCACACCTTGTTACCAATTAATCTCAATTACGTATAAAAATTATTCAGTTATATACACCAAATTGAAAAAAGCAAGAAAGGTGTAATCAACAGACCTTGAGACTCACAGATTTCTTGACTTCTTCCACCCTTTCCTTAACTTCCTCCCGGTGTTTTGTGTCTGACACAGACTTTGTTTCAGCCCATTTAATCTTCTCTTGAATTGTGAGAAGTACATTGTCTGAATTTTCTAACCTAATATCATGAATGGCAACTTTAAAATGTCCTCCAAAGAATTTTTAGAGCAATCAATGACACAAAAAATACAAGGAACATTACTTGCAGAATAAGAAAAGAAATGTTTTAGTTATGAAGTATCATTTCAATTCGAAAGGATGTAACTGGAGGGACGAAGTTATGCAGTCAAATGTCTACTAAATGCATCCAATGAACATGAGTTGCGCCCTTTAAAAAAAAAAAGTTTTGACATCATTGTAAAACTAACAAAACATTGTTAGGTTCAGCAGACTTGGGTCATATCTGACCAACCACAGCAATAAACATGGTTTTAAGTAGCCAATCCAAAAATAGAGGTAGGCATTGGTGAGGTATGATCTAAAACTATACTACACAAATCAAAGAAGGTGACTTCTGGTAACCCATGAATCGAAGATATTCAATCCACATTGGGTGGGGATTTAGGCATAAAATATACAGGATATCATTGTTACAATTATATCTGATGTGGCATGTGCACCCAAACAGATTGTGAAGGGAAGATCAATTTTAACTGAACTGACTGTCTGACATGGATATCAAAATAACACGATGTATTATGTAAAGTCAGGGAGTCATCGTAGAAAATTACTTAAACTGGAGGGTCAGTATGAGGTACATAGAAATTAACTCTGTTAAATGGCCTTTAACATGGATCTGCAGCTAGTGTTTTGGACATAAGGTATGCTATGATATTTGAACCAAGACTCACCAATTTCCTAAGGTCTGTATTATATTATCAAGCTGTCCAGGTCTCAAATCCCTCCCTGCTGCAAATTGCACCTACACAAAAGCATGATCTCAAGATTAAGCATTGAGTTCTGTAACATGTATCCATAAAACCAAAAAAAAAAAATCCTACCTCAAAACGTCTTTGCTTCTGATCCAACTTCCCTTTGACTATGCCCTACACAGATATATAAGATCATTAACAGAAATCTTTTTTCAGATGTTAAAATGTGAATGTCTCAGATTTTAAATCTTATGTTAGTGGTTAAAATATAATCAGAGATATTGCATTACTTTCACCCTACATTGACAAGGCAAATTTTTGGTACAAGTATAATTTATAGGAATAAGGGACCTACGGCATAGATGCACTCATTGATAAGAAAGTCTTCAAGTTCTCGCACATTAGAAATATCAAGCTCCTCAAGAAGTTGATCATAGGAAAGAACCTGTGAGAGAGTTCAATCGTTAATTAAAACCATAGCAGTCCAAAGAAATAAACAATTAAAAACATATCTAATTATATTTCTCCACAAATACAAGAGACAATCAATGCAAACAATCTGTACATCAAGGCTTGTGAGTTCAACTCAGATTACCTGACCACCATAAACTGACTTAGGCAAACCAATGCAATATGCCAATATCATAGCTTCACTTTAAAAAAATATTAATATGTAAAATTGGAAAAGTAGTTCTTTACATGCATAATTGAAAATCATTCTCTTTTATTATTAATCGTTGCTGATGAATTAAAGAAAATTTTAACAGAACATTCAGGACCCTAAGATAATCATTGCAAACCAAATTAGTTTCCAAAATTCAAATTTTTATCATCTTTGCTACCTAGGCAAGCAGCATGGAAAAATCTTTAAATGATGTTGAGATGTGAGACTCTATGGGGAAATATGAAATACAATCACAACTCCCAAGGCCTATGTATCTTGTGCCTGACCAAAACAGTTGATCTTTGGGCATAATAGATGTGTAAATTGATTTAAGTTAGCTAAGTTGCATTATGGCTTCTCGCTTTTGTAGCCATACTTAAAGGAATAACCATAATACATCTCAACCCCACAGCTTAGCTGAGTAAATCTTTGACTTGAGTTCAGCATACCTGCAGAAGCATTAGTCCATGTCTGAATCCTACCACAGCCCTTCTGGTGGCCAGCCCCAGGAACTTGGCATAGTAATTTTCTGGTATGTTAATTACATGGGACTAAATTGCCTTGGGATTAGTTAAGTGTTTAAAGAGACCCAAGTACCACATCAAGGAAAGGGAAAATAGAAGATTTCAACTCTCAAGAACATATTTGCATCTGCAATCAAATTCTATAACCATGTACACAATTAACTTAGAAGTTCAAGGAAGATAAAAAAACTGATTGCAATAAAAAGAAATGACTAAGATATATATATATATATATATATATAGATATATAGGTATCAAAAACTGTAAATTTGTATACCTTGTTTGTCTCAGCAAGAGTAAGTACACTAAGCTGTTTTAACTTGAGGATTTGATCAGGTACTAGCAACGGAAGAAGGCCAGCATTACCTTGTACATATTCAAATCATTAGATTCCCTCAATTCATTTTAGTGTATGAGGTACAGTAAAAGGCCAAGACATAAAAGAAAATAAGGAATTGTGCCACTGGCAATGACAACCTATAAACAACTGAAAATGGACTGGTCCAAGACCTTACTGTTCATGATAGAGCCCTCATAAAATACATCTACACACACACACACACACACACATACAGCAGCAATAATGGATTTGAGTGCCTTCTTTTAACAGCCATTTTATGAGAATAGTGAAGTTATTTAATTCACCGTTTCCCATCAGTTTAAGCTTTTGGGACATGTAGTGGTTTATCATGTTCTCAAAGTATGTGGTCCTACGTCAGAAGTTAAAATTTCACATGTGGGGCCTCACTTATTGAGGTCAAGTTTGGGTCTAGACATGATGGTAAGTGCTAGAATAATACTAAAGTGATTATAGTCATGCCTTCCTATTGTTTTAAGGTTTTAGGACGAGTAGTTTATCAATGATACTACAGTTACAGACTGCAATATCTTACATAGGACAAATGCTATTGCCCACTGACCATCAATTGGTGGATATAATAATTATTCTGCAAGAGAAACAGAATTATATCTAAAGCCATCATAGATTCATGGAGCATTTTATATTTTATATCACGGTAATGTATGGAGCAATTTATATTTTATATCACTGATGTATCAAATCTCTCTCACAAGGGAGTGGGTCCCACCCTTGTGAGAGAGGATTGATATATCATCATGATACCTAATACTACCTCGTCATGGAGTGTCATTGTTTAGAATACATCTGACCAAAAACCTCAAGCATTAATAATTTCCTTAAAAGGATTATGAAGATATGATTACAATTCTCTATTATCATATTTTTTGATGTATTTTTCTGTTATTCCACTCTCTCTATAAAGTGTATATTTGCATAAAAAAAAGATAGTGTGTGTGTGTGTATATATATATAGGGGGGGAGAGAGAGAGAGAGAGAGAGGGAGAGAGAGAGAGAGAGATGAAAAAAAACATCAAGGGCTAAATACAATAGAAATCACAGAAATTTCATGCCCCCTGAAAGACACTATTGTGGGTTTTTATTTTTTATTAAATTGGATCATATATAAGTTTTCATGTATTCCTAATAGTTTCTGATTTTCTTTTGTTTTTCACATTTATCCTAGCATATGGACATATATAAGTAATCATAGTTGGCTTTGGTTGAAATAACAATAGACCTATACTTTAATCTCTGTGGCAACTGTTATCAGAATCACTTGTAGGATGTCGACAAGAAAAACGTAAAACAAATTAGTTGTGTTATGAAAAGAACGTTTTTGGTTTTTTGTTTTTTGAAAAAGACATATAGCTTCTCTCCTTAAAAAAAAAGTAAGTTGAAAATTATGACAATGAAAATATAAATAAAATTTAACAGTAAAGATATGAAAGGCCCCAATATTACATAAGAAATAAGATGATGCTTAACTTTATTTGAATGCAAGACATTCCAGACAAAAAAAATTCATTAACACAGGTTTGGTACTTTTGTTGATGTATGCTCTTTATAATAGGGATTATCACAGGAAAATTATATTGTGAACATAAAGGGGAAGCAGGAAGCCCAATGAAAGAAGTATTGGATTTAAACAGAGATGAGTATCTGTTTAAATCTCAACAACAAAAACAACAACAACAAAAAAAACTGCTGACTTTTTAAATTTTACCACCATAAAATATTACCACTATTCTTCCACTGAGATTGTCCAGTTGTAATTACATTAATTCCACTTAAAACAGGAAAAAAGGAAGAAGATAATCGCTGATAATCCAGACATCATAGACAACACTATTAATGGTTAAAATATCCATGGTGAAGTATGAAACAAAAAGTGGTCATAGATACGAGAAATATGAGTCACTGATTAAAATATAGAGCCATACCTGCTCCCCTTCAAAAGGAAATTAAAAAAGAGAAAACATCAACAAAAGAAAGAGTTTGTAAGGAAAGTTTCTTACTCTTGTAGTCTCTCCATCTACCATGAGCAAATAGCCGAAGCACATCAATGTATCCAGAATATTCAGTTCCCTGAAGCTGTAATAAGGTTGCATTCTAAGATTAGTACAAATATAATGTAATTACTTATGGCAGCTAGACAACTCAAAGGAAATTAATTGATTGGAAGAATTAAGGAGGTGTTGATAGAACTAGAATCGGCAAGAAGGGGAAAAGGGATGCGCATTAACAATTCTTCATTTTGCAGTTTCAATAACATTCAATTCAGTATGCACAAGCTGATGGCTATGGCTGAAATGTTATAGGGGAAGACATGGCTATATGATGCAAAACACATATTAGGTACATAAGCACAGGAACAATCAACGTCCATTTTGACATTCTTATCTAGTTGACAATTTAGCTTATTTAGTATCTGGTCAATTTCAACAATAAAGATTTATAGGAAAAAGTTTCAAGATTTCAAAATGTGAAAAAAAAAAACCTTCTAATTTTTTCAAAAGAAAATCAATCACATTATATTGCCCCCAATAATCATGTCAGCTGAGATAAAACAGAGAATGATTTTATCCATAAGAATCCTTTCAAAAACTAGAATAAGCTTTAGAGGGAAAGGAAAAAAGTTTTAAATAGTAAAAAGAGCTTTGAACCAAAATCAAGTCATACACCAAAAATCATGACGACTGAGATGAATGGAACATTCAAATTTATTCATAAGAAGTCCTTCAAATACCATTTTTCTAATTGAAGTAAATGGAGTCTTGGCAAAGAAAAGAAAATTTTTCCGAACACAATGATGCTTTGTTTTGTTTTGTTTTGGGTTTTTCTGTGTGGGTAATAATCCCTTTGGTTTACAACTAATCAAGGATACAAATAGGTTATGATCAATACATGAAAAGAACCCAAAAGAAAAAGAAAGAAAAGAACTATTTGTGCAAACATTAAGTTGGATATCATGTAACTCCTTATTAATATTACATCACTAAACATCTTTTCATTGGCTAAGTATTTCGTCAAACTCAGACATTAAAATATGAGCCTAATAAGAACCATCTCATCCTGCTCAAAGTTACATGTGATCTCATGATAGGATTGAAAACAATATAAGCCTAAAAAAAATCTATAGAGTGGTGTAAGTTTCATCAAACTCACACCTAGTCTATCTTGAACCTAATTCTTGAGAATATCTTGCATCTTATTTGTCAATTTATAAGTAAAAGAAATTGACAAAAATAAAATGAGATACTAATCTGAATGATGCACATATACCATTAAGGCAAAATTTAGGTATAATTCTTTAGGTGTTGTAATGTTGTAGCTTAGGTTTTCAAATTAAATTCAACTATATGATTGTGTTGACTAAAACAACACAAAAAGTGACATTTTGCCCCAAGGGCAATTAACTATTCTTAAGTTTTTTCCATCTATCAAAAGGTGTTATAATAAATATTCCAATATTTTTTATTTTGGCATTGACATTTGATATAATTTTTTTTTTTTTGATAAGTAATAAAGAAATTTTATAAAAACACATAGCCCAGTACATAGGAAATGTACAAAAATGCAAAACATCAAGAAACCAAATTACAATGATCTAACAACACAGGAAGGGAAAAACATGAAAAAGATGGTAAAACAAGACACCATTCGAGAAAAGTAAAAAGGAAGAAAGACTTAAGCTCAAGCATGGACTGTTCACGGCCCTCAAAACTTCTAGAATTCCGTTCTTGCCAAATACACCACATCAAATAGTGCGGCACAAGCCTCCAGATAACTACATTACGATGACGCCTGAATTTGCATGTCCAGCAATCCAACAAATCCACTACTCTCTGAGGCATCACCCAACAAACACCAAACAAGCTAAAGATCATACTCCACATCTCAAAAGCTATTGGACAGTGAAGGAGGGGATGATCTATAGACTCCCCACACCTTTTGCACATAAAACGCCACTCAAGGACAACAAAATGCCTCTTCCGAAGGTTGTCTATAGTTAGAATCTTGCCTAAAGCCGCAGTCCAAGAGAAAAAAGCTACCCGAGGAGAAACCTTCGCTTGCCACACCATTTTCCAAGGGAAAGAACTGCTAGTAGAAGGGAAAAAGAATGGTAATACCCACTCACCTTAAAACCTCGTTTGCTGGCTGCATCCAACAAAGAACATCAAAACCAACACCCCGCACCTTTGTGGAGTATATCAAAACCATAAACAAATCCAAAGATTGTGACTCTTGATCATTCACTAACTGATGAAACTAAATGTCCCAAGAAACTCTCCCATTTACAAAGCACATGACGTTAGAGACTGAAGCATCCCTTGTCCTACTAATATTATAAAGATTTGGAAACGCCTCCTTAAGCGGACGATCCTTACACCACACATCATCCCAAAACTTCACACGAGTTCCATCACCCACTTCATACCGAATGAACTTGGAAAAATTCCCCCAGCCACTCCGAATGAACTCCCACAAACAAACACCATAAGCCCCAGACACAGATTTTGTGCACCAACCACCCCACTCATTCTCATACTTCGCTCCAATGACCCTTCTCCATAGGGTATCATTCTCCAAACCATAGCGCCACAACCATTTGGCTAATAAGGCAGAGTTAAACCTTCTTAAACACCTAATGCCTATCCTTCCATTCTTCACTGACCTACATATCTTAGACCAGTTTTCTAAGTGAATTTTATGCTCATCCCCCATACCACCCCAAAAGGAAGTCCCTTTGTAATTTCTCCATCCTTTTAGCCACCTTGTCTAGGATAGGGAAAAGAGAAAGGAAATACGTAGGTAAACTAGAGAGAGTACTCTTAATAAGAGTAACCTTACCCCCCTTAGATAAATACATCATCTTTCAACCAGCTAACCTTCGCTCCATCTTCTCCAAAATAGGATTCCAAATCGTCTTATCTTTAAAAGAAGCACCCAACGGGAGACCTAAATATTTCAGCGGAAGAGCCGACTCTCTACAGCCTAAAATCTCCACTAGCTCATGAAGATTAGGCACATCCCCAACTGGAACCAAATCAGACTTTCCTAAATTAATTTTTAGGCCAGACATCTCCTCAAATCTAGAGAGAATCTCACGCAAGGCTGTTATATGATTGTTATCAGCATCACAGAAAACAAGAGTATCATCCGCAAATAAAAGGTGAGACCGTCATTAACGAACCAGTTGCATTTCCCACTGTGAAGCCCGAAAACTGCCCTACAGCAGTAGCTGCAGCCAACATACGGCTCAATGCCTCCATGACAATATCAAAGAGAAAAGGGGATAAAGGGTCATCTTGCTAAAGTCCTCTAGAACTCCCAAAAAAGGCAGAAGGGCTACCATTGATCAAAATGGAGAATTTAACAGTTGATACACAACACCTGATCCACCTTCTCCATTTTTCAGAAAAGCCACACTGCTATAACAGAAACATGAGAAACTCTCAATTCATGTGATCATATGCTTTCTCAATATCCAATTTGCATAGCACCCCTGGAACCCCTGCTTTCAATCGACTGTCTACACACTCAAAAGCAATAAGAACAGAATCTAAAATCTGTCCACGTTTCACAAAGACATTTTGAGATTTAGAAATAAGGTCGTGAATCACCCTACGCATTCGATTGGCTAACACCTTAGCAATAATCTTGTACACCCCTCCCACCAAACTAATAGGTCGAAAGTCTTTGACATCCACAACATTAGTTTTCTTAGGGATGAGAGCAAGAAAAGTAGCATTAAGGCTCTTTTCAAACACGGCGTGGGCATGAAAACTATGAAACACATTCATGATATCTGATTTCACCAAGCTCCAACAAGACTAGAAAAATGCCATAGTAAAACCATCCGGACCTGGTGCTTTATCACCATTGAAATCATGGACCACTCCAAAAACTTCGTCCTCATCAAAAGGCCTGTCTAACCAAGTGGCATCTTCCTCAATAACTCTAGAAAAAACAACCTCATCCAAAAGAAGTCTGTGGACCTCGTTTTCCGTGTACAACTGCCTATAGAAATGAGTAATGCACCCCTCAATGCTCCCCTGATCCGTGACTAACTATCCATCCACTATGAGCCTATCAATAGTATTGCATCTTCTATGCGAATTTGCAATACGATGAAAAAATTTAGTGTTCCTATCTCCCTCTCTAAGATACAAAGCCCTAGATTTCTGCCTCCAACAAATTTCTTCCAACAAAGTAGTTTTTTCTAGCTCTCCACGGATTCAGTCCTTGTCCCTACTTTCCTCTGTTGAAAGAACCCGAACATCTTCGATAACTTCCAACGCATTAAACTCCTTCCATAAATTCTGTACTCTCATAACTATATTGCCGAACTCCTTCACATTCCATCTTTTTAAATCTACTTTCAACATCTTCAGTTTGTTAGCCAAAGCAAAACTAGGAGTTCCTTAGAAATAATAGGACTCCCACCAAGAACTCACCCTATTATGTGATAGTTAGAGTATTCACATCCGCTAAGAACCTATTTTTTCTAATTTTACATAACTTCTTTCCGAAAAGACATACATCAGAGTATCTATTTTACACAAAATTTTATTAAAATATTATTTATTTACCATTTTTTTTTTTTTTTTGGCTTAGTTGGGCAAATTGTGGAGCTTATGCTATAGCATGGAGGAATAGAGAGGAGGGATTTGAACCCAAGATGTCGAAAACATAGACTCTTAGCCCTAATCGTGTAGTAGAATAAGCAATACTTTAGAAATCAAAACTGAAGACCCAATAAAGAAAAGCGAAATCTAATTGACACCCAGAAAAAGTTAGAAGGTATTGGGTGTCATAAATAATAGTCAAACTCACATGATTTCAACCAACGATAAGTACCTTAAAAAAGAAAAAACAGAAGCAATAGAAAATAATGTTATAGGGAAAAGAAGAGTGACCTGAAGGAGATTGGGGAGGGCGAGAATCTCAGAGAAAGCGAAGAGAGAAGAGTGGGAGGTGGCTTGGACGATGAGGTTGGCGAGAGAGGAGGGTGTGTGAGCATCACTGGAGACTTGCTTCACAAAGTGGTCGATGAGGTGGGCTTGATTTTCCTCTATCTCCATTGCTAAAACACCAAACACAAAAAACAAAAACAAGTAACAAAGATATATTTGTTTGTTTGATGAACCGAATAAAAGAAAAGGAGAGAGCTTTTTGGTTTTTCCAAGGAAATAGCGTTGGGAGAGAGAGATGAGCGTGGTCGTATATATATATGTTTGTGTTACCTACGATATGAGTTTTGGTTTTGCTAACGTGTACGGGCGTGGGTCTTGTTCGGTTGTTTTTGCCGAGTGTATAATGTCTTTTATCTTTAGTTAATAAAACTCAATTTCTCTACGAATTAAACCAAACCTAGAGGTCCTATCAAAAAAAAAAAAAAACCAAACCGAGTTTTTTTTTTTTTTTTTAGGAACCAAATCTAGAGTTGTTTTGATATAATGTAACCCCTTATACCTAAAAAGTCCAGTAAAGTTGTCACTAAAGTTTTTTGTAATTATTTATAAAAATGTTTTTTTGAATTGAGGTAACTTTAACCACTTTAGCGATGGATACAATTGGAATGAGTCAAATCAAAGTGATATATAATGTTAGGAGCAAAAATGCAGATTTTTTAAATTTAAGGAAAAAATCACAATAATCCTGAACTTAAATGATACAATTTGCAATTTAGTTAAAATCAAAACTAGTGCTTGCTGCATTTTTCTTGAACCTGAAAGTATTTGCATGCGCACAAGATTTCACTTTATTGTTTCTCTTTCATGATGATTACTTTTTACCATTAGATGAAGACACTCATAATTTTTTTTTTTTACTATTTTTTTATGTATAAATGAGATTATCCGTAAAATGGAACCCAATAAAGAAGTAAAATATTTAAATCTTCCATCTGATGAAGGCTATAATATCCTGTAAGACCTTCAGAAAGTTTTTTTTTTTTTTTTTACACGGTTGACAAAAACTATAAAGGTTATTTATTTGTATTTTCTGTTAAAGAGTTGAGATAAACTCTAAAGGTAGACTTAAAATTTCCTTTGCCAAAAGATTGTTAATTAAATGTGTATTTTTGTGAAAACATTGCTTGACTTAAATTTTCTGTACCATTAGAGATATTTCAAGAATAAATTTTATTTACAAATAATTTTTCAGTCCTATCTATGGAGTGAATCACTTCCCCATGTCTAGATAGATAAAGGAGAGGAAAGAAGAGAGAAAAATTGAAGTTGACTAAAATGTAGTAAACATAAGAAAATGTTTACCTCCAAGTTAATTTGAAAGAAAATTCATCCATGTAAAAATTGAAAAATCTATTCACTTGTACTTTTCGTCACATGACCTATTTAAAGAGTCATGTGACTTATTAATAATAAGTATGTATAGTTTTATTAGCAACCACATGGTAGGTTAAAGCTTCCTCAAAAATATATGAACAATTTTAGCTTATTTGGACTATCTTCCCCTCTACTCTTCTCATCTCTCTTCCTCTCTTTTTGTTCCAAATTGATTGTGACAAATAAATTTAAAAAACAAAAAAAAAAAAATTTATTTTTATTTTTATTCAATCAATCCCAGATTAGTTTCCAAATATGATATTTTCCCCCAAGCCTAATTTAATTTCTAAATCCACTAGAGGTGCAACCAGGCAGCAGGCACCAACAAAATTCAGAACACGCCCTGAAGAAAATTTTGGACAATTGAATAAGTATTTAATATATCTTTTTTTTTTTTTTTTGATAATTTGATAGTTTCATTAGGAGAGAAGGGTTTTGAACCTTGAATGTCTTCATTGGAAATACCAACAAATGTCAATTGAGCAAAAAAACTCTTTTTTTTTTTAAAGTAAAAATATAGTTAATAAAGTCAATTGAGCAACAAGGCTCTTGTCACAAATACTCCAAGGCATATATATTCCCATCACATTCATTCTTTAATAGCCCAAAATCATTAGCATCAAAATCAATTTAAGTTCAAACTATGCTGGAGCCCTATAAGCATAAATCAGACAGGCTGCCAATATACAGCATAGTTTAGGAGACACTAAACAGTCTACCCTACAGTTATCCCACAGGGTCAATATATCTGCTCTATGGAAACACAACCATGAGCTTATGCCAATATGCTTTGTCGAAATGCTTACAAGCTGGAAAAGTCAGTGGGGGTTTAAAGATGCCTACCAAGTACATCATTAACCCTTGAACCATTGATGAATTATATGAGCCTAAACGGCAGCCTTAAAATGCACCCTCAGATTTCTTTGAAATGGCAATAACATTGAAGTTGAGGGAGTTGGGATTCTTCTCAATCATGCCCTGTATGACTTTAGCTGCATCCTGTTATGAACCAAAGTATATAATATCAGAAGCTAAAAATAAATAATAATAATAATAATAATAATAATAATAATAATAATAATAATAATAATAAAATAAAAGAAAACCATGTTTCAGGCAAAAGATATGTACACGTTTCAGATCACGGGCAGCCAACTGAACCCAGTAACTCAAATTAGAGGATACCAAAGCCCCAACCCTAGGTTGTAATGTTTGGATCCCAACATGATATTAACTAGCTAAAGATGAACTCATAAGATTCAGCAAAACCAGACCCAATCCTTGTTCCACCAATCTCATCCAGGCAGGGGTTCAGCTTATCCTTTTGCTTTCCCAAGGCATTTCACTCAAGTTGAAACAACACGTAAGGGTGGCTAATGCTTTTTCTTCCACTTCAAAATCATAAGCACTCCCTTTTTTTTTTTTTTTAGAGAGTTTCAATTTATAGTGTCCGCTCCTTATAATAGCTTCTGATAATAACTCTTTATCATCAGACCAAAACACCAATAAGTTTTTGATGTGTAGGCAAGGATTGAATTCCAAATCTCTTATACAACCATCAAAGATTTTACCAATTGAGCTAACTAGAACTCACAGAAGCACTCCCTTTTTGAATGTTTGTTCATTTTTAATTGACTAAATATTTGTCTTCCACTTGACGGCTTTTTATAAAGCCTTTTTAAACTAACACAGGAGATTTCCTTACTGTTAATAGTTTTGCAGCTTTGAAACACACCATATCAATGCCTTCTCCAGTTTTCATTTCATTTACAAGCTAAAATATTCTTATTCCACTCTTTCCTTGTCAACCATATATGATTAGGAAATAAGACTTTAGACGCATATGATTGCAACAGTTTCACAAGGCAATATTTACCTGCAATATGCTGCTTGGTGAGGATGGACCATGAGATATTGGTCCTGTCTTTCTTCCATCAAGCTCATAAAGTTCCCCTTCATTGTTCATTTAAAACATAGAAAATCCACATATAGATTTGGATTTAAAAATTTTCAAAAGCATCTAAATAAACAAAGCATTTATACATGTGTGTGTGTGTGCGGGCGCGAGCGTGTGCATTATAATTTTGAGAAATGATATGTCCACAACATTTTTACAACAAATCCTGATTGGCAAGTTGTTACTGGTTGTTATTATTGGAGCAAAAAAGTAATCTTAGTGTTAGGTTCAAATTTGAACCAATAACAACTAACCACCTATGATTTATTGTGAAAATGTTGTAAAAATGTTGTAGACGTAGCACCTCTCTATAATTTTAGGTTTCCCTTGGTTTCAGAAAATGGAGAGAGAGAGAGAGAGAGAGAGAGAGAGAGAGAGAGTCAGTTATCTAAGAAAGTACCATCCACACATGAGAAGCAGATGAAATGAGTGTCCACATTATCTGAAGCCTGCCATGAAAATTTGGTAAGACAGGAGAAGCACAAAGTGTCTTAACTGAAAATATAATAATTAGAAGATAAGCACATTACTACTCCCATAACATTGATTTTCAGCTAAATTCAAAAGAAAAAAATTGGGGGGGGGGAGAACATAGCCGTTTCTTACTGAAAGCTCTAGGCTCCAGTCTTATATCTTTAGAGCCTTTCTATGAACATGGTGTTGCTATCTCACATGTGCGATCCACACATTTCTAAATACAAACATCTATTTTGCCTGTGAACCTACTCCAAGACTTCATATGATCTCGCCTTAGTGCCTGTCAGCGTAAGCTGCACCAATCCTCCATTATTCACATCAGCCCTCCAGTCATAAACTGGGCTTTGCCACAAGGTTGCTAATCTAATTTTTAACCTACAGCCCTGGCTTGATAATCATACTATTTTTTATTTTCCCATTAATTGGACATGCTAGAAATCAAAAAGCATTTTGCATAACATTTATTTCCTTCACTGCAATAGATGATCAGGTATTCATATCTCTTTTCAAAGCATGGAATAATTAATTTATTTATTTTTATAAATAATTAAATTCATTAGAAAAAAATAACAGAATACAATGACCCAAAGCACACAGGCAGTGTACTAAGGAAACATGAAAACAACAAAACTATAATGCATGTAAAGAGCACCTATCAAGCAAATCAGTCAAAGAAATAAAAGTGAAAACACCCAATGCATTTGTCCATTCAAGTAAAGTCAGGAAGAAGGAAAGCTTTAGGTCATGAATCAATCTTTCACTCCATTCAAAAATCTGAAGATTCCTCTCCTGCCAAATATTCCACATAAGGCAATGAGGGATCATGTTCCAAATCACCACATTACTACGTCTGCGAAACTTGTTCAGCCAGCTAGCTAGAAGCTCCCCAAAACCTCTTGGCATAACCCAATAAACCACAAATAGGGAAAATACCATATTTCACATCTCTCTAGTTACAAAACAATGACATGTGCAGGTCAGTTTACACAATCTACGTCCCAATTTTCATTCAATATGTTACTCTAGTATCCAAAAGCTAGAATTCTCCATTGTCTAAAAAAGAGAATTTTAATGGGACGTGTTACCACTCACTTTACATATTTGTGAACTATAAGCCATTTCAATAGGGACAAAAACATGGGGTGAACTAACTGAATGAGCCAAATTTATAATAAAAACTAAAGAGTTTTAATTTCGTAAGGATAGGGTGTAAAACCCATGTTTTACACTATTCAATAAGAAATTGTCACATCAGCTTTTTACTTGAAACTCAATATATCTGACCACACACAATAACATCTTAATAAACTCACAATTAAGTTGGAGTTTCAAATTGGTATTAGAATTGATTGAGTGTAATTGTACCTATTCTTTAATATGTAATATGATGATGTGGCATGTTGAGATTGGAGAGGTAAAACTTGGGTTTTACACTACGTCCTTATAAAATTTAATCTCAAAACTAAACAGCACCTCGTTCCTCTAGCATTTCAAGATGCAATGGCTAGCTATACAAATACCATATCCACATTAAATCTTTGTAGAAAATTAGAATAATTGACTGTAGTTATTTATTAAAAAAAAAAAAAGAACAATACATCATTATTCACTAAAAAGCTGCAAACTGTTTATAACAACTTACTTCTGTTTCACCAGCAGTAGCTGCTACTGAATGAGCAACTTCCATTTCTGTGTCTTTCTCAAGATATGTCGCGCGCTATACCAAGTATGTGGAAAGAATATTAAAAAAAAAAAAAAAGAGGCAAAACCATTTAGGTACATCATCAAATCATCCAACTGGGGGGGGGGGGGAGAGAGAGAGAGAGAGAGAACCTCCGATGGATCCATTGTAGCAGTAGTTTTAAAAAACCTATCCAAGAATGATCCCTCAACTGAAAATAACAACAGCCCAAAATGGAAGGGGAAGTTAAGTTTATATAATGATGGTTTCAATAAAATAGAAAGTAATCATTAAAAGACAGGAAGTGTTTGAATCAAAATTCTCAGCTTTTACAGAATAATTTATTCGAGATAATCTGAGTATAACCAGACAAGACTACCAAGTTTCATGACTATGCAGTGAAAACCTGTTTCTCTTGCTACACTGTCGGTATTATTGCAAGTGGTCACCTAGGTAGCCTAAGAAGGCAGACAACTAGGTGCAAACAGATTACCGCTCTTCTTGTTCATTTTCAAATACTTAGATAATAAAAAAGTCACACATCTGACATCTTTTTCCTCATGTTCTTTGTTTTCCATCTTTAAACTTTTAAGAAGATGTTAAAATGCATGAGCATTACACTAATAAAATCAATGAGTATTGCAATACACGCTAAAGTAAGCTTTCTTTTCCCTCTTAAGGATTTTGGAATTTTTTTTCTCAAGCAAAGTGACAAAAACAGCAGAAGAGAAAAAGAGTGAAAAAAAAGGTAAGAAAGATAGCATGGTTATTTCTGATAAATTTGCAATAATTTTACATATTATGGTCTCTTCAAATTGAGATACATAATTTTTCATACAATATGTAACACACGAGGAAACAGAAAACACATTAATGTCCACATATAATCAGGACACATAGTTGAAAAGAAAATTTTCCAAGCTTACCAAGCTTGATCTCTGAAGTGAGATTCCCAATAGCATGAAGTAGTCCAATTGTTCCACAGGCATTGCCGACAGTTTGTTTCATAAAATAAACACTACTGCTAGCTTCCTGCAACCAAATAGTACAAATCATTTCCAACAAAAATGAGTATAAAAATTGTGATATATGAAGCATTACAAACATTAATTTAAAACTTCCAATCAAGTTATCGTCATTTAATGAATAATGACATTCTCTAATCAGTTTCTATTGTTATGACTATGGGTGCGGAATGTGATATTAAGTTCTAACTAAATCCATAAATTGCAAATTATTTACAAGCCATAGCCTTGATCACAAGAATCTAGGAAAGCATACCTAGAAAAGATAATTATAATAAAATATGTTCAACAAAGTAATTTACATAAAGATTATAATAAAAATGCCACTGCACTCACCTTCTTTTCATTTGCCTGTTGAATTCTCTCTTCTTCACTCTGAGGAAAATTAAAACATCAGTACACAAATACATGGATGCCAAGGACCTTAAGTTTAAAAATGGACCAAAGCTTGAAAGAAACAAATCATTTAGAAAAATACCTCTGCAGTTAAGGGATAAAGAAACACCACAGCTAGTACAGGCTTTGGAACCATTTCCAAAAGTTCTAGGTCCAAGCCAAAAACATCATAGCACTCTGCCTCATCCTCTGGGAGGCCAAGGCCCCAAAGGAACTGCAAAATGATTAAACAAAAGAATAAAATCTAAATGTATTTCACATGCATCTGATTAATACTTTTATCAAAAAGAGAACCGGCAAACTAAGATACATCCTTTTAAGGCAATAGTCCTCACAAAGATCTCCTATTTGAAAGGTGAGAAAATTAATGGGGTCAGATTGCCTACTTCTTCTTCAGAACTTTGTTGGATTGGATGTTAGTTGGGAGCTGTTTTTCTTTATATTTGGTTGGTGATATTGTAATTTTAAGTGATTGATTGTACTGTCCCCATTTGTATACTTGGGTGACTTTTTTTCGTTTCAATAAAGTTTCATTATTTATCAACAAAAACAAAAGAGAGGCAAGATTGCCTACCAATTACCTCACCTAGACTCCACAAAAGGAAGTCTTTGTGCACTAGGTACGAACTTTTTTGAGCAACCCCAAGTGGAGAGGAAGGGTGAGAATTAAAGCAATGAGATCCGTCTCACGAGGCATGGTCCCTAGCCAATTGAGCTCCTCCATAGGGTTGAAAACTATTGTCAAGTTACCATTGATTGTCAAATAATGTCAAAAGTAGTATTTGTTTGTTTGTTATCCGTTATACCTAAAAAAATAATTACTAATTTCTTAAATAGCAGCCAATGCTTAAAACCGTAATAATTAGTAACCCCATTTGTCTAATAATTAGTAACCTTCAATTTGGTTGTGAGAAAGGAATTTTTTTAACGTTTTCTTATTCTTCCCCCCTATGAAAAATATAAAACTAACTCAAAATCATGTAAATGTGTACCTAAAACTTCTTTTTTATTTTAATTTTTTATATGTTAATTTTTTTTTTAACCCCCCAAATCACTTGCAATTTTTATCTTATACCTTCATCTCGAACTACACAAAAAAATAAAACTAATATTCCCACACACCCAAAAACCCATTCCCAATCAGAAACTTTTACAAATAGCATCCAAAGCTTAAAACCATAAACATTCAATTTTCCACATCAAACCCTAACTCTCCATTTGTCATCTCAGGGCAAATCAAATAAAAATTACAAACCTTAGGCTTCTGGTTAACCCCCGAAGAAAAAGAAAGCTCAATCAAATTAATTTCGCATGCCCAGATAATCTTAATCAAATATACTACAGTTTTCTTATCACTTTCCGATCCATTTCTTCCCAGCCAAACAGAGTTCTATTAAAAAAAAAAAAAAGAAATACCTGGTTCATAATCTCAGGGTTAGCTTCAAGAGGAAGCCACCTCTTCGCTGAAGGAGTTTCGTCTAAAGCAGCCATTTTTCGCTTTTGTTTTTGTTTTGGCTTTTTCTCTCGGATTCTGTAAAATGTTATATATAAATATTCTCCTGCTGCTACTAGAACTCAACTCTACTTTTGCTTTCTGGAAATTTGAGAAATCGGAGAAATGGTGTTCGCTCTAAACTCTTGATTTTTATATATAGGTTTTGGGTGGGCTTTGCATCTCTGCCCTCTATTGTTCTTTTATGGGCCTCTTTGTTGACTTGAGACAAGCCCATAATGTCCACTATCTAGGAGCCCATTAAAAGGTAAGCCCACCCCATTTTAGTTTTGTTTTGAAGCATAAACCATTTAAGGCTCCATTTGGTGCCTAAAGGTTCGCCTGGAGAGATAGAAAAATGGGAAGAAAAAAAATGGGAATGAATGAAAAAATGAGATACAAGAAGAGATCTTAATTTCCCTCGTATATATTTGGTTGGAGATGAAAAATGGGAGAAATTTAAAAAATGAGTTTGTATAAATTTACTTATATGCTCTTATTAAAAAAATGATACTTAATTAAAACAAAAAAAAAAGGCAATCACCCAAATTTATTAAAAGATAAAAATCATGCCCAAAAAAAATTCATGTCTATTTAAACCCCAAAAAAAAAAAAAAAAAAAAAAACAAAGAAGAGAAAAACAAAAGAAAGCACCCATAACTTGTATCACGCCTGCCCAAGGAAGCCAAAAAAAGAAAAAGAGACATAAAAATGAGAGAAAAAAGCAACCAGCAAGTCCATGTAAGATGAGGGGAGGATAGTTTAGTCATTAACTGCAACTATTCCTCCTCTTCTATTTTCTTCCCAATTTTGGTAGATAGAATTTTGGTGGGACAGAAGAAAAAACATCTAGACTCCACTAATTTTTTATCTTCTTCTTCTCTCCAACCAAACACTCATAAAATCAGTTTTCTCTTTACTTTTCTCTCCTCTATTTTCTATCCTTCTTGTTTTACTTCCAACCAAAAGAACCATAAAGGTTAGGTTAGGTTAGGTACCATTTACTTTAAGATACCAAATGAGGGACTTAGTGTTCCATTGCGATGCACTTATAAGCCAATTTATTACTTATTTTTCTTACTATTTGCAAGTCTCACATGAGTCACCTACTTATTTTATTTAACTTTTACCTTTTATTTACAATACTTTCAACAAAAAGTTAGATAATTTGTTTCCAAACAAATACTTAATTGTTTATGCTTCAAAACAAAACTTATAGACTCTTTAATTGCAATCACCTAGTTATATTGACGAATGAACAAAAGTTGTATTTGTGGTAGTAGAAGGTGTGTGGGAAGATCAATTGATGTGATTTTGGAATGGGTTAATACAATTTCTTGTATTTTTGTATAAAAAATTTTGTGCATCGAATTGTAAAAACTGTGCAATTTGGTAGAGAAATTATAAAGAAAAATATAAATATTTTGTAGAAATTTTTTGAGTCAATAGCGAATAGATTTTTTAGAAATTGGTTGACACAAAAGAACCATTTGGGTAAACCATTAAGGCCCATTTCTAAAAAAAAACATCCAAAGTCAAATCCCCTGTCCCCTTGTTGTAATTATTGAATTATACCAACAACAAAAAAAAGCACTCCAAATTTGTGCAAAGTATCATTCTAATTGCCATGTTATTTTATATCAATTTTTTTTTTAGATTTTAAATGCACTCCAATTTCATGACAAGTGTCATTTATGGTTTTAAAAACTTGATCGGAGCAGGCAATTCAATCTGGAACTAGACTCTTAATTAGTCCTATAAAAACCTTTGGTTCAACTAGTAAAAACTGAAAATCATACACTTTTCTAGTTCTTTGACCATTTCAGTTTTTAAAACCATGGTATCATTACAATTATACTTTAGTGTGTCAGACTGTCAGTTATATTCATGTATCTAAATTTAGAAAATACCAGAAGACTCCATTTGCTCCTATATAATATTATGTGTACAGTTTACTACTTATTAGGTGGAAATGTTATACAAAATTATAAAACATGACAGACAAAGTAATTTATTTACAAATGACTTTGTATGTGTGTGTATTGCACCTTTGCATATATAGGGTTTTAAGCTAATTTCAATTAAAAATAAAGTAATGCAATTTTTTTTTTTTGGTTATCGGAAATTGTAAAAAAAAAATGTTTAATTAGAGAAATTTTAATCACATGGTTATATTGTCTAATATAACAAAAGCAATCTAATCTTAGGTTAACTAATGAATATGGTATAAACTGTGTAATATCAAACGCAATTTAAAAGCAATTAAGGCTGTGTTTGTTTCAACTGAATTTCAGTTCTGGAAATTGTTTTCCGGAAAATTTGTGTTTGGTTCATCAAGGAAAATTCGGTCAAACTGAATTGGTTTTCCGTTTGACCGAAAATTTGCATTCAGACGACTGAAAATCAATTCAGTCCCGAATTTCACTTTAAATCATTTCCGTGGGACGCGCAAAGAGAGAGAGAGAGAGAGAGAGATCGCCTGATCGCCGCCTGCGATCGCGCGCCACTGCACCGGCGCCGCGATTGCGAGGCGGCGATCGCGATCGCCAGTGGCGATCTCGCGAGGCGGCGATCGCCGCGGCACGATCTCGCGATCGCGATCGCCGCGGAGATCGTCGCGAGATCGCCAGCCGCCTGCGATCGCGAGTCGCGATCTAGCGACGCGATCGCCGATCTCGCGATCTCGCGAGGCGGCGATCGCCGATCTCGAAATCGCCGATCCCAGATATGATTTTTTTTTTTTTTGGGTTTTATTTCTTTTGTTTTTGGTGGTGATAATGTTTGTTTGGAAGCTGAGAAAATGTAAGCAACAAATAAAAAATGTATTTTTTATAATATTTTCAAGATTACAACCAAACACCTGAAAATATTTTTCAAAGTATTTTTCAAAATGCTACCAAACACCTAAATATATTTTCCTTTCCAGAAAATACATTCCTGAAAATATTTTCTTTTCCTGAAAATGATTTCAGTTGAGCCAAACACAGCCTAAAAAACAAATGGTGTAATATCGAACGCGATTTAAATAATAATAAAAAAGTATTATGTGGTAATGCTTCTTTTATAAAATATTTTACTATATTGTATTATGCTAGAAAAGCCAAATTGACTCATTCAATTTAATGATGGTATGAATAAGAGATCTGCAATTCATTCTTCGCTTACATAAAAAATTTATTAGTGTCTTGCTTTTTTGATAATAAAGAGAATCTTGCTTTGATAATAAAGATAACAATCATTAAAAGCAGATACCTTAGGATAAAAATTAAAACTCTATATATATATATATATATTTAAATCTAACGATAGTATGAATTAATTATCAATGACTCACTGGTTCAAAACCTTAAATAGAATTAACGACTAATCTTATCAATAGTGTGGGCGCAGAAGCATCAAAGCACGTATTCGGGCCTTGGGCCCGATTCGAGAGCATCAACTAGTCCGAGAATTGTAGGGCGACAACAAAGGCACCGAATTTAAAGGCCCGTAAGCCCACCGTGAGGTTAGAGGCTATTTAGAATGGTCCGAGGAGGGATGCCTCCTCGGCCAGCTGAGACAAGGGTCATGAAATGCACCACGATGCTTAGAGAGGAATCCGTAAAACTCAACAAGCGAGGCTATATTCCAGAGTAACGCAAAAAGGGAGAACAAATGAGAAGTGCCTTGCAGAAAGCTGCTAGCACCGCATTAAAGACTTCACACCTATCCCTCTAGCCGCATTAATGAAGAAGTGACATCTGAGATGATGGTGATCAGCCTTACAGCCATTTGGGGAGGATTTCAAGAAGGCGGTGGATGGGAAAGGCATTTGCAATTGATGACTCCAGGGAGAGAAGCACAAAGAAGAAGAATATAAATAGAGAGGGGGAGAACATTGTAAAGGAGGATCAGTTGTAACTTTTCTTAAAGTAACAAGAGAATCCAATACAGAAGGTTCTCGGCTCACGTCCGAGGATAGCTTGTGCTATACTGAAGTTTCATTGCTAGCAATTCGCGGACCTAGCCCAACGTCTTTATCTTTCATTGTCCCAAAGTAAACCTAGGTTTCAAGCTCATTCTCTACAAATTTTATTATTTACGCCTCTTGGGCCTGTCCACGACACGCATTTGGATCCATGCCTAATTTGTGTCCTTACAAATAGTTTAACTAAAAATTTAAGGGTAAATTACACTTTACCACCCTAAACTATACACTAGATTACACTTTGCACCCTAAACTATTCAAATGCACACTTTGCACCCTAAACTATTACATTTATCACACTTTGCACCCCAACATTACTTTTACAGGTAAATTAGAGTGATAATTTATGTCTAACTTAATGGTAAAAGTAACATTGGGGTGTAAAGTGTGATAAGAGTGATAGTTTAGGGTGCAAAGTGTGCATTTGAATAGTTTAGGGTGCAAAGTGTAATCTGGTGTATAGTTTAGGGTGGTAAAGTGTAATTTACCCAAAAATTTAAAGAGGTTAATACGAACACTCTAATACTCCTACATTTTTTTTTATAACTATCTCATGCGATTATTGTACTCGTTAAATAAGGCAGAATTATGAGGTTCTTTTCATTTACAAAAATTGCTTTTTTAATTTATTGTTTTGTCAGTACCATATATTTCAACTTCCTTCTTTCACACTATGTCTTTTATAATCCTTCTTTCACACAATCAAAGTATACTAGCGGTGCACACATGAGATGCATGTGTATAATCCGTACATAATAATTCAATCACTATGAAAATCAAATTTAAGATAACAGCTGGAAGCAATTTCACATAAGGATTATAAAGGTTTTTATATATTAATATTAGGAATGTCTTATTTGATTAGTCAAAGACCTTGTAATTGAATTGACACATTCTCTTACATAAAGTGCTTGGAGATTGAAGCATAGTTCTCGGTTATCGGTCTAGTTTTTAAAATCATAATTTTAGGTATACAAGTTTTTTTTTTTTTTTTGATTGATAGGTATACAAGTTCACACAACATTTTTCACTATTTACAACAAACAATTTTCCTCTTGATGTAACTTCCTTATTGAATATATATCATTTGCATCATTTTTGTGTTCCACTTTAGACGGTATAAATTGTGGTATACCATGTGCTTGATTTTTGTTTCCTATTTTAAAATTTAGTTATTTTATAAGGAAAATAAAAAAATTACATGACAAGTTGTAATTTGTAGAATATAAGGTAGAATATAAAAAATGATACAAATAATTTGTACACATATTATACAAATACTATTTATGTGGTTAAAGAAAGTAAACACAAAATGATTAAGAGGATATCAGTGTACTAATAATACCATGTCTCTTTTATAATAATACTATTTTTTGAAGACAAAATGATCATTATTAACCTTAATAAGATGCAATTCTAACGTAACGAGAGTTTAGATTTTTTTTGTTATTTAGTTAGTAATTTAACAATTAAAGATTTTTTTTTGATCTGATAATTATTATGAAATGAATGTCATATATTTAATATATAACCGTATCTATTAAAAAAAGAAGCATCCCTATGACACCAACTTGCCTTTCATTTCACTATCCAAAATTTATTTTATTCATAAACAGGCTAAAACATTCAAGGGCATGTTAGGCCAACAATTTTGGGTCTCACCCTTGTTGGAAAAATTCGAAGATCTTCAATCAATTGCCATTAACCAAATTCATTTAATAGCATTGTTGCTGTTGTTGTTATTTGTTTTTTTTTTTTTTTTTTTTTTTTTTTTTTTTTTTTTTTTTTTTTTGGGGGGGGTGTCTAATAAAATGTGTACGTAGTTGATTATCACGCTGTAAGGTTTTTTTTTTTTTTTTCCCTCTCCCTCATAATTTATATACATCAACAGTTAAGTTATTTAGTTGCTTCTTGGCATGATGAATCTTGCTTCAATCCCCCTACCAAATTTTTTAAACATTATGAAAAAAAAGAATATTCAACAAGTTTACATTTAAAAATACATATACAAATGCACTAGATATTAATTTGTGTTTGCATGATGTGATAACATACTGCCAAGAGTCTTGTAATTTAATTAGTTAACAACTTTTAATGTGTCCATGATATCTATAATTTAAATCTCCTCTCCTTCATTGTAAGTTGTAACTATCGAATTATAAATAAATAATAATAATAAAAATTTTAAAAATGATAGCATACTTTTTTTTAATCAAGAAACTGATCTAAATACAACTTGCACCCAAAATGAATGAAAAAATTACTAGTCACTCCTACTTAAGTGAGCAAGACTAAACCAGATGACAAAAATGCGTTGAGTGCCAAATGTTAACGTCCATGAAAATGGTTCATCTATGTATTGAACACTTCACCATTATGGGGGAAGGAGAAGGATCATGAAGTTGATGAATGCTATTACAATACCTTTTTATTTTCCGTTCAACATTTCAAACGAAAAGGTGGAAGCTTGGTGGTTTAACCAATCCGCACACCAAATAGTTTGAGCACTTTATTTGCCTCTTCTTGTCTCATGCTAGCATCATCTAGGCCATTGTTAATGATTCCTTTTAAACCCATTTCCTGCTCCGTATTCCGACCAAAGACACAATTTTCCACATTTTTTGGTTGTGCATCTATCATGTAAAACACACTGTTCTCTTCATTCTCACATCTGTAGAAAAAGACAATGTCTTTATGGTTCAAGTTATTCATCTTGAGAAAGTGACTCCAGCCATTTGTGAAAACATAGCTCTTGGAACTCTTCCAAAATGAATATTGAAAAGTCCATGAACGACAATGTTTATCATAGAAGGTTAATTTTATGGACTCTCTCCTCTCTTCATTTTTGTTTGAATCGATGATGGATAGTGATGGGAAGTATTTCAATGCAAATTCCTTTGGGATGAGCAAATTCTTGTTGGCAACATCATTATGGGTCAATTCCTTCTGAAAGAGTAAATGATATGAGATTCCCTGATCATTCATCAAGTTACATGTCGGATTTCCCTTAATCAAAGAATGACTTGATTGGAACCTTTTGAACTTCGATGAGTAAGTTTGATCCCTGATCATGTTCAGAATTTCCTCATTTGAGTACTGGCTTTGGAATATGCTCTCTTGATCAGAGTAATTAGTCCAAGGGAAGTTGAGGGGGGCATCACGCCTTTGAAGCTTGATGGAAGCCCTATCATAAGCCCTGGCTGCTTGTTCCTCTTTCTGATGTGCCCCAAGCCAATATGGCTTGTACTTATGGGAGATCCGTGCACCCCATTTACCACTGCTCAGAGGCATTACTCCTTTGAATCTAGAGGAGGAGCCTCCACTAGAACTACTCGGATTCTCATTTTTCGGATTACCATCCGAGAATGGAGTCTCCACCACCATGCCTATTCTTGATTTTGAAGACAATTCCACCTCCATAAACTTGTGAAGAGAATGATTTCTTTTTGAGAAAATGACAGTAAGGAATAACAAAGAAAAGGAATAGAAACCAAGAATGTTAAGTTTTACATTAGGTTCTTGTCCATGTAAAAGTTGGAGCCTTTGCCATATATAATTCAACACACAGGAGAATTGGTTATGGCAATTTTAAATTATACTAACAAAACTAGAAGGTTCAAGTCATTTATGCATAGTCAAATTCATGTTTTTTTTTATGGGAATCAAATTCATGTTTTTGTTTTGACATCATCCAAGGACATTCATTTTTTGGTAGGTTTTTTTTGTCAGATTCCAAATTTGAACCTCTACCACTAATGAAAACAGAAGAGAAAATCTAAATTTGTGCAGTAGTCATTTACCTGAGCTTATCTGGCTTACCATATAAATTACTCCTTCAGCCCAAAAAAAAAAAAAAGTTAAAAAAGGCTACCAAAATAATATACAATTGGTTTTACACAGATAGACAGGCTGGGCTATAAGATTCATAATGATGATCTTAGAATAATCTATTACTCTCATTATGATTTACCCATCATTACAAACTATCATTTGGATTGGTTTAAACTTTTCGCATGTGTTAGTCACAAAAAAGACACGGTTTGTGTCCAGTGTAAACTGTGCAATGCATTGGTGCCCTAGACAAGTTAAGATGTTAACACGTATATGCATCTTAACGTGTCCAGTGCACTAATACATTGGACACAAACTCAACTCTGGAAAAAATATCAAGGTTTTTCATAAGTTGGAATAAAAGTTAAGAATTGCTGAAATGACATAATTGGTAAAGACTTGTACAACTAGATAATTGATAGTTAAAAATATCAAGGTTTTTAGTGACTTCCTATGTTTTATTCATTTTTTAAGTGAAGCTTGTTCAATGTAACTTTTTTTCCTCTTCCCACATGACACAATTTTATCTATAACTCATGACATGATTTTTTTGAGGAAAATAACACTTAAACTCAAACAATTTTGTTAGTTAGCACGTTTTCAAAATTATTTAGCAAACCAACATCTCTAGTACAAGGGAGTCAATTTTTTTGTGCTAAATCAAGTATAATGAACTCGAGTTCTATGCGTGGAAATCAAGCATTACAGACTCGAGTTCCATAAAGAGATCAAATGAAGCCAAAGAAACCCAAACTACACGAAGAAGAAAAGAAGAAAAACAAACTAGGAGGAAGAAACCTAGAAACCCATACTAAACGAAGAAGAAAAACAAACCAAAAGAAACACAAAGGAGAAACCCAAACAAGAAACAATAAACCACGAAAAAGGATTGTACCAAAAAGATCAAACCCAAACAGAAACCCCGAAGAAGGCAAACCCCACGAACCTAGATCTCCCTAACCCAAACCATTCGGCTCAAACTAAACCCAGGCAGCGACGGTAAAGGTTCTAGGAGGCAGCAGTGGTGGTGACTAAGCTCCAGGTGAGGGGTTTTCCTCTAATTTGTTGTTTTTCTTGCCTGTATCTTTGGTTTGATGATGTTTGCTGTCTGTTGTTACTCTCAAGGAAATCAAGTCTTAAAGACTTGAGTTCCATGGAACTCAAGTTCATCACACTCGATTTATCACAACAAAATCGAGTCCCTTGCACTCAAGATGTTAGTTTACTAAATTGTTTTGAAAACATGCTAACTAATGAAATTGTTTAAGATTTATTATAATTTTGGGGAAAAAAAATCCCTCATGACACATCAACATTATTTTATAAAAGTAAAAAATAACAAGTCATGAGTTAAATTTCTTTAAAGGACCAATTTTCATCCAACTTCTTTCTCAATATATATATATATATATATATATATATATATATATATATCATCCAACTACACGGGTTTGATTATTTACCAAGGATCCACATATTTTCTCGGATTGACATAAAGTCTTTATTTTCTTTATATTATAATTTATAAGTTGGACACAACCTACTATTCTTCCTTCCTCACTTCACAGAATTGGCTTTAAAGTCCGATTCCTGTTACTTCATCAATGGGTTCATGGCTTATATCTCTGTCGGAATACGGATTGGTATTAAATAAAAGGTCCGTTCTCCTGAATAAATCAAGGCTCGAAGGCCCGCTTCATCCTTTTCATGTCTCTATGATGGACTTCCCAACAAAGGCTCGTACTTACACAAATGGTTTATGCCCAACTTCATATCTATTGTTTTTCTTTTTTTTTGGGTTTCAAAACCATAAAGCCCATTAAGACCCTAAAGCAAGTAGACTACGATAGACCATCAAAGTCTTAGCGGTATATATGATATTGTCCTTACTGTCATGTAGCATAAAGTCGATGAGTTTACAATGACCCTTATTTATTTAACAAAAAAAAGGTGGTATGGGAAAAAGTGATAAAGTAAAATTGACTCAAAATTAGCTTATTTTCAACTAACTCTACTCTACTCTTCTCCAATTCCCGTCTTTCCTCCTCCAATCCATACAGGCCCTAAAAGACAAAAAGGTTTGATGGTCTAAAGATGGACAAATGGGAACTACAAGAGCATGTGACCTTAGTAATCATCCACATGAAAAGGTTAGGTCTTGTATTAATGTCTCACAAAATTATGGTAATTAATAATATTGTACTTTTTAGATAGAGAGTTCTACCTTGAATTCGCTACTAATTTTATTTTAAAAAGAAAAAGAATTAAAAAACCATTAAAATGAAATACGTCCATTTCATTTAAAATATAGAGTATAACATCACAACCGAATGTAAAAAGGAGAAATTAAACAATCTTGTTTCTAGAGACAATTTATCATTAAGAAAATAAGACACGGTTTTGTAACTTTGTTGCATTATAAAAATATGAAAATAATAGGATTAGAACTAGTAGAACTATTGATCTAACATCAAATGCTAAGTTGCGAAGTGGAAAGGTGTTTCCACTCTCCCAAGATAATCAGCCTTCTAGAACATAGTGGTCATAGATTCATATCACGCAAAGATTCATGATATAGCATTCAGACATGTCAGAGCAACAAGAAACGAAAATTCAACATGTAATTGAAACCCTAATCCTAGTGGTATGTTCATCATGTTCATATGGACACCTCATTTTTCAACCTTCATTTAACCTCACTAAAAGCAAATATGTCAATTTGGGACCTAAAAGAACAAATCATATTTGGACCATTAGATTTCAAATTCTCAAATTAAAATAATTCTAGAAGTTGTAATGATCAAAATGACATATCATGTTCTTCAATTTGACCACTAGATTAAAAGTTACATTGAATCAGGTTTTAACTGTTAATATGCATCCCTACAATTAGGACTAGACAAATGTGATTATGGTTGATTAATTATGATTGGTACTTTAAAGGATTACTTATGATCAATGATGTGTCATAGTTGATAATCCCATTGGTTTAGGCTTTTAGACAAGGGTGCACCATCAGAGATAGGATCATTTAGTTTTAATGGATAAATAATGTAGTTTTTAAATTAAATCTCTTAAGGATAACTATATAATAAAAATACATTAATTCCTAAATATTCATTACCCTTAAATGATTCAAAATGGCTAAATTTTGGGCCAAAACTCGAATGGAACTCAAAATTTTATCAAAAAATTGGTAAAATCGTGAAAAAATACCCAAAAAAAAAAACTCCGATTCACATTGGGAGGCAATTTTGGAATAGTAAATGTGTGAAAATGATTACATTTTGATTATCTTTCAAATAACATTGGTTTCATCTCAATCCGATTTGTGAGCAGAATGTATGGTTAAAACACTTAGTCATGTTCTAACCTAAAAATTCAACAATTTAATTCATATTTTCTGATTTCAATTCTTACCCAATTCGATTGTTGAGATAGAAATCTGAATTTATCACCTTGCATGCCAGAGGAGGCATATAATCATTTACAAAGAAAAAAGAGAGTCAAGAAGATGTATCCTATATACATGGATTCCTCAATGAAATTTGATGGTAGAAGTACAAAAAAAATCTAATGATGTAGTAATTAACTAATTATCGGCGATATGGCGAGTTGTAATAATAAAGCAAGGTTTCAAAGGCGAATGCTACAGCCTACAACATCATTCTGAATGTAGCCACACTATGGAGCTCTAGAAAAACCCCTCGAACTACCATCCACCAAAATAATAGAGTATTAGTAGTGATTTCTATGCATACCTTCACTTATGGCTTGGAGGGGTATCTATAGAGCCAAGTTGGCTTACTTAAGTTTGGCGGTGTTTCCCCCCCTTTTTTTATTGGAACAGTCTGCATTCATTCAACTGAAAATGGAAGACAACAAAGTCCAAATACAAAGCTAGAACAAAGCTGAAACACAGAACAGCCACAAAGCTGATACAATAAAGCATGAAGTCTTATCCAGATGAATAAGGTGTTGCACCATGGGGGGTGAAACTCCTTTCCAGACCTGGTTAGTGCCGCTGCATTTTGCAAACTGTGATAGCTCATGGGCAACCTTGTTGCAGTCTCTTTTCAGGTGGTTAATCTGCCAAACATTAAAAAACCTTAGATTTTCACTAATCCCTTGGATGAGATGGCCAAAGCAGCCATCCTTGTCCCTGCTGCCAAGCTTTGAGCCACTGTGGGTGCGTCAGTCTCTAGCATGATCTGCTGCAGCCCCATCTCTTTGGCTAATAATACTCTTTTCTCAATGGCAATAGTTTCAGTCTCTAAGCTCGTGTACTGACTAGGAAGGGGCATACACATAGCTACAATGGTCTCACCTCTGCTGTGGGGTCATAATCCTAGGGTCCTGACCACATGCCACCCTCTTAGATCAGTTGTGGAATGTGGGGTCTGGGTACTGTCCATAGTTAAGGAAGCTCCTATTGTGTTGTATTAAATGCAAATGACGGTATGTGAGCCATAATCAATGATGGCCGGGAGAAAGTGTGTCATTCTGTGGACACGCCTTTTTGATGAAGATGAGATTGAAAAATGACATTTAGGATGGCTCTCCCCTAGATTGCCTTAATCAAGAGGTTTGGTTGTTTTGTAAGTTGTTCAGCCATGTCAAGCTATTCTGACCAAAGTTGTTAATACCTTTCTAGAAGCCATTTTGGTTTGTTTAGAACTTTAGAGAAACATGATATTTCGGTATTAGTTAATATCAATATATCGGGTTATAATATAATATAATATATATATATATATATGCATATGTGTGCCATATATTTGTTATATAATATATACATATGTTCAATTTTTTTAAAGCCATATAATTTGTTAGGAGTATTTCAATTTCAAGCTCATGCCTTATATGATACATGCCATCCTCAAGCCCAAAGACGCACACAAACAGACAAGAAGTTGAAATATTCAACATTTTTAACATTTCAAATCACACACAACAAATTTTTTATTAAAAAAGGGAAAAGAAAAAGTGAAAGAAGTAAAAAAGATGGAGAGGGGGGGGGGTTTGGTATAGGGAGAAGCAAAAACAGAATGAGCGGACAAAGCGAAGAATAAGAAGACCTACAGAGCAAAAAATAAGAAGATCAAAGACTTGTGACGAGGGGTCATGGGTACAAGATGGGTAATTATGGGTAATTCCTCAAAAACTTGGATACGATAGGGTGGTATACATTTATTAATTATTATATATTATTATTATTATCTATTTATTTTATATATTATTAAGCATTTTAAAGAAGTAATTATTCAATGTTATGGGTGTAAATGTGTGTTTTTCCCTCTTACATAATAGTAGATCCCACTAATTAAATTCATAGTGAGACCCATTATTGTGCTCCCGGAACACTGAATAATTACACCATTGCTAAGCCGATGTTTAGAATACGAACCAAGACCCAAAAGGGTAAATAAAAGATAACTAAATAAGTATTTAACATTAAAACCGATATATAAAAAATAAAGTTTTGGCTATTTCTCACTGTTGAGGGTAGGTTACGACCATATCAGGACCGCATCCCAGACATATCAACCTTTTTTTTTTTCCAAAAAAAAAAAAAAAGTTGGGACACGCATGGTATATCAAAGATATCCAGTATGGATACGTATTAGATACAGGTACACGGGCAAAAGTGGAGAATTCGTGCTTCCTGAAAATAAAATTGGCAGTGACGGCAAAAGAAAGAATGACTTTAACAAGTTGGATTATACATGGTAAATTTACATTCAGGTCTAAACCTGCGGGGATAATTTTATTGTGTCACTGTTGATAAAAAGTAGGCCATCTCAAATGTACACAGCTTCCGAACCAATGTCCCACTTGAAATTTTCCTTTCTTCTTTTTTTCCCTTAAAACAAGTGGGGTGGGGTGGGGGGTTTTTCAACCAAAGTTCTTTCCATGGAGAGAACCAAACAATGCCATTGAGCTACAACGCTCTTGGCCACTAGAAATTTTCAATTATCTTCAAATGAGTGGGACACATAAGGTGAATGCTGGCTTTTATTTTACAGAAATCTAAAGTCTCTAACTTAAGGGTTTCTCTCATATGGCCACAAGAATAACTTGATGAGAACATTAAACCTAAGACACCAACTTGTTCAGATGTTAGTCATTACCAGAATTCTTTTCTTTTTATTCACCAGTATACCTTGGCTTCCGCTTCTCAGCAAATGCTGCCAAGCCTTCCAGGCGATCTTTTGTGTTCAGTAGCTGCTCGTAGCACTCTTCTTCCCTTGTTAAGGCTGATTCCATATCAATCTCAAGTCCCTCGTTAATGGCTTTTTTTGCCATTCTTATTGCTATTGGACCCTGTTGAGAATATTACGTGTCAATTTGATTGTGAAAGAATTATGCACAATTCTGTCTTGGTCCAATGAAATTAATTGTGTAGTTTTTGGGCTCAAGTACTAATTTTGAACATGTTATACATTTTCCGTCATCAGTACAAATCATAGAGGTGTTTTATTGGTCCAAAAGCTTACAATATAGAAGCTATTGCTTTCTGAAAAGAAAAAAAGAATAGAAATTATTTGGTAATCCGGGAGTAATGCTCCCTTCTCTCGCATAATAATAAGTCTACTAATTAAATTTATAGTGGGACCTACTATTTATGTGAGAGGAGGGAGCATTACTCTTGGAGTATTGAACAGTTTTCCAGGTAGAAGGGTGAAAAAATAGAGGAACATTAATGCAGCTCCATTAGTGTAGTGCCTATTATGAAAAACATATTTGTGGCCTTACATTTGAGATAAGCTAAAGATTAGAATTCATGGAATTTTCATCCATGCCTAAATTTCTAAATACTTAAAAAGTTGTAACTATCATAGAAATGGAATATCAAAATGGTAATATGTGCCAAGTGCCAAGCATGAACAAGAATTACAACTGTTGCTTCTCAGACAATTAACAATAATGGTAAGGAATTCAGTACAGTTCTAACTTAGCTAAACTCTCATTAACCACAAATCCTGAGCATTGTATCAATGATTCATCTCTTCAATGATCATAATGATCAACACATGGACATTTAATTAAATCACAACAACAAAAAAGTCATGTCAGCAAATTCATGATGGTTGCTTAAAACTAATTTCACACAACTGCATCGTTGTTATACACAAGAAAACTATTATTACATATTAGATTAGGATTGAGAAACTTTTACCTTCTGATTTATATCCCGAGCAATTTCAAGCGCCTTTATATGAGCTTCACCAGCAGGAACACAGCAATTAACAAGACCTGCAGCATAGCACACACTTCCGTAACTAAATATGGGGCGCAAACAAAGCAGCACCCGATCATACATACCCATGGACATTGCATCTCTGCCACAAATCTTACGACCAGTGAATATAAGCTCCTTTGCTACTGCTTTTCCAACCAATCTAGGAAGTCTTTGCGTCCCACCTGCCCTGTGGAAAGCCAAAATTCGTGAAGGGATGAAATGTCACTAAATAATATTAATACAGAAAGTAGCCTCTCCAAAATAGTCAAGCTAAATTGATGAAGTCATTCTCCAAATTTAATTATCAATATGATTAGATACAAATGAGATTTATTAAACATTCTACAGACCCAGGGATTATAGCAAGTCCTGTTTCTGGCAAGCCTAAAACTGCATCTTCTCCTGAGCCATCCAAGATGGGAAATGATCAGGACATGCAAGCAGCAAGAATCTCAGTGAACATATTAGAATTAATTAAAATGTTTATATATCTAGAACTACCACATATCCGAAGATCACATGATAGAGCCATTTCTAGTCCACCACCCAATGCTGCTCCTTCAATAACAGCGATAGTAGGCACACAAAGTGCCTGAATAAAATGCATTCAAGTAAATAATGTCAGTGTTCAAGGTAAAGAAACTCGTTTGAGTATTCATGGAAAAGAAAGAAGTGGCGATGAAAGACACCATATCACATCTTACAAGGAGCTAACATATATATATAGAAAAATGGCATAAAGTATGCAAGTCTGCATATGAGTGCTGAGTAACATGACATACAGTGAGAGCAAGAGTGAAATCTACAGCATGATAAAATCAATTTGGAAAACACTGTTTAGAATAAATTGCAATTTGCACCCTTAAAATTTGGGGTAATTTTGATTTTGCCTTCCTAAAAGTTTCAAAATTTGGATCCATCCCCTTAAGAATCGTTTGGATCCAAGTTCTTCCATTAATGTGCAGTTATGGGGTGTCTATTAAGTGCCAACTAAGCTCAAAAAGATGTCCTTTCGAACATTATTAAAGTCATATCAGATATTATTTTGTCTAAATTGCAATTTACACCCTTAACATTTGGAGTAAATTTGATTTTACCACTGAAAAGTTCAAAATTTGGATCCATCAAACTACGTTGTCTTGAGTTAAATTGGCACCTAATGAACACCTCATCACAGCAGATGAATGGAAGGCTTACATTCAAACAATATGTAATGATAGGGGGTATGTGTCCAAAATTACCCCAAACAAATGGTGTAAATTGTAATTTAGTCAGCTGTTTAAGTCCAAACTGTAGACAGAATACCTGTGTGTCTATGTTTGTGCAAAAGCATGAGTTTATAAATGTCAGTTAACATTGTAAACTTATGGCACAAGAATGACTAGATAAGATACTTCAGAATTCCAAAAGGAATATAACCAGAATTTCAGCAGTTGGAATTCTCTGGTAAGTGGATTAGAGCACAAATCCAGTCTTGAAGCTTAATTGAAGGGAATCTGTGGCTCAAACATGACCCAGCCTTAAATGACATCCCGATCATTGTAAGTAATTGGAGTAAAGTGTTAGAGACATTTCATGTGCCATTTGTTACAGTGCCAAATTTGATAGCGACGCAATTATGATAAGGACTAACCTCTAAAAATGAGAACGTCAAGCGAAGTGATTTGACAAAAAAATGAGCCTCTGAGAGATCCATTGTCCTGCGCTCCTGCCAACCCAATCAACAACAGGACTGTCAAGCACGTGTATGATACCACTGTGTGAATACAGTCTTACCGATGGAAAAATTAATAATAATAACACAAGCATAATTAGAAGTATGAAATCAACACTTGATGCCAAGATATAAAATCAAAACAGGTTAGTTACATAATAAGATATAGTGATGGTTCTTGTGGTATTTATGATTTGCTCTAACACGTCAATCATTTACCACAGAAACATCAACAGCTTACTAGCTGAGAATAGCATTAAAACCACTTTGTATCATAAATTTTAGTCAACAGATTTAACAGGCCTCAAATAATGTACAGCATAAGAGTTCCAGCCAACCTCCGAATTTATGAGAAAAGAACATCAATATGGTTTTTCAAAGGTATCATATTAATGTTCTTTGCTAGTTAATCTCCCTGCCACTGCACAGGTTTCAAGAACAGCCTTATAAAAGTAAGAAAAAAAAGGCTAAAAATCCTGAAAAGACTAAAAATGAGACCATCTAAGAAAAGTACATTTTTTGAAGACCTTGCTAGCAGTTGACAAAACATCTCAGTCCTCATAAACTCTTCCCATCCAGAAGTATCTCCTTCCTCCCCCAACAAGACCCTTGTTGTTTAGATTCTATTTCATACCGTGGTACTTCTACGGGTCACTATTTTCTCATGAAAAGCAGCAAAACATCTATAACTATAGGCCTTTATCTGACTGGACCTAGTAAACTGAGTTATTATTAAAAGCACCATTCAACATGAAAATGTGTATAGATCATGGTTTTGTCAGCTAAACATATCGTACTTTATTTTCAGTTACCTAAATCTTTATAATAATAATAATAATAATAATAACCTTATCTAAACTTATGATTGGAGATCTTTCACTTTCCAATCCAATTTTCAAAGCTGTTCACAATAGCAAAGTTACTGATCCACCAGTACACTGCCTTGGAACACATTGCCTATATAATAATTATTCTTTCATTGTAGATGAACATAACTCCCGTACCCTAACGCGATTGAACCCATATGATAATTATAATTACAATTACAATAAAATACAATGTCTCACATCCTTAAAATGACCCTTTATCCTTCTCCTCTTAGCATTCCAAACAAACAAACAAAAAGACTTTCCCTGCAACAGTAGTCCAATTACATTCCCAAAAAACCAAAGTTGGTAACTTCATTAATATTACCTTCAAATCAGCCCCTGCACAGAACACCTTTGGAACTGAACTGCAAATCATTACAACATTGACAGAGTGATCCTTTTCAATTGCATCAAAGGTCTGCTGTAACCCTCTTAGCATGTCCCTCCCAATAGCATTTTTAGCTACTGGTCTCTCCAACTTAACCTCCACAATTCCTGTACATATAAAAATCTCAAATGGGTATTCTTAAAAACGCAGACACACACATAAAATCAAGTGGGTTTGTAGTTTCAAAAGCCAAAACGTAAGCTTGTGGAGTTCTAAAGTTTTATGATTAAGTTACCGGAATATGGGTCGGAGAGTCTGTTCAGTTTGACTGATTCGGAAGTGGTGGACTCCAATATGAGAGTTCTGAGACTCTGAAACCGCCATGTGTGGGGATTAGAAGTGAAACTTGTTATCAAGCTTAGCGATTGTTGATGGGGTTTCGATTTTTTCAAACAATTATGGGTTACAGACCTCGCTAAGACCCTGAAAACTACTACCATTTTTTCTGGATTGGAAAATTTCAATGATAATTTTGTAGAGACTCAGAGTTTTAGCGTTTGGGAATATTGTGAGAGGGCGAAAATAGCAATTTAAGTGTAAGATTTCATCCATACAGTTAGTTGTTAAGGTTTACAAACTATATTCTATTCTAGCATCTTGAGTTGAAGATTCTCGATTTTGGGCCTAAAAATCGAGTATTTGATGCTTGATTTTTATAGTGTGATCTATCCGATGTGGCATTTTCATCCAGGTGGAGTCTACTTGAAAATCGAGTCTTAAAGACTCGATTTACAAGCCAAAAAAACAATTTGTTTAAGTTTTTTACAACAAATCCCAGCAGAACCTACCACAAAAAAAAAAAAAAAAGAGCTGAGCGGGGGCGGCTTGGGTCGTGCCCAGGCTGCGCCCCCGCGCCCAGGTCGCGCGACCTGGGTCACGGCCTGGGTCGCGTGGCCTGGGTCGCGCGGCCAGGGTCGCGCGACCCAGGTCTCGCGATCTGGGCGTGGGGGCGCGGCCTGGGAGCGACCCAGGCTGCCCCCGCCCCGCTTGTATAGCTGGTCGTCTTTTTCTTCTTCTCCATCAGTGTTTCTTTTCTTGTAATAAACTTAGAAAAATTGATTTTTTGGCTTGTAAATCGAGTCTTTAAGACTCGATTTCCAAGTAGACTCCACTTGGATGAAAATGCCACATCAAATAAATCACACTATAAAAATCGAGCATTAAATACTCGATTTTTAGGCCCAAAATTGAGACTCTTAGACTCGAGATGCTAGTATAAAATATAATTTGTAAACCTTAACAACTAACTATATAGTTAAAATCTTATGCTTAAATTGCTATTTTCGCCTTGTGAGAGCAGTGTGGGCCGTGGGGAGAGATCATCTTTGACAACGCTGTCACACTGGCACACTGCTACTTTTATCCATTGTTGGATAAGTTTCAGCTTACAGCTTACTCCCTTAAAACGACGTCGTTTATTGTTTGTGGCATTTAAAGAAATTTTTTTCCCTGTTTAATTAAACTAAAAATAAAATAAAATAATAATTTTTTTATATAAAAATATATATATTAAATAGTAGATTTTTATTAAAAAAAAAAAATTCTCCCACTTGACCAAAATTAAATCTCAATTGTTTGATCCATTCCCCTCCACTCCACAACAATAAAAATTTCAAAGTTCCAACTTTCCTTTACTTTCATACACTTTCCTAGATACCAAACACATACATGATATAAATTGAATAAAATATTACCAAATCAATAAAATATAACTAGCTAGCTTTGTTACCGCAACAACAATTATCAGATTGCAAAATTTTGGGTTGATTAGATTGTAAATTTTGATCCACTTAGCAAGAAATTTTGCAAATTGAGGAAGAGAAGCAGACTCTCATTGCTCAAACTCTTACCATAAGGCTAAATCGTATTCTTCCATTGCATATTAATCATGGTGCTCTTATGGCCTATTTGGAAGTTTAGAGAGAGAAGAGAATAGAGGGGAATGGTTATCATCCACCTTGTTTGGATGTTTTTAAAATTAAGTAAGGGAGAGGGAAGTAATTAGTCTTTTCATTTGTAATTTTGTTAATATAATAAGGACAAATTTGGTAATTCATTTGGTCAAACATTTTTATCCTCCTCTCTCCCTCCAAATTTCTCCAATTTGGGGGAATTAAAAATGAGAGGTTAAAGGGAGTTGAAATTCCTCCAAACCTTTCTAAACTCCTCTCCCTCCTCCCTTAAAAAACTCTCAAATAAGGTAATTGAACTACTCTCCTTCCCTCTACTCTACTCCCCTTTATTTTTTTAACTCCCAAACAAGCCATTAGGGACATTAAAGAACCAAAGCATAGTCTAGAGGTAGTGAGTGACAAAGACATAGTGGAGAAGCAATCTGACAGGTGAAAAATGAGAGAAAGAAAGACAAAGGAGGTGGTGGAAGAAGAAAATGAGGTAAGATTCGAAGAAGAAAGGAATCGCAATGGTGTGGAAACAAATTTAAAATCATTGCTAACCCAGTTCCCTCCTTGAAACCTTAACCTAGATTGGACCAACATCAACCCAAAGTCGTCGCTAATATTGAGAGAGAGAGAGAGAGAGAGAGAGAGAGAAATAATTAGATATTTGATAAATAACTTTTAGTTTTTTACCTTTGAGCAAGGGTGTGCATGGGTTGGATTAAGACTATTTTTTTACTCAACCTACAATGGTGGGTCAAAAAAAACTCAACCCAACCCAACCCAACCCAACCCACATGGGTCGGGTTGAACCCATGAATTGGACAATTTATTATTAAATTGAGTAAAAAAAATATAAATATAAATATATTAAAAAAAAAAACCAAAGATCAGTATCAATGTAACTTTTTAAAGGCAAACAACATTAATAACTAAACAATAATAGTAATTTATTAGGGTTTGTGTGAACTAATTGGTTTTTATATACAATAGGAAGAGCTAGTTATTTTAAAAAATTTATTAATTATATAATATATTATATATATATATATATATATATATTAAACATATGAGTGGGTTGGGTCGAGTTTGATGCGATTAGAATTTTATGACCCAAACTCAACCCAACCTGCTATCAAAAAAAATTTTGTAACCCAACCCAACCCACTAAGCCCTAAAAACCGACCCAACCCGGCGGGTTGAGTTGTGTTGGATCAGGTCGGTTTTGGCAAATTGGTGAGTTAGTTGCACACCCTTTGAGGTTTTCCTTTATGTTTTCTTTTTCTTTTTTTCTTGTTTTGGTTTATTTTTAATAATTAAATATTTGGTAAATAATTTTTTGTTATCTATTGGTAAAATTTGGTAGCCAAAATTCACTAATATAAGTAAATTTTACGAGACTTTGTTATACAATTATAATTTCATTTCAAGTTTAATGATTGATAATTAGAACCTCACATTTCCATTTTTTTTTTCTCTTTCAATTTGAGGATGATTTTATTAATTGGATGTTTGCTATTTTCTTTGTTACTTAATTATGTAGCCTCTTTTTGGTACTCAACTTTTTTCAAAATCAAGTTTAAATTATAACTCAATTTTACTGAAGTTGAGTTATATGCAATTCATCAGTGATTGCATAGAACTCGACTTTAATTAAATAAAATTCTATATTGAAACTCAACTTTTAGAAAATAAAATTTAAAAAAAAATTAAAAACTACATAACTAAATATAATATTTTAGAGGCTTTACAAAATATAACCAATTAATTTTCAAAAACCAAATTAAAAAAAAAAAATATAGCAAAAGCAAAACAAAAACAAAACAAAACAAACAAACAACCGACAAAACCCACAAACCTCTTATCCTTGCACCCAAAAGACCCAAATTGCCGTAAAAAGAAAAGGAAAAAAAAAAAAAATCCATGACCACCTTGTACAATCTCTGCTCAGACGTTGAAGAGAGGTATATGGACTCCTCCATAGGGAGCAAATTGATGGAGGGAGACGACTATGGATATAAGGACTTCATCACCGTCAACCTCCAGGGGTTAGATGAGTGGTTAAAACTAAAGAAAGATTTTTTCCCCCTTGAGTCTATTGAGTATTGACAGGAACTACTAACAGAACAGAAGTGACTATTTGGCACAGTATCAAAATTCATGTACTAATTGGCAAAAAAAAAAGGGGGCGGGGGGGGTGGTGATCGATCTTGTTAGTGCATCAACATAAAAGTTCTAATTGTTTTATTAATGCATTTTATCCAATGTATAAACATTTACATTATTAGTTAAATGAATGAGGATTGATACCTTGCATCTCAATTTCTCTCTCTCTCCGTCTTTTTCTTTCTGGTTTTTATTTTTTTATTTTGTAACAAAAAGAATTTCAGTACTCAATTTTCCTGGCAACAAGGATGCACTCCGAAGTTCGAGGTATGCAGAATAAATTCTATAGAAATGTACACTGAAACAACCCTTGCTTGATATTAGATATTAATAATATTGATCTCCTCCATTAAAGGCACATGACATAACACCAATTTCTGATATTCAGATGATTAGCAAGTAGCAACCCACATGTGAATCCTCATTATCAACAAACTTATTTATCCTTTGCTCATATGTAAAGCAAATCAATGAGATGACAAGCAGCCATGTGTAGTATCGAAAAATTTCACCTGCTGACTGACCAAGGATTTGCTGAGAGAGGATTAATCTCCCTAAGTATCCAAGATTTCTTCATATGAGGCTTTCACACCCTGCGAACCCATTGCTCTAGCCGAAGTTGCTTCAATGGAGGTCCTAGGTTTGGCTTACTCTTTTGAGGACACCGCCATTTCCCAGTAACCGCCATTGCATCAGAGTGTTGGAAATTGGTTGTTTCTGTTAAGACCTTTCTTTTTACGACACCAACATTTCCACCCGCTGAAGAAACTGTCCCTTTATTAATCCCTTTTGTGCTTTTCAAGGAATTCTCAGTGTTTGTTCTTGTTAAGCCCGTCTTCCTTGTTGCAACAAAACCATTTTCTGCATTTTCCTTGCCACTGCGTCCATGAGTAGATTTTGTCATTGCAATTCCATTGACTAGATTTGACTTTGACTTGCTTTCAGGTGATACACACTCCACATCTTCTGTTTTGACCTTCACTTCAGAGCACTCCTGTATGGCACCCCTACTATGAATCAAGCGTTTTGGAGATTTTCTATCACCACTGCCTGAAGTTCTGATATCCAGTGGCATACAATGAATTTCTTGGGGTTGCACTTTCTTACTTTGAGAATCTTCATCATTCAAGTTTGATACATCTTTGGTTGGACTAACTCCATGGTTTTGCTTTATTTTAAAGCTCAAGCTTTGTTCAAAAGACGTATTGGTTTGAGAAGATGGATTTTCATTCCCTTTAAGCTTATTGTCAGCCTGTAAATTGCAAACATGAAAGCATGGAATGAGATAACAAAGCCAATAAACACTCCTACCTTTTATAAATATTAAAATTCCATCTAATTTTAGGAGAGGGAAGGGTGGAGCAGGAATGCTTCAGAAAAGAAACTACCATCTGATAATTAGATTTTGTTTCTTCAAGTACTTTTGATTTAAGATACAGCAGAATAATAAAAGATCTGGTAACTCTAGTAACAATTGTGCCACTATGTCATAGTCCTAAAAGCCATAATAGACATCTTTATTAATCAGAGTTAATGTGGACTATAAATTTTTGTAATTAGATGAAACATAAGGGAAGGGATGAACAACTAGAAGGATATAGAGACGGATAAAGAGTACCTCTCTTGAAGACTGCTCTTGCTGTTCATTACTCATAAAACAACTGTTAGATTTTACAAAGCCATTTGAGTGCAACTTCTCACCAATAATCACTTCACCTCTATTTTTACTTTTGCTGTATTCCCCCAATGTCTCCTCTTTTTCCAAGTCAGTCTCTTCAATATCAAACTCATCATTCTCACATTCAATTTCTTTAGAAAGGGAATCTCCAAAATCATTTGTATCTAGCACGGGAGAATCATACACATAACTTGAAAACCAGTTTCTGATGTCAGGGGGCTCTAACAGATCAAGAAACAAAAACAAATCAACCATTCATTTCTTACATGTGTTGGATTTTTCTACTTAAAGTTAACTTCTTATGAATCACCGTGCAAGAGAATGAGTGAATTTCAATTTTTCATTATGTTCCTAAGACTCCTCTAGCAGCCAAGCATTTTACAGTATATATATATATATATACTTGTATGTAAGTATGTAATCTTTTCATTAAAAAGAAGGCAAAAAGGGCTGTAACCTTAACACAAGGAAAGTATACAAAGATTCTAAGATAATATTTCATATAGTATAACTTGTGGGAGAAGCAATACACACCAGAAAGGAGTGAAGTTGAGTGCAATGAATCTGCAACCTGCAACAAGAAATTTTTTGTTTGGTGAATCAGATGAGCTTTTATTAAAAATTACAGAAGAATACAAAACTATCCTGTATCACAACCAGGCCAGGATCCAAATACAACACAGGCATTAAAAGCCAGAGCTGCCCAGCATTACAGTCAAACCATAAGAAGGAAAACAGAGATGCTTGAAATGGACTCAACTACGTATTATGATGGTTTAACCCTCCAACAAGGCCTTAGCTAATGACTGACTCAAATAACAGAAAGATATAGACCCCAATTGGAGCACATGGTCTTATTTAGGCTGAGGCCATTATCTGTGACTAGCAAATTCCACCCATGTTTTATCATCTTTCTTTATTCCTTTAATTAGCTTCTCCTCAGTTATTAAAGCACCCCCATGTATTCGAGCATTCTTCTGCACCTTGAGGTGGTAAAACAGCTGCCCAAATATTAAATTTGGATATGATGGTCCTAACCTATTATATCATTTATGCCCCACTCCACAAGGCCTACCCAATGTGAGAGGAGGGGGTGGGGGTGGGAACAGGGTTGAAATGAGACAAAGATCCACAATCTTCTTCCAAATCGCAGATGTGATACAGTTTTCAGTGTTATGGAACATAGTTGCAATGGTACGAAACAACATAATCTAGTCACAATTGTGCCACTAAGTCATGGTTTTAAAGCCAAAAGCCATAATAGACATCCTTATTGATCGGAGTTAATGTGAACTATATAATTTTGTAATTAGATGAAACATAAGGGAACGGATGAACAACTAGAAGGATATAGGGATGGATAAAGAGTACCTCTCTTGAAGACCGCTCTTTCTGTTCATTATTCATAATACAACTGTTAGATTTTACAAAGCCATTTGAGTGCATCTTCTCACCAATAATCACTTCACCTCTATTTTTACTTTTGCTGTATTTCCCCAATGTCTCCTCTTTTTCCAAGTCGGTCTCTTCAATATCAAACTGATCATTCTCACATTCAATTTCTTTAGAAAGGGAATCTCCAAAATCCTTTGTACCCAGTGCAGGAGAATCGTAAACATAGCTTGAAAACCAGTTTCTGATGTCAGGGGGCTCTAACAGATCAAGAAACAAAAATAAATCAACCACTCATTTCATACTTGAATTGGATTTTTCTACTTAACTACTTATAAATCACTGTGCAAGAGAATGAGTGCATTTCAAGTTTACATATATATATATATATATATACACACACACACAAATAAGGTAATCACTCCATTCGAAAAAGGCATAAAGGACAGTAACATTAACACAAGGAAAGTATAAAAGATATAAGATAATATTTCATATAGTATAATTTGTGGGAGAAGCAATACACACCAGAAAGGAGTGAAGTAAAGTGCAATGAATCTGCAAGCTGCAAAAAGAAATTTTTTGTTCGGTGAGTCAGATGAGCTTTTATTGAAAAGTAAAGAAGAATACAAAACTATGCTGTATCACTACCAGGCCAGGATCACAATTCAACACAAGACATTAAAAGGTAGAGCTGCCCAGCATTACAGTGAAACCATAAGAAGGAAAAAAGAGTCGCCTGAAATGGACTCAATTACTTATTACGATGATTTAATCCTCCAACAAGGCCTTAGCTATTGACTGACACGAAGAACAAAAAGATATAGACCACAATTGGAGCACATGATCTTATTTAGGCTGAGGCCATTATCTGTGACCGGCAAATTCCACCCTTGTTTTATCATCTTTCTTTATTCCTTTGATTAGGTTCTCCTCAGTTAATAAAGCACCCCCATGTATTCAATCATTGCTCTGCACCTTGGGGGGTGTTGAAATAAGACAAATATCTATAATCTTGTTCCAAATTCTAGATGTGATACAGTTTTCAGTGTTATGGAACATAGTTGCAGTGGTACAATACAACACAGCTAAATACCAAAATCATGATTGTGCTACTAGATTAAACTCTCTTAAGTCTAAAACCAGATCATAACTGCGCTCAGTATAGAAAATAATGTGAATTTCATTTTTAAAAGGGAGATCAAGGAAGAGTTACCTTACTAAAAGACTGGCTTTCTTGCTCATCATTTCCAAAAAAGCTGCTACATTTCACGGCCTCTTTACCTCTTTTCCCAGTTCCACCAGGATTTACTTCTTTTCCTCCTCCACTCTCACTGATAACCAATTCATTTTTCACAAATTCACTGTCTTTAGAAACAGATTCCCCAAAATTGTGATTCAAGTCCAGCACAGGAGACTCATACTCATAGCTTGAAAACCAGTTTCTAATATCAGGAGGCTCTGATACAACCCACAAAAAGACCAACAAAGAAATAAATCAAAAAGTCACAATCTTTCCCCACAAATTGGAAAGATTTTCATACTTTCTGTCTAGTTGCCGAGTAAACACAACAAAAATAGAAAGGAAACCTGGAAATAACAGATACCCATGTCTCATTTCTTTCTTCATATCTATTTTCTTAGCAACCAAACAGTAATTAAGAATTGCAGAATCTAGATAAAGCAGAGTAATACATACCAGATGGAAGTGAGAGTGAGCAAGAAGAGCCCAGCACCTAACACCCAAAAAATGAAAAAGTTAGAGCCTTTGGTTACAGAGAAATTGTGGGACAGGACAAGAAATCTTAAAATGTTGGAAAAAACCACTCCAACCCTTTACTTGTTACAACTTACAAAGGCTCCAAAGCACTCCACTTTCTTGTACTATACAATCTCAGGAACCAAACTCAAAAAATAAAAAATAAAAAAGTGCAAGTAATTAAAGAAAAATAAACATTTGGATTAACCTGAGAATTAGATACAGCTTGAACCTCTGGGTCTGAATTGTCCATTACATCTCTCTGTCTGTGTCTCTGTGTGTGTAAAAAAAAAAAGTAAGCGGCTAAAATGCTTGCGTTCTAATTGTTTGTTTTTATTTTTGTTCAAATTTCGCGGGGATATTTGGCGCCTTTTTTTATTTTTAAGTTGGAAAAAGATTAGAGCAAGGGAAGTTAAGGGCGTGTACGGGTGACATCAAAAAGTGAGTTGCCCTATTTTGGGTTTTTTTTTTTTTGTTTTTTTTTTTGTGGGGGGTGGGTGTGTGCCCGCACCAAATATTAACTTTTTGCAAATTATATTACTAAAAAGTCTTTATTTGTAAGTTATTTAGTTATTACGTAGTCTCTTTTAAAACTAGATTTTGTCAAAATTGAGTTTTAAGTGAAACTTGATTTACCAAATGAGTTTTGTGTAAATTTTATTTAAACTCGATTTTAACTTGACTTTAAATCCTATGGTACTTGCATGCATAGAACTCGAGTTTGACAAAATCGAGTTCCATCTAGAACTGAGTTTTGGCAAAATCGAGTTTCGGAAGAAACTATATAACTAAATAAATTACATCTTTTTAGCAATATAATTCACAAAAGGAGGGGGAGTGGGAAGTGCATTCGGATATATAAGAGCACTAATATTATAATATTCCATTACTAATATTGATAAATTTATGTAAATTATAAATCATTAATACTCAATCAATAGCCCTTTTATTTTTCTTTTTTCTTTTTTAAGGAATCAAGTGGCATTTTCTAATTATTTTAAACATAGGAAATCACCCTCACAATTTGTTTAAAACAAATTATTTTTTTTAACCCCTCAAATAAATTGGTGCAAAACAATATTTATTGATGAAAAGAAGAGAGATTGGGGGGGGGGGTAATAATAGGATGTTTTTGATAAGAAGAGAATGCAACATTTAATTTGATATTTTTTTATTGATAGTTAAAATCCTCTATTGCTTAAAATTGTAAGAACAACTTTTCATCTTGAAATGTAACTAGTCATTCTATTCATGAAATTTATATGTTATGAGGGCCCTATTTCATTATTGCATAAGAAATCATATGGAGTTGTATACCTAAAACTGCTAGAACTTATCCTTCTAGTAAGATAGACATTCAAACAAGAAGATAAACAAGCAACTTTACTAAATGCATAATTATGCGGCGAAAAATGCGCAACTATGTTTTCTCTCCATAAATTGTATTAAAATTCAGAATTTATTGACATATATCTACATATGGAAATTGGAAAATTTCCAACTGGCTAATAAAATGCCTCATTATAAGTCTAGGCAAGATTTTATTGCCAAGATAGTAATTATGGGCATAAGTGTGTAGAAAAGTTTGGCCAATTTGAGTGAACTCTCATGGAAGTAAAATTTTTCCCAGATAGAACTTCACTCCAAAACTTTGTTCATAAAAAAATGTAATAAAAAGACCAATGTAAAAATTCCTTAAATTTTTGTGGCTCCCTTCTTTGAAAAAGCATTCTTTTCAACAAAGAATACTCCCTCGTTTATAAAGGTAATCTCATCTATGTTATTGTGAACCCCTTATTAGGAGAGGTGATATACGCATTCACACTTGCTTACTCATTTCACATATCGAGACACTTAGCATGTCAAACTTGCATGCAGTTTAAACTTATTGCCCAGTGTCTCGCTCATTTATGACAGCGCAACATTTTCACTTTTTCCTATGCAATTAAATGATATAAAGCCATTACTCAGGCTTTAGACACCATATCTCCCTCTCTTAATCTCTTATTTGCCAAATAAACTATCCATTTTCTTTTGATCATCTATTATCAATTTTGAAGGCATTTTAAGAATTCCTCAATTATTTATTGCCAAAGCCAGTACATGACGCTTGAAGAAAGTACACTGGAACTTGCATGTCAAGGATCTAGAGTGACAGGGCTCTTCAAGAAATTTTAGGTAATTTTTTCTTCTTGATTACCTTTTAACATACACAATTATGCTCGAAACCATGACGATTCATTTTCTAAATCACCTTATTGGTCTTTGAGTAAGATATTTTCCAAATTAGTGTGTCAATCATGCAAAATTTTTTTTTTTTTTGAGCAAATGAAATTGATTTTTGGAAATATGTACATGATAGATGATCTTGAAGAGTATTTTTATAAGAATTATTTTGGTACATTTTATAATTTTTGAATTATAAAAATTTGCCCCTTAATTTTTGCACTATTTGTGAAATTCTAGTTCCCTGATTTCCTTTTACCACCTTTAATTGTTTGGTAAAATGTACACATGATTCCCCCCCAATTTTGTATAGCTTTCAATTTGATCTTTATAGGCTAATGTTATAGCGGCATTCTCAAAAATCTAGTTGGTTTTTTTAGTATTTTGTAAAATAGCATTTTTTTTTAAAAGGGAAAATTTTAAGTAGCATACAACAATCACAACGAAAATGTCCTGAAATTTTATTAGAAGTCAAACCAAATTTGTGCGCCACAACTCAAGAAATCGTTGGTTGACTGTTGACTCAAGAACTTAATTAATTACACAAAAATATTATATAATAATGATAATTAAAATTTGAAAAATAATCTTTTTTTGCGGCAAATCATTTTATTATTTTCATAATTATAATTGATATAAAAAAATATTAAGTTAGTATCTCAAAGGGGCAAAAGGAGTGGAAATGATTTGGAATAGTCTAAAAGGGCAAAGATTGTGTTTACTGTCTAGTGCATATAAACACTTAACTCAAGTTATGTCTAATCTAAAAAGTTTTTTTTTTTTTTGAAATCTAAAAAGTTTATATTTGTAGAGTGATCACTGCATCAAGGATGCACGGTGGTGGTTAATTTTACTCTAATCCTAAAATTGTTAATCGAGTGGAAATATGTTAATTAAGAGTTAATTAATATAATTAAGAGGAGAGTAAATATATATATATATATATATATTTATTATTAGAGAGATGAAAATAATTTCATTACTCCGAAATGTTTTACAGGTATTTTTTTGGACAAAACATTTTATACATTTTTCTTTTGCATTTTATGGTTAACTAAAAACATTTTCAGCTTTAAACAACTTAAACAAATATAGTAAAACATTTTAAATTGAAACAAATGGAGCGTGAGTTTTATTGATATTAAAAAATATACGATAAGTTAAGGTTTTGTTTGGCTATTTATTTATATTTCAAAAAACAGAAGGCAAACTTATAAGTATGATGCTCTTGGTGTAGTTTTATTCGTTCTAAATCGAAAACTAGTAACGTTTTCAGAGAATATCAAAACATTTTTGGCAATATATTTCTACTTTGCTTTATCCCTTTCTTGTTATTTTAAAAATAGAAAATTGTATTTAGAAATAAGAAGCAAAGAGATAATCCCAGTGGATCAATCTTTTTTTTTTTTTCTTCATATGATAGTGAATCTGATTTTTTTTTCCTATTATTTTTGTGGTAGGACTAAGTTAGAAAATTTTAAATAATTTTTTTGGGCTGTGAATAAGTTTAGAAAATTTTAAATAATTTATATGTATGACAAGTAAAATTTTGTATTAATGGGAGTGAAAAAATCAGGAGCAGGTCATGAAGTTCTAAAGCAATTTTGTTCATATGTTCATTTGAAAGCATAAAAATTAGATGATATATCTTTCTTATTATCAGAGTTGTGTTACTTATTAGAACATTTTTAGTATCTCAATTGTGCGTGCCCCAAAACGTTTGGGCCTGTTGGGCCAGACACGTACTTGGGCTTCACAATTTACTTGTTAAGTGGGCTTTTGTACTTCCTACGATGGGCAATCTCATGTAACATAAACACAAACTGTCAAGAACTGTGTTTCTTGTTTCTCTCTTCCCCTTGTTCCTTACCCCAGTCGTCCACCTCCTGCTTTGAATTTCCCTCGCATATTTATAGGCCAGGGGGTGGTGATTGCATGGTGGTCTTCCTGCTCAGTGGAGGTGAAGGTCCAGTCTCCATTCTTCGTAGTGGGAGCATTTAATGAGAGTGGGACGACGATAGTGGCCTGGGAACTAGATCCACCGCTAAGCCTGTTGCACGGCGGCGTCGTCCCTAGGCAGTGGAAATGGGGGTCCAATAATATTGCCCCAGAGTGGGCATCAGGTGGTGAGTGGGTGTAGATAATGGCATTGGGCTTAGCTCCCCGATTGGGTCTCTTGCACGGCGAGGCCGCTCCCTAAGTAATGAAAGGGAGGTCCAAAGCTATTCCTTTGAGGTAGTTGTTAATGGATGGTTGGGCGGAAGTGATAGCATCGGGACAAGTTCCGCGGCCGGGTCTATTGGCCGGCGAAGGCAACGGGTCCAGCCGTGCACGAGATGTTACACGGGGCGCCCATAAGTCCTGGCCGAGCACTTTCGGCCACGTGGCCTCATAGTGGCGGGCTTGTGTGGCTGGATGACCTCAACTGGGTTGACGCCCGTACATCAATACTAAATGATGTTTAAAATTCTATTATCAGTGTGTATATATGTCCCGTTATATTTGGTATAAAGAACTTTGTATCACAAAAACTCTTGTAGTTTAGTGGTATTGTGGCTTTCTTTTATGAGAAGAACTAGGGTTTAGAGTCTCCTTTTTCCTATTGTTCCAACTATTGAATTATAAAAAAGAACTCATCATCATATCATTTTAATTTGTATTATGGACAAGTTCTTAAAATATCTTTAATCTCTCCTTAATTAGCTCATTGTCTGGGACAAAAATGTTGTACTCTCTTTTCTTATATGTAGGAAAATTCAATACAAATTAGTAATTAGCTCATTTTTTTAATAAAAAAAATCGTATAGGAAACGACAATATATTTGTCACTAAAATTTGTATTGCAATCTTTCATGATATACTTACATTAATGAAGAACCCACAATAAAAGATAAACAATTTTAATACCATAAATAGGGGCTTTCAAGGTCCAATTCCTTACTTCAAGTTCCACAGTTACTCAGATACTCAGAGCTAGCTGTTTTCTTTCTCTTATACTTTAATTAGTCTTCCAAATTTGTGCATAACACTATAAATCTCAATTAAGATGAAAACAAAATCAACAAAATAAGATTGGTAACAAATCAAAATGATCCTCTCCATTATCCAAATCATTGTCCCAGTACTTTTTTTTTTTTGGTATTAAACCCAGCTTTGCCTTCATGGTTTCTATTTTAAGCTCTACTTTCTTTGTTGCAGGGATTTGTTTATAAAAAATTTGTATTTCTCAGCGGAAAGTTTAATGTTTTTGAATCAAAACCATGGCCTATTCATTGAGAAGCAGGAAAAATAAGAAAATCTATGTGTGTTCAAGCGGTTCATCAGACAGTGACTCAGGTTATTCTGATCCTGACTACACAAGGATTAGACCTCGAAGACAAGCACAACAAAACAACACTAATAAGTGCAATAAGAAACTGTCCACAGACGTTAAAATGGTGGAAGTGAGGGCTGCATGTTCAACTGTGAGGCCAAGAAGGGGTCGTCCTACTAAGAAGAGAGCAGATGAAGAAGGAAAGAGAAGTTTTGAAGTTGGAGAAAGTTCAAGGAGAAGAAGACGAACTCCTTATTCGCTTATGAAACGCGCTAGATGTGCAAATAAGACTGGACCAACTGAGTCAAAAAGAACAATCTTGTCATGGTTGATAGACTTGAAGATGATTGAGGAAAAAGAAGAAGTAGGATACATGGATGATCCTTGTCAACAAAACATATTGCTTAAGGGAATGATTACAAGGGCTGGGATATTATGTAATTGTTGTAATAAGGAGATAACAGTGCGGGGATTTGAAGATCATGCTCATAGTAATGTGAAAAGACCTTATGCGAACATTTTTCTATTGGGGAGAAAGGTTTCCCTCCTGAGATGCCAAATTCATGTCTTGGATGGGATCAGGAAATCAAGGCATTGTGGATTTAACCTAATTGAGCCTAGAGAGACTGATGTAGACAAATATGATGATGCTTGTGTCATCTGTGCAGATGGAGGGGACTTGATATGTTGTGATAATTGTCCTTCCACAATTCATATAGATTGCACGAATTTGAAGGTCAGCAGTTTCTTTCACAGTTAAAATGTCTTCTAGGAAAATTTACTCTTTTTTTTCTTATGAATTGTTGTTTTGTTTCTAAAATTGTGTGTGTAATTGGACTTCGAACTTTAGAGAATTCCTCAAGATGATTGGCGGTGTCCTTATTGTGTTTGCAAATATTGTGGCAATTGCGGCTATGCAAATGATGAATTATTCCAATGCTTTCAATGTCAGAAGAAGTGTATGTGCTTCATACCTTTTATTTGGATTCTTAGCTTCTTTGAAGTTCTTTTTATTTTTTAAATTCTAAAGTGACAAATCCTAATTTGTGCTTCTTGTAGATCACTGGTCATGTCATCTTGAAGTCGAAGTAGATATTAATCGCCCATTGACTCCAGACAGGTCCCCTAACGTAAAATCATTTTGCCAGCTGAGCTGCAAGGAGGTATGCTAATGTTCTCTACACATTTTTATTTGAGAATGTCTAATTCTTTTGAGTATTGTTGAAAGGATGCTGACATAAGTTCTGCCAAAGATCTTGGAGCACTTGGATAGAGAACTCAGAGTTAAAAATGAGTTAGGCGGAGGACTCTCTTGGACTCTTGTCCGCCAAACAGATCTACATTTAGCTACAGAGCCTACAAATATTGATCATTTTCAGCAGATTGTAGAATGTAACTGCAAGATAGCAGTTGTGTGGGATATGATGAATGGGTCATTTGATCCAATCATAGATCGCCACACAAACACAAATGTGATTCATAGTGTCATATACAATCGAGAGTAAGCAGCCCTATGAATTCTTCCTTAGATAGCTATAACTTGTTCTACATCTTATTCAGTCTAATATTGCTGCTTTTTATCAACATGTTTGGCATTTAGTTTTTGAAAAACATTATCTGTTCACCTGTTCTTTATTCTCATAGTCTATAGTTTTAAGTTCAAAAAAAAATCTGATAGCTCAACAATCCTTTATTTTCAGATCCAATTTGACTCGCATAAACTTTCAACGCTTTTATACTGCTATTCTTGAGAAGGATGACGAAATAATCTCGGCAGCATCTCTGAGGTATGTCCATTATATGTGAGGTATTTTTCTGTATGTGCTGGCAAGCTTCTATACATGGAGCTTTAGAAAATCACCCTTTAAACTAAAATGATTGCCCTCATGGTTCTACAGAATACATGGGACAAAGATTGCAGAGATGCCCTTCGTTACAACCAATGAGAAGTATAGGAATCAAGGGATGTGGCAAAAGCTTCTGCTAGCGATTGAATCTGTAAGTTGTTGAATAAGGTTCTCTATTGCGTGTAAATATATCCCAAATATGAATATAATAAATAGAAGAAACGAAGCAATTTTTTTTAAATACACAGCAACAAAAGGCTGTCTCACACAACTTAGATTCTGCTTTAGTTTGAACCTTTTTCTGGAATTTCCGATAAAACCCAATAAAATGACAAATTGTGCTTGAACAAGCTGATTGACTCATCTATCATGTTTTATAACATATACTGTTTTGAAGATTTTTAAAGTAGTTTGAGTTTCCATGCTTTTAGTTGTAAGTAGCATAGCAAGAACTACTTATAAGTTGTAACAGGTCAGTAGGTTACAGTTGAAATAGATGATAGTGTACCAATATTTTGTGTCTTACAATTGATATTCAGCAAAACGTGTTGCCACTGGTTGCATCGAAGATCCTAGATTTTAAGGCTGAGCAGATTGCTTAAAAAACTATCCACCATGAAAATGTTTCAGAAACAGCTCATTGATGATATGTTTCCCTACAATGAGAAGCCATCTATTTGAAATCATAGTAATTAGGCTACACACAAAAACACACCTATATCTGTTTTCTCTGGAGCAAAGTTGAATAAATATCTTTCAGTCCCTCGAGCCTTCTACTTTTACTTAACGATCCGGCGTGGTCCATTGGTCCTTCTGGGAACAAGCTCTCATGCTGATCTAACTTTCAGGTCCTTCACTTTCTTAAAGTCGAGAAATTGATCATTCCATCAATTGAAGATCTAGTTCCAATGTGGAAACACAAATATGGTTTTTCACAAGTCGAGGATTCCGTAATGAATGAACTGAAATGCTTCAACACATTGATGTTTACAAGGGCAGTCAGATTACAGAAATCCATGTACAAACCTGTCGTAAAATCAGATGGTGGGGACTCTGAACCTCTCTCTCTCTCCTTCTCTTCTCTCTTGTGTGTACTATTTCCATCCTCACCACTTCTTAGGCTTCCTTTTTATTCTCCTCTCTTTGCAGCTATGGAAGTTGATGGAGTTGGGAACAATGACAATCAGAATGGAGAGGATGCAAAACAAAAGCAGACAAATCATGTGGAGCAGAATGGAACGGAGGTTGATGAAGTCAAGAACAATGACAATATGGCGTTGCAGGATGGAACAAACATGAGCCAGAACCAAACAAAGCTGCTACTTCCTGACTTAAATGATGAAGCTCCTGAAGAAGAGCCACTAGTACCCATACCCATGGAATAAAGAGTAATTCTTTAGTACTTTGGAAGTGTTGTGGTGCAGTATTCTCTACTCTCACTTTATAGTGGGTCTTGCTATTTAAATTTATGATATGATCCATCATTCATATGAGAAGAAAGAATATCACATCATTATACTTCAGGAGAGAGTGGCTGAACAAAATCAAGCCAACATCCTCTTACTATAGTGTTAACATGCAAGTATTTGTTATCTAGTTTTTACTTGTTGACTGCAAGGGAAGTACTAAGGATTTTTTATGATCAAGATTTTAGGATTTTTGATGATCCCCTTCGGATCTTTCTATGTTATTGTAATATGACTCTATTGGCATGTATGCTTTAGGGAAACCAACCAATGTGCAGACAAGCTGACAAAGAAGGGAGCCATGCAAGATGATTTTATGATTTTTGATGGTCCCTTTGTGGATCTTTCTATGTTATTGACATGTGATTCTATTGGCATGTAATTTGAGAGGCTCTGCTTCACCTCTCTAGTTTAATCATATTGCAAGCCTTTTCTATCAACAACCAAAACAAAAAAAGTTGATGCACGTGGGCCATCAAACTATACTATAACCATAAACTAATAATTCATTAGTACTTTGATAAAAAAATAAAAAAAATTGGTAACATTTTGAGATTTTTCTAAAGTTGCAACATAATTAATATTGGAAAATATTTAGTGTTTATGTCAAAGAAGCATGGGTGCGAGTGCAGGTGCGGGTGCGGGACTCGGCAATTTTTGAAAAAATAGGGTGCGGGTGCGGCATGATGCGGCAGTTAAAAAATTATTAAAAATATTTTTATTTATATTTTCTATATATTTTTACTATTAAAATATTCTTAAAAAATACATTACTATGGCCTTGTAATCTAAATATGTCAAAAACAAGCGATAATATAAAAAGTTAAATATTTTTATTCAAAATTGTAATCTATACTCTTTAAGAGGGAATTGTCAAGTATCGAATTAGAAATAAAATTATCAATAATTTTCCTTTTTATATATAAAAAAATTAGACAAAGTATATTTGTATCAGTTTTAATAATAGTTTATTGTATTTATCTATCATATAATAGATTAATTAATTTAATGACTAATAACAAAGTAAGAAAAATCACACCTGGGGTCCCATGTGTAGTACTTGTAGCAAACTGTAATCTAAATTGAAGTGTAGGCTGAGGAGTATAACTTTGCTTTAGAATACAACTTGGAAGTGCAACCCATCACGTGTAGGACTTAAAGCAGATTGTAAAGAATATATTTTTTGAACAAATAAACCACTGGCGGGTTGAACGAAGAAGTAAAGAAAAGAAGAAAAAATAAAAAGCAAAGCAGATCAGCAAAGAGAGAGAGAGAGAGAGAGAGAGAGAGAGAGGATGAAGAAGAGACCCATTATGGTGGTGCTCTAATTTTTTGCCTAGAAAGAATCCTAGATGCAGATCAGCAGAGCTTGGTGGTGCCATCTGTGATTGTGCTCTAACGATTTCTGCCTTTTTTTGGCTGTGTCGGTAAGTTTCGGCCGCTGACTGAAACGATCTAATTCAGCCGATATAACTTGATTCTGGCCGAATCGGCTCGATTCAACGCGAATCGAAGTTGAGTTGACGCGAATCCGAAAAAAAAAAAAAAAAAAAAAAACTCAATTGTGCCACCGATGCGCCGTCGGTGGCCGCACCCCGCGTCGGACGCCGGTGCGGCACCCTCCGAGCCACGTAGATGCTTCATAGGTTTATGTACACTAGTATCATGCCCGTGCCAATGTATGGTTTAATGAAAAATTATATATAAACATATCAAAATCAATATATATATAAAAGCAGATACCTCATGCGAGAATGCATGAGATCCTGCCATGTGGTTCTCTAATCTTGCATTTAGCATTTTTAATCTATTTTTGTTAAGTTGTTTTTACTGTTACCCTAAGAGTCACATTAACCTATTTTTACTATTATATAAAAGATGGCCAGTGTTAATACATCGGACATTATCAGCCTCAATTAAATGGAAAATGAGGAAGCTATAAAAACAAAGGCTTTCAACATTTACTGAAATCCCATCGTAATTTGCAACTTAGCTGTCATTTCTCCTTCTACATAATTTAGTAGTTTCATATTGCCAGCCTCTTGGTATTCTTCATAAAATGGTTGTTCTTACGTTCCAATTTTATTCGTCATTAATTTATCCAACTTCAGTTACTGCCTCTATCTCTTGCCTCTTATCTTCATCAAAGTTAAACCCCCTCAAATGAGATTGCCCAAAAAAGGTAGATAATCACTACTCAAGAAGATAGAGAACAAGAACTTGATGGCTAAAAGAGACCGTCACAAATACAAAAGAAGCAGTCTTCAATGGAAGATCAACTTTATAGGTCACATGTTTAATGAAATTTCTCTTAGACAGGTGGTTTGTAATCCTTTGATTCTTTTTTTTTTTTTTCCCCCCATTCAAATTCAATCTCACTCTGTCTCTTACTAGCTCTCTCCTTCCTAGATCTTATTTTTATTTATTCCCCTTCTCTATTTCTCTCTTTTTACCCTTCTTTCTCTCTCTATTTTTTTTATGATTAATGAAAACCCTGATCCTTTGCCAAGTCCATTGGTTTAAGCCCCCACTTGGGTCACAAACCCACATAACTGAGCTCAACTAAATAGTAATACATATTACTTGATAACAGTCATTGTGGTAGAGCACAGTTTGGTGGCTTAGATTTTATCTTCTAACTCATATATATATATTCTTTTGGAATTTTGATTATATGTTTTTGACTTATTGTTGCATGCCATATGTTCATTGGAAATTTCTTTTTGATGTGATGTGAAATTTCATATTTTATATGAGCTACGTTCTTTCCATATTGTGATCATTGTTTAAGGTTGATTTCCTTGAAAATTATTTTTTGGTTGGAACAAAGATTATGGTGGTTCAATTCAACTTATATCAAAGTCTTTTGACTAAATGGGTAAAAGGGATTTGGCTAATTGGTGAAAGGCATTTTTCCACATTAAATTAGCCAAACAACTCAAATCTTTGGTATGCCTTTATTGCTTTAAATGTTTAAGATAGATTCAATGCAGAATTGTAAGAATTAAATTCAATGGATTGGTTAATTTGATATTTTGTCTCTACACATTTTTCCAATCAATACATTCTCTTCATCAAACTTTTTTGTCATTAAACTTACAGGAATATTTTAGAAGGGAAGGAAGAATAAGAGGTGGTGGAGGAACTTTTTGAGATAGTGTGGATGTTGTGGAGTTAAAGAAATTAATGACTTTTTGAATAGCAGTACAAACTGCCTGGTGTGATGGCCAAAGAGGCCATATGTTTTGCTGCGAGACTACAAGACCTATAATGATATGATTGCACATAAGAATCCACCAATCAAGCATAAAAAACAACCTCCTCAAGAGATGTTCTTGATGATAAATTTTGATGGAGCAATTTTTAAAGAACAAAGCACATTGGGAGCAAGAGTTTTTATTCAAGATGATAATCGGTACCTCATTGCAGCATTGAGATAGGTGCAATTGGGATAGGTGCAAGAGATATCATCTTAGAGGGAGATTTAGCAAATGTTATTGACAAGCTATGATTCGAGGAGGAAGATAATTCATGCTGGGAGCTATGGTGGAGGAAGAAATACTAAGAATGAATCTGTTCAAGCCATGGAAGGTAAGCTATTCTAGGTGAGAGGCGAATCAACATGCATATGTATTGGCATGGCTTGCTTATTGATTCGCTAAACACTGATGAAATGAAAATGAATAGTATTTAATTCAAGTTATATATATTTGATTAGTTTAAGGGGAAAAAAAGAGACCAATACTCCAACATACTATGTCTCTAAAATGCTTCCAAAGAAGCAAAGTTTCAGTTGCTCCATATATTCTATGCTAGTTTTGATATATGATTCTATTTGTTTCACTTTGTATGTCATTTGTTTTGACTCTTTATTTTTTTCAATATTATTATTGCTTCATTTTCATTGATTTTTTTTTTTTTTTTCCATTGTGTACCCTTATGATCACTATTACATTTGTAGAAGTTTTTATATCAATATCAATTTTCTGTCATTAGATTTGATCCATATATTTTCACCCTAAGCGTGTAATAATTTTAATAAATTTAATGCAAAAATTGGTAGGAGGACGATTACTAATCTACTGTCAACACCTTGGTTCATTTACACTTCTAATACCTATTGCATTGAGTGTTTTTATCTTGTCATGAAGTATAATATAATAGTTGAATAAATTTATTTTGAAAAATTGCTGATTTTCTCAAAATTTGTTGCAACTTCAGTTATATTTTTTTTCCTAGAGGATATTAAAAATAAGTAGATATGGGTTTCACCGTTTCAGATTAGTTTTTTACATATCTAAAATTCTCAACCGTGTTTAAGGCAATAATCAATGAAGCAGGAGCCTATGTTGCAAAAAAAAAAATTGTGCCATGTATCTTTCTATTTTGAAAGAACAACATTCTTTTCATTTAGCTTTCACAGCCGCCATTTTAGTTTGAGTAAACTTAACAATTTAAAATATGGTCATGAGGTTCATATTCTTTTGTATATTAATCCTAACAAATTATACTTACTCTATTTTTAAAAACATGTAATGTAATTGAAACTAATTCCTCAAGCATTATAATTTCTCATAAAATATTTTAAAATAAATTAATACTGCACCCGTGCATCGCACGGGAACATTGGCTAGTTATATAATAATTATTGAGCAACACTTTTTTTTAAAAAATTTTATAAACTAATAATTATTGAGCCACTTGAAACTTTAATAAATCTTTACTTAAAATAAATTAACTATTTAAATGAGTCAGATGACCAAAAAATAAAAATAAAAGTGTAATACACACATATATTAAGGCACTTGGTACAAGCACAAGGTGTGGTGTGTAAATTTTACCATATCAAAACATGAAATTAATATATATATATATATATATATACACATATATATAATAAAAATAAGTAAAATAAATATTAAACTTTATTTTAAATTACTTGAAACTTTTTGAACTTTAGTTGGAGTAAAAATTAAATTCCTTGAAACTTAGGTAAACGATTGGTATTTTGATAACAAATTTTTACATTGAGTATTGTTGTAAATTACTTGAAACTTTTCTCAATAAAATTTTAGTTGAGGTAAATTTTAAATTCCTTGAAACTTAGCTAGAATTCTATGTAGAGTACACTATTGGTATTGAAATTTAACATAAGATAATAAAAAATATCAATAATTAAAAAGAGCATAGAAAATTGTCTCAGATGAAAGATCATCACTTGGCGCAACCATGACTTTTAGGATGATATCAACCAAAGTTTGGATTGTATTTTTTCAAACTTGGTTTGATAGATAATCAAGCTTCAAGTGTGAGCTTAAGTTTAGTTTAGTTTAGTTTAGTTGACAAATGAGCTTAAATAAGCATCTTTAACGGATTAGCTCTATTTTCAGAGAGAAAAGATAATGCAAAATTTATTAAGACAACAGAACAAATGACAACAAATCGAGTAACAAAACAGAATTCAAATCGGGAGGGGTATCATCCATTCATACAATAGTCATCTGCTTCAAGAGCTTTCCACCAGAGCATGTGCGAGAGCCATTACCCTGAAGTTTAACGTGGGAGATGGAAGGCCAACTTGGAGCTGACGCTAACCTCTGTGTTTCCAAGAGAACATCACCTTAGCTAGACTAATTAAGTGCAGGTGAAGACAGAGTAGAAATAATGAGAGAAGAGTCGCCTTCGAACTAGGGTTGTAAATGAACTAAGCCGATCATGAACAACTCAGGCTCGGCTCGATAAAAAACTTGTTCATGTTCGTTTGTTTGTAAATAAGCCAGACTTGAGCTTTAGTTTTAGGCTAGTTTAATAAACAAGCCGAGCTCAAGCAAAAAAATTTGTTCACAAACAAGCTCGTGAGCTATTAGGCTTGATACACAACAATTCAAGTATGGACTCATTTATAAGTTTATATATGTAAGTTAAATATACTCATTACACCTATTTTAATAATGATATTGTCAACATGAGACTATTACCTATATTTCCTTAATTTTTTTTTCCTTCCTTTAAATTGATCAAGAACCACTTTAAACCATAGTTAATTTTAAAAGTAAATAAATAATTATGTAGGCCACATATGATTCTTCCTTATCAATCATCTAAAGTAAAGTTATGAAACATGTTATTATTTTCTCAATTATAATAGTTACAAATAGGTATTTTTCTAGTCCTTCACCATTTAATGTGAATGTAAAAATTGTATTTTAAACAATTTTTGAACCTGTAGATAAGGAATGATAAATGAATGAAGTTAATTATGTAAATTATTAATTTGAATAATGACTAATCCAAAGTAGGACTAGATGTATGATAAAATAAGTATACTATATTCTTTTTCATTTTTCTTAATGTTAGAAATTTAAGCATTTGATAAAATAATTTTTTTAGATCTCAAGCTCAACAACTTGACCTGAGCTCAAGTTTGAACTTGATATTAAGCTTAAGTTTGGCTTGACTAATTAATCGTGCCAAGCCAAGCCAAGCCAAGTTCAAGTTTTTTTACTTTTCATGAACTCAAGCTCAAACACTATTTTTAGGCTTGTCACAAGCTCAAGCTAAGCTTAAACTTTTGATTTTTCCTAACGAGCTAAGCTTGAACATGCACTACTCGACAAAACTCGACCCGTTTACGGCCCTATATCGAACACGACATTGTGCCTGGCTGCTATTGCCTCAACAGCTTCCACAGAGTGAAAATGTGGTACGCATTGGGTCAAAGACGCCAACGCCATCATCTCGTCACTACTGTTCCTAATCACAACTTCAACCCCAGCTGCCTACGATCCTGGAAAAAGAGCCCAATTAGCCTTAAGCCAATGCTCATGTGGTGCCTCCAACCTCGTTCATGGGCGATTTATGGTCTTGGATTGCCCCAACTGATCTTGTAGTGGCGTGAAATCAGTCAAGAAAAAAGTGGTAGTTCATTAATGTCTTTGATACCCAAGTGTTCATGTTTAATATGGATGTTATTTCTCCTTTGCCACAAGAGCCAAGATTTAACAGCAACCAAGCTCAGGGGATGTGGATCATGATCTGCAACAAGTTGATATCATATACTGGGTATTATAAAAGTTGATATTAACCAAAGTTTTATCTGCAACTAGGCGCTCAGAATAAGATTGGCATGTAATTCATCCTAACCTCAAACGACATTTATCTAATTTTGGGTAGATATTCTACAGCCAAATTTTGACCAGCAAATATTCAATGCTTTTTTTTTTTTTTTTTTTTTAACAATTTTTTTAGTAAAGATTCAGTGCTCTTATGGAGAAACCACATCATAAAGAAACTCTACTGCTTACGATTGTAGAAAAGCTTTCCCATGCTGTTAAATAAAGCTAGGAGAAGCAAAAGGTACTACGAACAGTTGACACAAAACAGAAAAACTAGTCGCAAGCTCCAAGGGAACAAAATGGGAGAAGTCATAATCAATTGCACTTGATGATAACAAAAAAGTTTGAAGGGGTGCCCTCGTAACATGATAACAAGGGTGTATGACTGACTTCACATCTTAAAATAAATAGACAAATAAAAGATTAGGTCTACCATAGATCAAACCCCTCTCCCCACCAGAGAGAGAGAGAGAGAGAAGAAAAGAACAGGGAAAAGAAAACAGGAACTGATCTATAACATATTTTACAATCAATTCTATAAGAAAGAAATGATAAGATTAGGATTAGGGTGTTGGTTATGCCACCCATGGGTTGAAAAGGCCAAACTAAACTTATTTGAATTCTTTTCTCCACAGATAAAAAATGAGGCCCGTTTAAATAAGAATACAGCACCAAGGGCAGCCCTCGATACACTTCTTTGTATGCAAAAGAATATGAATTACATTTCTGGTCTAATTATGATTGACAAATAGGCAAGAATAGTTGGAGGAAAAAAATAAATGTAAAAGAAAATCTTTGTTTCTCTTTAAGGCCGAAGAAGTTAATCATCTCGTCTTTAGCTTTTCATAACATCTGATCCCTCATCTCGGCATTTTTCAAGAACTAAACTACAGTTGTTCATTGTGCAGGCATCAAGAAGACCATGATTCCAAAGTTTGATCATGAATAGCCTCCAACACCTGAGCCCATAAGCATATATATGCAAATTTCAGATATTTATGAAGTTATTATATAAATGCAACATCTATCAATTCAAGAAACTAGGTGTTCTACGGGTACTTGATCTGCAATGCACAGTGCAACTCAGTACAAAACAGGTTTGGAGATGCCATCAGTCTTTAATAAAAAGGCTTGAGCAGTAAACTGTTCCAATAGAATGTGATGGCTATCAATGAAAGCATATTCATTCAAGAAGCATTTGAAATGTCATTCAATAGCAAAAGTATTAGATTGCCATCCCCTTTAGGTCATTAAATTTCTTTCAAGTAAATGCAAGAAAAACATCTTATTTGAACATCATCACTATTGGTTTCGAGTCTAGGAACTTTCCAGTGAACTATACACCAATGAGCTCTAACTTAAATGATGCCACTTATGGGGGACGGTGATGTCATTGGTTCAAGACTCGATAGGTACATGTGTAAATTATCAACAAAAGAATTTCAAATGATCTACAGAAAGAACCCCTACATCTAAAACATGACTTAGAAAAAAAAAAGTTCCCATACAAACAAGTCAGTAATTTTACTCCTACTCTTTCAAGAAATTACATTTTTCATTAAAAGAGAAAGAATTCTATTATTTAGCAATAGTAAAAGTACAGAATTCTATTGATGAATAGGAATAACCTCTAACAAAGACCAAGGACACAGGTAATATACAATAAATTTGCACCCAAATTTTCATATTCCAGTTTGTACAATATAATTTTATCACATTGACTTAATGTTTCACAACTCGGATGCAATTCCACCAAGTATCTTGGATACCTATCACCCATAAAAATGATATCTGATAGATAAAAAAGTTCACAAGAACCACCCACCCAAATGAAAAGGAACAAGTGTCAAAATTCATTTAACAACTAAAAAAGATTAGCATATGAATAATAGATAAAATTCCTGGTTGTCTGTATTTAGCAGGGTCAATGAATGAACATTAAGTCAAAGAACTTTAAAGCTGCTCAAATCATTAGGGCAAAATTTGTGACAAAAGTACCAAAAGAGTGCTGGGGATGAGATCAGCTCTTGTTTATGAAGCTTCGAGAACGCCTCACATGCCCAGGGAACATGACCATCTGCCAGTACCCTGCCAGAAAAAAAGTAGAAATTTTTTTTTTAATAATAATTTTCTCTTCTTCTTTTTTTAAAAGTTCCTTACAAGAAACTAACGTTAAAAGTTGCATGTAGCTGCATTTGAATTTCCATTAAACACTAAAACAGAAGGGAATAAGTAATCAGAGAAAAGAAGAAAAAAATTGAGAAACATCAGAATGCTTTACAAGACAAGGCATAATAACTACCTTTGCTTTCTTACAAATGAGTTCCAAAGATGCATAAGCTTCTTTTCATCTTTGGTAACATCCACAAAATCATCGAGCATCTGCAACAGAATGGTTTGCTCTTAAATTCTGAATCCCAAAAGTGGATAAGGATAACAACTAATTTGGGCAAGGTTCATCCAAACAAACCAGATGTACAAAACCAAACCAAAGTCAAGAAATTCCTTTACCAAGCCAACTCCTCCAGATGTTAAATATGATAGAGATATTAAATTATGAAAATTAAATAAATAAGGAGTGCCAATACAGCATAAGCAAGCCAATGAACAGGAAAAGTGGTACTTGGTAAGAAAACCTTGATTTGACTCAAATATGTCAAATATCAATGTTGCTATTGTCTAAACCCTATACATAGTTAGAATACAACAACCTCCATCCTAAATAACAGATTTCAATCCCACTACCGCTTGAATTATCAAGTAGGCAGAAATCTATTGACAGATGTTTTCAACATTCTAACATATTTACTTTCCTATTAATTAGTCAAAAGGCCAAATAAGTCAATCAACTCATAGCTAGGGCATGTTAACATCATTTTTTCACCACTAACACAACTTGTATAACTGGAGAATAAAATCACTTAAATGAAGATTCCTTAAAGCAAAGTACATAAGCTCTTTTAACATTTTAAAATTTCTACAAAATGTGTCAAGCAGGAAAGGCAGGCTCTACTACTGTAACAAGAATCACAATTTAGAAAAAAGAAGTAATACAAATCCATAAAATCATCAAGCATACCCTTCGATCTTCAAGGTCTGCAACATCGTCATCAACTTCATCTTCACTATCCTGATCCGAAAGTACTTCATCTAATGCCATAGGCTGAGTACAAAAATGAGATTGCATTAGAAATCAAACTAGTCATCAGTCTTAACATATCGTTGGTGTAGATTGAGAACATAGTAAAACTCCAAGTAGCCACAAGAAAAAGCAAATCATGTCTCTCAAGAAAGATATTCACCGAAATTGAAATCAGATATTTCTTGTAACAACTAGCACTTTCAAGTGCACAATAACCAAAAAATAATTTCCCAAGAAAGATTCAATTAGAAAACACAACTTATTTTTTAAGTAATAACTTTGTTGAAAAAAGAAAAGGAAAGACACAGAAAAGTGCCAAACCTTTCCAAAGATTACAAATTCTAAAGATATAAAATCTATAAAATCAACGAAAGATATCGACAAGATTCCCCCCATGGCATGCATTCAATCATACAAGAATCACAAAGATAGGTTCCTTGATTACAAAACTAGAACATTCGACTCCATCAAAGACCCTCTTGTTTCTTTAAATCCAAAGATTCTCTCATAATGCATAACGGCACAGCATGCCAACCCTTAGCACTGCTATGGCAATGAAGGTGTCCTCACTGACATTCCAAGAGGTCATACACAGATTTTGGCATCACCCAAACTATCCCAAACAATGTAAAGATGAAAGACTAAATATCTTATGCTAAGGAGCAGTGAGAAGTACATGTCAACAGATTCCTCGCTTCTTTTACACATATATCACCAATCTATTATCAATAGATGCCTCTTGTGAAGATTATCAATATTCAGGAACTTTCTATGGTTGCAGTCCACACAGTCCACACAAAGCTATTAATGTGGACTGTACTTATCAAAAAAATACAACTATCAGCTGAAATTATTACAATTAAGCTATAAGTGTTAATAATTCTATTTAAGATTCTAAATTAAGATTACAAGTGAGTATGCATCCAATATCCTATAACTCAGACAAATAACAAAACAAATAGATGAAGAAGCAAAATTCTAAAATAAAAAAAAAATCTAAAAAAATCTAAAAATCACTGATCACCTGAACTCTATGAGAGTGAAAGAACTGTCGTTTCTGCAGGAGGACACGGCTGGAAAAACAAAATTGTGAAAAGTACATAAATAAAACAGCATGCCAAAGAATTATGCTTTTTTTTTTTTTTAAAAGGAAAAAAATCTCTAGATAATCCTAGTATTTGTGTGCAGAGTTAGTAGTGCCTTTCATGATGTAAAAGCACTTCTAAAAATTAAGCATATCATTATTACAAGTAGAAGTCTATTTCAAGTAATGACCATAAGACAAACAAGCAATGGGTTGAAATTAACAATTGTTCAAAACTTCCAACTTTACGTAAGCCAGACAAAGATCCAAACTTTTATACTATCTTTGTAAAGTGGTGAAGGGTTGAGGATTGGGGTTAAATGCTAGGTACAAATCTCACAAAAGGCAATGATGATGGTAGCAAAAGAAATCAAAATCAAAATCAAAGTTTTGTTGAGCGCATAGGACTTTTTATAGCAAGCTTGCTCAACTCAACTTAACTAAGCCTCAATCCCAATTAAATTGGGAATGGCTTTGTAAATCTTTTTTAAATTAATGCCACATGTATCATTGTTCGACATTCCATCCTATCTATACTCACATTCTTTGTCATGTACTAAGTGTGGGTAAAAGTCTCAAGCGTACTTAAGCGCATAGACCAGTCCATAGAGCCTAGGTACAAAGCGCAAGTGTGCACTTGTAAGCTCATACTTTTTCAAATATAATGAACAACAACCTCTAATAGAAAATTAAAAAATAAAATAAAAAAAAGCTTTACAGTAATATATATTGCCTATTAGCCAAGACCTTGTAGCTCAATGGCATTTCCAAGTGTCCTTTACAAGTCTCCTTTACAAGGAGAACTGGGGTTCAAATTTCCCCTTTTCACTTGTAACAAATGAATTATCGAAAAAAAAGTAATATATTTTGTTGGGCAAGTAGTTGTAGAGGAATGGTTTTGAGACAGAAGCATTATAGAGAAGGGTTATAGAGGCGAAATATGGGAATGTTTGGGGTGTTTGGTGTACTAAAAACATGACAAGTGCTTATGGTGTTAGTCTCTAGAGGTTTATTAGAAGTGGCTAGTTGAACTTCTCTAAACTCCTACAGTATGATGTAGGTGATGGTACTAGAGTGAAGTTTTGGAAGCATGTGTGGTGTGGGATTGTTCTCTCAAAGAGGCTTTTCCAGAACTTTATTGTCTTAGTAAGGCAAGGGACTCTTTTGTGGCAGAGGTTATGTCTTTTTTTGGTGGGAGGATTCATTGGAATTTTCACTTTCGTCGTCCATCGTAGGATTGGGAGGAAGAATCTTTTGATTGGTTTATGGATACTGTTTACTCTTCCAAAGTGTGGGGGGTGGCCCTGATAAGGTTCTTTGGAACCCAGTGAGGAGTAGAGGTTTTGAGGTTAGAAGTTTTTCTTTCTTTCTACCCTACTACTTGCTCTTTCCCTTACAGGTTGGTGTGGCAATTGAAGGTTCCTCCAAGGGTGGCTTTTTGTTCATGGTCAACTTCTTTAGGTAAGATTCTTACAACTGGTAACCTTCGCAAAAGACATATTATTATTCTTGATTGGTGTTTTACATGTATAAAAGGTGTGGAGAGTCGGTGGATCATCTTCTGCTTTGTTGTCCCATATCTTTTGAGATGTGGTCCTTGGTGTTGTGTTGTTTCGACTTCAGTGGGTTATGCCTCTTAAGGTAATTGAGTTGTTTGAATCTTGGCAAGGTAAATTCGTGCAACATTGCAATATAGATTTTTGGAGACTTGTGCCGCATTGTTTGATGTGGTGTATTTGGAGTGAAAGGAATGCTAGATGTTTTGAGGGATGCAAACGGTCCTTACTAGAGATTAAGTCATTTTTCTTACATACTCTCCTTGATTGGAGTGTGGCTTTGTCACATTATTCTTATTTTGCCCCCCCGACACATTCCCAATGTACTTGGGTTGGTTATTTTTTATATATAAAATTTTCAGTTATCTATCAAAAATGTTTTGTCTATTAACTCAAATCAATAATAAAATTAAACAAAATTTGAATGTTCAAATTTTCCACAAGTTACTTCAATCTCTTAAAATTTGTTTATAGTATATTTGGAAAAATTAGCAATGCACAATATGAGAATAATGTAGTCATATAAAGTTTAAACATAGCATTTGATATAATTCTCGACTGGTTTATAAAATACTTAATCAAAATGAAGTGTGTCTATATATATATATATATTTGATAAGTAATTCGGAGAGAAAATAATCAAAATGAATTATATGATTCAATCAATATATATCCAAAAGGTAAAGACCAAAAATCACACAACAGTAAATTATACTTGTTCATGTATTTTGATAAATAATCAAAAAATTGTTTGTGTAGTACACCACCTTAAGAATAGTGTTTGTATAATAAATCAAAAGCCCATGTCATTTCCTCCAAGATTGAGATGTCAATTTTAATGATTTATATACTTTTTAGCAATTAAAAAAAAATGCCTAGGTGTGATTCTTCGAAAAGCACCAAAAAGGCGCACCTCTTTAAATGAGGCTCCCTTTGGGCAAACAAAGTGTTTATATCATGAGGCTTTGCTCTTTGAACAATACGGGTTGCTTTAAGCTTCCCTCACTCTTCATGACATACAAAATATTGTTATAAATCATAAAATTCTATACATTTTGACCGAACTTCCAATTAAGAGATTTTTTTTTTGGTCTTATTTTGAAGATTTGTAACTTACCAGGGATCAGCTCCTAGCTTCATTTGCAGGGACCTTGTTTGTGCGTGGGGTTACTTAGAGAATCCATTCCGCTGTTTCAGATTTCCTTTCTTCTTGTACAAAATTTTTATTTTCTGTTTTCTTGTCTGCTGTTTGTACATATTTTTTCTGGCTACTTCATTTTTTTAATGAAGTAGTCTTCTCTTAATACAATTTTTCTTACCTATAAAAATATATATATATTTGGAGATTCTTACCTCACCCCTACAAGATTAATATAATCATTGAACTCTAGAGTAAGCCTATATTGTTAACATTTCACTGATTTTTTCCTTGTTTCTATTTTTCTGTGGCATGCAAATAAAATTGAACTCCTATGATGTGGAACGATTTAAGCCCAAATAAAATAAAATAAATAATAGGCTCACTAGTCCATTGTTTTGAATTTCTCTATGTTATGTTCAATCTTTTATTATGTCTTTAATATTTTTAAAGGTCATGTGACTTTTATTGATGTTAGATGGTTAGGATTTAATTGTTATATGTAAGATAAAGGGATAGAATTCTAGGGTTCCTAGAATTTGTTATGTTCCTAAAATCTATTACAAATAGCCTCTTTTGAATCGTTGTAGGCAACTTTTCTCATTTACCTTACGAAATTTCAATGTTGAATATTTCTTGAGTTCTTTGGGCCAGGAAATTGATATTTGGTTGTTCCAACTTCAATTCTATTATCTTTTTCTTTACTTTAATCTCGTTAGTTGCGGGAATTTCTGATAAACCATTTTTTTATAATAAACACAAGTTCTTACCACCACAGCACAAAAATTTATTAACTATCAATCATAATAAAAGTCATAAATTTTCTTGCTTATATAAGTCATAAATATTTATCTCACTCAGACAGAAGTTATAGCAGTGAGTCCACACCACAATTATCCCACCAAATCAAAGCTTGGAGTTGATAAATTTGAAGTTTCTTGCTTCTTCTATAAACTTTAAGTGGCAGGTTTCTATCACACAGATACATAAACAAATAGGCACATGTTTGCAGTGTCTTCATTATAAAGTGAATAAAGGCCTTTCACAACCAAAAGAGAAGAAATAATACAGAAGATGTCTTGGGAATGATATTAAAAATAGGAAATCTAGGCATAAATAACCTTGGTGACATACCTTCTAGAATCTGACCGTTCCACGTTCAATTTCCTTGCTTTAGCAGGGACTGCAGGATCACTTACAGATAGCGATTTTACAAATTCAGGGTCCACAGAAGATTGAGCCATGGCTATTGAAACACCGGGAACATTAGGACTGGATCCAACTCGCTCTATGCACCCAGTAGCACTGGGATAATCTGGACCATAGTTTCCTCCTCCAACCCTTCCATTCTGCATGTCTTCATCACTGGGGAATGACTTGGAAATCTTCTCACCTTTACAGGATTGAACATCTGATCCATTAAGTAAAATTTCAGTCTTCCACACAAAAGGAATATGAAGATGGAACCAAAAGGTAATATTTTTCCACGCGTATATTACAACTGTGCTACACATCAAAATTTTAAAAGAATTACAAAATGTGTCCTATCATTTTAATCTAAGCTTGATTCAGAAGGGAAATGGTAGAAAATAGAAACATGGAGAAGAAAGAACATGAAAATCCTAGGCTTTACTACCTAAGGGTGCTTGGAATCACCACCAGGCAAAAGAGATAATTTCCCATAAGAAAATTATCATTTCAAATACTCTGCCTAAAAGACTTATAAGGCTTCCAGGAACCATGAAGCCACAATTACATCCCCTAATATCTTCCTATGAAATCCTGAACAACAACATTAAAGTCAAAATTCAAAATTTTCAAAAATGAAATTTGGAAAAAAACCTAAAATAATTTTGATTGCGCTTCATAGATCATTTTCCACTAGTTGGAGAAAACTCAACCGCGAGTTTTGAAATGTCTCAGGAAAATAACTTTGGCACTTAACACTTGTACAGTTGTACCAACTCTTGAGAAACTTTTGGCTACACTAATAACAAAGAAGCTTTTTGTTCCACCATATCAAATTAGTATGGAATGATAAATCAATGGGTGCAATCAGTTTTATAAATGTTAAAGCCTTGACCCCCAAGAATCAGCCTTTTCACTTCCTGCACCATAGAGGATTGATGAGTAACAGGTGCATCAATGATCAAGCTCAATTTTCACAGGTACACCCTCTATTTTGCGGTTCTCTTGTTGAAATTTTTCTTCATAAATTAATGATTCTCAAACATGCTGTATTGAGTCTACCACATGTGTTAGGCTGTAGTAAGTCTACATTTGTCAGCACTTGCATTCCCTTTTAAGTACAGGTTCCGGTGGTACTTGAGGCCCCTCCATCACTAAGGTTTCATTAACAACACTATTGTCTCCGGTGTATGAAACTGTGGTTTTATTGCTACCAATTATCTTTCAAAGGATGGAGCCATTGAATTGATCTACATAGACAAGTCTTGGATGGCTTTTAATATGGCTTCCATTGATATTGGAGTAGGTATGGAACTAGACACTGCGCAAACATGCATCTTTTCTTTTCCAAATTGTGCCACATAGCCAATAGCAGGTCTATTCCTTTGTCTCAGATTCTTTTATCTAAAAAGTCACCCTAATAGAATTGAAATAGATTTTTCTTTGATGGACTAGGATACATATTTCTCTCTTGAGATTTTCTTTCATCTCTTCCCAATCGGTTATGGCAGGCTTGTACCTTCCATGGCAAAGGTTCTCAATATTGTACCAATATTCCCTAGCTCTACTTGTCAGTTTCATCTTGGAAAACCTAACATTGTAATCATTTGATAAACGTGTTCATTCAACAAATTGGTCCATCTCATGTAACCAAATGGTGAACATCCATGAGCCTTGATAACCATCAAATGTAGGTACCTCGTTGATGGTGCCTCTAAAGTCATCCCATGAAATCCTCAACAACATTAAAGCCCAAATTCAAAATTCAAAATTCAAAAATGATATTAGAAAAATATCTAAAATAATTTTGGTTTGTGCTCCCTGAATCAAAACTTCTCCCAAAGTACGTCTGTCAATACACTAAACCCAGCATGGGTCTGGACCTAAATAAACCAAATTCCAGATTCAAATCAAAATGTAAAGGATTATTTTCACTATGAACTTTAAGCTATTATTTGACTGCGCAGCATTAGCCATAATCAAATATATAAAATTGAGTATTCTTGCACACGGTGAACAACTAAATGAAAGAATGAAATTCAATCATTTTGGAATATTTGTGATTATAAATCAGCTGATGGTACATATTGATGGCAGATCATCGGTCATTCTAAATTCATCAGTGAAAATTCAAGGCCCAAAAAGACTGCTCATGATCTGCCATTGACAGATTTACCAACCAGATACACGTTGGCAGGTCCTAAGGACTGCAGCACTAGTGGAAATCAGAAACTTTCAAAGTAAAGTGCACTAAATAAATCAATAGGATTTAGGACATGATCAACTATTTCAATGTTATAATATATTTAAAAGTTCCATTACATCCATCCCAGACGTATTCCATTTAAAATACGGAAAGAATATTATGAAAGTTCCTTTTCCACCCAAAAATTTCAAAAATTGGAAGGAAACTTTATGAGGTCAGCAACATTCTCAGAGGTTGCAAGTACTTTACAAAGGCTAGTTTATATTCATATTTCATATATTCTCCACTTATCTGCATAAACTGTGGAAATGGGTGGTGCGTACCAGTTGTAATGTGAAGACTAACTAGTAATTACCACTTTTTTTTTTTTTTTTCAAGGCAGACATCAGAACTAACTTTTATCACCATCCTTACCAATCCAAAAACAACATAAATAAATAATTATACCATCATCCTTCTCCAAAAACCCCTTGTGTAAGCCTTCCCCGGCTAGTCTGGGTGAGTCCAACTCCAGGAACTGTACATTACCACGCTTTTCATTTAGATCAGGGTCCGTTCGCCTACGCCTTCGTGGCCTTGAGCTGTACATACAATTTGATTCACCATCACACCTCTTAGAAACAAACAAAAAGGGTTCAACAAGAAGCTGTAAGCCCAAAGATATTAAAACAGACCAGAACAAGAATGTTTGCGGATGTGGGTCCACTGCAGCAGCTACTGTCTGCGTACAAATTATTTTGACATAATAAAATAGTTGGAAAAGAACTTAATACTTTTTCATTGAGAAAAGGGTTCGGTCAAATATAAATTGAAATTAAATACTGACATAAGGCGCTCCACATAGTTACAATTCACACATGACTTGAAGGAAGTATAATTTTCATCCAGTAAAATGCATGAGGCATAATGTAGTTATACAAATTCATAAATAAATATATTAACATGAAGAGCAGCACATGCACTTATCCAAAAGGCCAAGAATGACATAACATGATGGGCAGAACATATCCTAGAGAATATGGCAACTCCAACGCTCAGTTATCTGCAAACAGATATGATATTATAACTGCACTTTTAAATGAGTCCCTCAGCTGCTTAGTTCCTTATAAGTTTCTTGTCTACAACAATTTTTCATTTAAGAATTATATTAAAAGGAGGAGAGTTGCTAAATGCACAGAATGTTGTACAAAAGTTCTCTTTAAATACTACAAGCACTCTCCAGTCCAGCATGTTAAGGTAACACACAATTATTCTACCTTGATAAATGTCAAGAATTTTTCTGGGATAATAATAAAGTTCTTACCTCAGATCTCAATATCTCAATGTTCACAGAGACATTCACTGCCTGATACTCTTCAGTTACCTACAAAATATATGTTTATTACAAGCCTTTCCAGGAGGGCACAATAAGCAGCAAGTGACTCTATATTTCTAAATTACCAACCCAGAACTCAAAGTTGAATAGGTCATGAGAAGAGCACAAATGATACCGCAGACCCTGCAAAATAAATAAAAATATTCATCTTAATAGTCAAAGAAAATTACCAATTTTTTTATATAAATCTATACCTTAAGAAACCAAAGCAAAAGACAATAATTTCTTAAAGGAACTCGCTTGATATAAATGAAATGGTTGCCTTTGATATAATGATGGGAAGAATAAATGGCACTAATTTGGCAAAAACATCAGCACACAATTCTTATACGACAGTTCCCCAACATAAGTAAAGTATCATATTGTTTTTTTTTTTTTTGACCGGTAAGAAGAGTTTTATTGATGAAAAAGAACAATGTGTTTATGATTGTAAACTCACTGCCCTTGAAACAAATACAATCAAATCATAAGGAAAGTCTAATAGAGATAAGGAAATTAGACAAGGAACTACAATGCATAAGACCCTTTTATCATGAACAAGTCAGATTCTAATTGTAAATTATAATTTCATAAGTAATATAAATAATTCCCAACTGTGATTAATTTAGAATAGTGGAACTCATGGGAGAAAATAAGCTTGAGTATGAGCATAAATGAATCAAATGAAAATCAATATTTCTTAGCATGAATAAATTTAAAACTGTAAATAGCAGTCCATCTCCTTCCCATACTCATACAACTTTATTCGAGGAGTAAAATATATAAGAATTTTTTTTTTCTAGTGAACAGTCGACAGCCCTCAATTAAGGGATTATTTTCCCTCAACCTCTAGCAAAACTGCATATTTCATACTTTCTGTTAAACCTTTAGAGATAATGAGCAAATAACAAAGAGAAGAAACCTAGATGGACATCTACCTTAAAGCTTGCACACTGCATCAAGCAAAATGGACAAGCGAAGTCCTCAATTACTGCATGTTGAAAAGAAACACAAAATAGTTAGCATGTGACTGGAATTTAATTTAAGTTCAAAAGGTTTATTGTCAGTAAATATGATGTATACACACATGAGAAATTTAAAAAAAAAAAAAATTACTAATTTGTGATCTTCCTTGAGAACACAGATTTACTAGTCATTTTAATATCATTTTCTTTTCATTTGTTTATGTATCCAGGGTTACTGTGATAAAATAGAAAAGGACAAAATGCAAAAAGACCCCCTTGGGGTTTGGGTTAGCAGCAAACTGACCCCTTGTGCTGTCAATTTTGATTTATTGACTCTGAATTTTAAAGAATTGTCCAAATTACCCCACTCCATCTTAATTCTGTTAACTATAACTAACAAAAAATTGTCAAATTGTGTGCACATGACTACTTAAACTATATAAAAAAAATTGAAAATTATGCATCCATGACGCATTTCATTTTCTATGAATTATAGTTAACGAAATTGATACGGAGGGGACAATAATACAAAATTGATAGCCCAAAGACCCAAATCCTAGGGGGTCTTTTTGCATTTTACCCAATAAAAAAGGTGAAATTCAGTTTAAACTCTGAAACAAGTTTATAAATAATAAAAGAGACGAAGAATCTTTATTTGTAGGGACAAGTGTCTATGAGTATGCACCCAAACATTCCCTTCTAGGACCTTTGATGCCATATTTTCACTAGATCTTTGGCCTCAAACTCTTCACTCAAAATGTTTCTCAAATTTCTGATCTCATTGAAATCATTTCCATTTGACTACTTGATGTAATCATAAGAAAAGCTTTTTGATGGTCTTTCATGAGTAGCTTTCAGTTTAGACAACAATGAATGTTGTTTTGTTGGGCCAGCATGCCACTTTTAATTCAAACAAGACTAACATAAAATTCGGTCCAGTTCTCTAGGAGCTTCAAAGTGTCTAGGGAGTGTTTACTTTGAGTTTAAAGTTAGTCTATGAGTTGTATTATTTGATGTCCAAATCACGACTCCAAAGGGTCCAAAACTTCGAAGAATGATTAAAATTTTAAAGTATAAATCTATATAATATGATCCATCACACTCAAAGGAAAGATTTTGCCTAGTGGAAAATTGAGTGCTTTGGTGTATCTAAGACATGAATGCCTAGAGTCCTTCTAAATACATAATTATCCTAGAACTCTCACATGATGCAAATGTCTACACATGCTAAGAACATGATAGAGCACTAGGTTCTGAAGCAAAAGGTGGCAATACGTAATAATCCTATAACTCTCACATGATGCTTCCCCCAAGAAATTCATGGTCTCCCCACTAGTCCAATGAGCTTCATCACCTTGTAAAAAAGAGCAGCAAAGCTAAAGTAACTCTCTTATATGCAAGGAAAATAAATGAAACTTTCCACAATGCTTCACCACTTTATCAACTTGTCCCCATCCTCCTTGTTTGATAAATAATACTCTCTCCATCCTACAATAAGTTATATGCTTTTATTTTTAGACTCTCAAAATAAAAGAAACTTTCCAAAAGTAGATCAATTTCCTATATTACCATTTTTTTAAACCGAGATTCTTATTAAAATCCATGCCACCTCAAATATAAATTGTGGCAACCAGACCTAAAAATGCTTGAAGGACTTCAAGGACTGGCTCCTAATTTACTTGTTTAAGGTGGAAAAAGGGTTTCCTACAATGGGGAAAACCTTTTTAGGCCAGCCTGGCAGCCCAAGTGATAGAATCTTGGACTCAATATGGACTCTCTTCTTTTGTAAATACTTCCCGAGAAGGCTCAAGTTAAGAACTGAGCTCCTCCTTAGTTGTCTCTCTCTCTCTCTCTCTCTCTCTCTCTCGTGTATCTCTCTGTTAGGATTAGTGCCCTTAAATCCTATTGTATGATGCTATGTATGTTATTATGTATGACATTACGTATAATTTAATGTTGTGATTAATAAAGATGTTTTATTATTATCTAAAATGATGGTAACATGAATATTGAGACATTATTATATAGTCCATGAGATGTATAGTATGTGATTTATGTAATTTAGTCACAGTACATATAAGTCACAAGTTCTTTGTAAACTCAAAATTTTAATTCGTAGTCGATGATGAAATTGAACATTTCATCTGCGAAAACTATAACATATCAACTAAGATGATTTGTCTTGATCATGGAAATGAAGATTTCTAGTTGATATGTTTTAAGAGTTAAAACATATTGAACTGGACCGCTGTAAGATTTATTATTCTCCTAACGACTGTCAAATGAATAATAAACTCATGACTTATATTTACATGAACTCTTAATCCTTAGAAGATAATGGATCTGATCATGAAGTATAGATTGCTTTGATATATCAAGAGTGAGATCTATAGTTATGGTCAAAATCTAAGTATATTGGGCAACCACATTTAGTATTGATGGAACATATATTCTCAAGATGGAGTTCATAGTCTCTTAACAGAGATACAAAATATTCCCTTGAGATAAGTTTAATGAGTTTGTTATTCAGAGAGTTAGGCCTAAATACTTTGGTAAGTAGTTACTAAAGTATATATTTATGGAATTGAATTTCATAAATATATGATAAATAACTTAAAGGATTAGATCAGGTACTCAAAGAATTAAGATGTAGTAATTTACAAAGTGGCAATCTACATTAATAACTTTGTATTACTCTGAATATTTTATGAAGGGATTGCATGTATAATACAATTTTGAATATTTTATAAAGGGATTGCATGTACAATAAAGTCTTGGAATATAATTTATAAAATAAGGCCTAGAGTGCAACTATATTTATATAGTGGTACTAAATATAGTTAATGGTAACTTTGGACTTGTCAAGAGTTGACAGAAAAGCCCAAGGCCCATTGGAGCTAATGTCTTATTGGTCCCTTTTGGTCCCACTCCAAGCCACACACTTAAGCCCAATTAGATAATCAGTTAGATACAAAGGAAGAAACATATAGAATTTTTGGTATGAGAATTGTAAGAATACTATTGTGAAGTGGTGTAAGAAGTGTTAAATATTTTAACATTCTCCCTTTGAAAACTGATTGAGAAACCACACATCTTGGACGTTAGTGGAATTGGAATGAAGATTGAAAGTGTTCTCAAGTACTTCCAATATTTCGTTTTGAAATTCACTGCTCCAAGGTATACTATCTTATTCTCAAATTCTGAAACTTACATAGTACGTGTTAACATTTATGAATGAAGTAGATCCGTTTTTTTTCCGTTGCGTATGTTTTGTATGCGATACAAACATGCATTTTTCCATCACTCTCTCCCTTCCCTAATTTTTTCAAAACCCCCCATACTCTCACTCCTTCAGCCCTTACTTATAGACTTCCCTCAGTGGGGTTGTCATGATGATGGGAAGGGCTTTTTATGCTGGTGGGGCCCATCTGGGATACATTCCTGACCAGATAGGACCCACTTCTCATGACAGATGTGACTATCTTGAAACTTACACCCGTCACCAAATGGTGTTCAACAAGCGATTTCCCCCAAGGCACCATTGTTACCATTCTGTACAAGCCCCGCCCTGGTATTGATCCCTAAATTATATGAGCCCCGATTTGCCACTGGGCACATAATTCTTAGGCATATGGAGGTTAATGGGTTGGGCCCATACCCGATGCCCATACATAAACAAAGGGCATTTTAGGCTTTTCCATCAATATTTTAGTAAGTAACGGCACAACCCTAGTATGTACACAAGGAGCATACAAAGGAAATCCCAAACAAAATTTAAAAAAAAAAAGGAGGAGGCAAAAATAAAGGTACCAAAAAAATGAATAGAAGTTCAAAGTGTCCAAGAAATCTAGAATGTTCGTGATAGAGGAAGAATGAAATCAAATTCCAATCATACAAATTCTTCTTAAATAAGAACTTCAGGTTTGCCAAGTTTAGCTCTTTCCCCTCAAAGCAATGGAAATTTCTCTCTCCAAAGACACCATGTTAGACACAAAGGAACAGTTTTCCATATCTCCCCATTGCTTTTTATTTCCCCCAAAACATTTCTTCCAACACAACAACATTTCCAAGACAAAAGAAGGCATTACCAGGTGACTCCAAAGAAACAAAAAACCAAAGATCACAACTCCTACGCCACCACACAATCTAGAGAAAGATGTGTGGTGTAAAGCTTGGAGACTCCACTGTTGTCCAAGCATGATATTATTCTAATGCAGTTCTCACTTCTCACATAAATGGACTAATTTTTTCAGCATAGAAATGAACTTGACCTATGAATTCTATAATTCCCATAGGGCATATTATGGATGCAACTTATTTGACTGTACCACCAACCTAATCAAATCCAAAGTCCAAACTTGCTTGCAGACATGATTGATAACTTAGCGAATTGACTCAAGGTGGCCAAGGTAGACAACTGAAACTCTCCATAAAAATGCTATCACAACCAGAGAAAATCTTGCGAAACAGGTTGTTTTGATAAGTAACATAAAAAATTTTATTTGAAAAAAAAAAAAAAAAGCCGAGTACACAGGTAATGTACTAAAGGGGCAAAAACATCAAGAAACCAAATTACAATGATCAAGCAAAACAAGAAGGTAAAGACAAGAAAAAAATGGTAAAACTAAACACCATTTGAGAAGAGTAAAAAAGAAAAAAGACTTAAACTCAAGAATGGACTGCTCGCATCCCTCAAAACTTCTAGTATTCAGTTCCCGCTAGATACGCCATATCAAATCGTGCGGCACAATCTTCCATATAGTTATATTGTGATGTTGCTTGAAATTGCATGACCAAGAATCCAACAAGTCCACTACCCTTTGTGACATCACCCAACAAATATCAAACAAGCAAAAGACCATAATCCACATCTCATATGCTATAGGACAGTGAAGAAGGAGATGATCTACAAATTTTCCACACCTTTTGCACATAAAAACACCACTCAAGAACAACAAAGTGCCCTTCCGAAGATTATCCGTAGTCCATGAAAAAAAAGCTACCCGAGGAGGAACCTTCAATTGCCACACCATTTTCCATGAGAAACAGACGACAGTAGGAGGGGATAGAGAACTCACCTCGAAACCTCGACTGCTGGCTACCTTCCAATAAAGTTAGTTGAAACCAACACCCTGCACCTTCATGGAATAAATCAAAACCATAAACGGATCTAAAGATTGTGACTCTTGGTCATTCACTGAATGAGGAAACTATAAGTCCCAAAATATTCTCTCATTGCGTAACGCATAACCTCAGAGACCAAAACATCCCTTGTCCAACTAATATTATATAAATCTGGAAACGCCTCCTTAAGAGAACAATCCCTACACCACACATCATCCCAAAACTTCACAAGAGTACCATCACCCACATCATACCAAAGGAACTCGAAAAAATTCAACCAGCCACTTCTAATGAACTTCCACATGCAAACACCATCCGCCTCAGGCACAAATTTTGTACACCAACCACCCCACCCATTCCCATACTTCGCCTCAATAACCCTTCTCCAAAGGGCATCATTCTCCAAACCATAACGCCACAACCATTTGCCTAATAAGGCAGAATTAAACCTTCTTAAACAATGAACGTCTAACCCTCCATTATTCACTGGCCTACATACCTTAAATCAATTTACTAAATGAAGTTTGCGTTCATCACCAATACTAGTCCAACGAAAATCTCTTTGTAATTTCTCCATTTGCTTAGCCACCTTAGTTGGAATAGGGAGAAGAGAAAGAAAATAAGTAGGCAAGCTATTAGATAAATACAACCTCTTCCATCCCCCTAGCCTTCACTCCATTTTCTCCAAAATAGGATTCCAAATCGTCTTATCTTTAAAGATAGCACACCATGAAAAACCTAAATATTTAAGTACAAGAGCAGACTCCGTGCAACCCAAAATCTCTACTAACTCATGTAGATTATGCACATCCCCAACAGGAACTAATTCAGACTTCCCTAGATTAATTTTTAACTCTGACACCTCCTCAAATCTAAAGAGAATCCCATTCAGAGTTGTTATATGATTGATGTCAACATCATAGAAAACAAGGGTATCATCTGCAAACAACAAATGAGACACCGTCATTAAGAACCCAGTTGCATTCCCAACTGTGAAGCGCGAAAATTGTCCTGCTGCAACCAACATACTGCTCAAGGCCTCCATGACAATATCAAAGAGAAAAAAGGATAAAGGATCACCTTGCCAAAGTCCTCTACAACTCCCAAAAAAAAAATCAAATGGGGAACCATTGATCAAAATGGAGGATTTAACCATTGATGTACAACACCACCTTTTCCACTTTTCAGAAAATCCACACCGTTGTAACAAAAACATGAGAAACTCCCAATTCACATGGTCGTACGCTTTCTCAATATCTAATTTGCACAACACCCCTAGAACCCCTGCCTCCAAGGACAGAATAAGGACAGAATCTAAAATCTATCAACCTTTCACAAAGGCATTCTGGGAATCTAAAATAAGACCGTGTGCCACCCTTCAAATTCGATTGGCTAACACCTTAGCAATAAACTTGTACAACCCTCCCACCAAACTAATAGGCTGAAATTCTTTGACATCCACAACATCATTTTTCTAAGGAATGAGTGCAAGAAAAGTAGCATTAAGACTCTTTTCAAACACAACATGGGCATGAAAATTATGAAACACATTCATAATATCTATTTTTCACAACGCTCCAACAAGACTAAAATGCCATTGTAAAACCATCCAAACCTGGCGCTTTATCACCATTGAGACCATGGACCACTCCAAATACTTCACCCTCATCAAAAGGTCTGTCCAACCAAGTAGCTTCTTCCCCAGAAATTCTAGAAAAAACAACCTCATCTAAAAGAGGTCTGTACACCTCATTCTTTGAGTATAACTGCCTATAGAAATGAGTAATGCACTCCTCAATGATCCCCTGATCAATAGATAATTCCCCATCCACCATAAGCTTATCGATAGTATTACATCTTCTATGGGAATTTGCAATACGATGAAAATATTTTGTGTTCCTATTTCCCTCTTTAAGAAAGAAAGCCCTAGATTTTTGCCCTAGGTTGCACCGACACGCCATTTTTGGCGACGTATCAGACACCGAAACTGATACGATTTGTCGGACTCCGGTGTCTAAGAAGCGTCCGTTTTTTTTTTTTTTTTTTCGCGGCTCCAACATGGCGCCGACACGCCAGTAGTGAAAAAAAAAAAAAAAAAAAAAGGAAAATCACAGATTTTGACAGATGGACTTACCAATACCGTTGATTTCATGATATACCCTAAAACAAAAGTCTGAAAACTTAGTAGTTAGTAGCCCAAAACCCACATCTTAATCACTCACTTCGTTCTTAACCCACCCACCCTCCCTCTAACCTCTGTCCCCTGTGCCGCTGCCCTCTGTCCCTCGCCGGAGCTAGGTCGGGCCGATCGGCGAGCTCCATGGACGTCGACGCCGTCCCTGTCCCTTCCGATCTCTCTCTCTCTCAGCGTGGACAACTCAAGTCCGACCCATTAAGCTTCTCTTTGTTTTTTTTTTTTTTTTTTCTTTCAGATATTTGTTTGGCCATTTGGTTGGGTGAATGGGACGGGTTGCTTATTTAAGTTATAACTTATAACGCTTTTTTTTATTTTTCGCTGTCACGATCACACAATGACTATGGGAGTGGGATATAATATTACATTGTTACATTATGTGCCATATAATATAATGTTGTTAGTATTTACCGCTATAGTTTTATTTATTGGTTAAAGTTAAATTACTTAAATATTGTAGGTGATTTACTAAAATGAATACTGAAAGTGAAAAATCAATTGAGTCAATTGCTCCTCTATGGAAATATGTTACTAAGTTAAAAATAGCAGCTGGTGGTGGGAATGTTACTTTCAAATGTAACTATTGTGAAAAAACTTTTAAAGGGTCTTATTCAAGGGTGAATGTAGCCTATTTAAACTTTTGGTTTGTACTCTAAACATTTTATGTACATTGTTGTATTACTTTAGGTGTTAATTTGCTTATTTGTGGTTCTTACAGAATTTAAATTTTAGACATAAACGTATTTTATGTCTAAAAATATTAAAAAATATGCCTAAATATAAAATTTAATTAATTATTTAATTGCCGTGTTCATGCCGTGTCGTGTCCTTGTTTTTCAAAAATTGCCTTATCGCTGTGTCCGTGTCCGTGTCTGTGTCCGAATTCGAGTCCGTGCATCATAGTTTCTGCCTCAAGCAGATTTATTCCAATAAAGTTGTTTTTTCTAACTCTCCACATATTCGTTCCTTTTCCATACTTTCCTCTGCTGTAAGAACACGAACATCCTCAAAAACTTCCAACACATTCAAATCCTTCCACAAATTCTGCAACCTAAGTCCTAGATTACCTAACTCCTCCACATTCCATCACTTCAAACCCAATTTCAAAGTCTTCAGCTTGTTTGCCAAAGTATAACTGGGAGTTCCATGGCAATGATAGGACTCCCACCATGAAGACACCCTTTCCACAAAGTCCTCATCCTTTAACCACATGTTTTCAAACATAAAAGGTTTTTTGTCTCCTTGTAAATTCCCACCCTCAAGTAGGATTGGAAAATGATCCGATAGCAACCTAGATAGTCAGCGTTGACAAACAAATGGAAATTTCTCCTCCCAATATGCTGACAAAAGAAACTTGTCCAATCTAGATCTTGAAGCAACTTCTCTAGAATTAGACCAAGTGAAATTCCCCCCAACCAGAGTCAGATCAATCAGGCTTTGCTATGAAATAAAAGCTGAAAACTGATGCATAGCTGTAGTGAAATTTGCAGAACCAAAACGTTCAAAAGGAAACCATGCCACATTAAAATCACCTCTCACACGCCAAGGTGCATCCCACCAACTACTACTCCCATAAGAAACTTCTGTCTCTATCACAATTGGATCCATAAACACCAGTGAATGTCCAAACAAAATGATCTACCACATTTTTGAATTTACAAGAGACTGAGAAATGACCCACCGCTTCTCCCACCTTATCCACAACCCTGTTGTCCCACATCAGTAACACCCCACCTAAAGCACCCACAAAGCCTAAGTAGAGCTAATCCACATGTTGACCTCCCCACAAACTACAAATGACACCTCTATTAATTAACTCCAACTTAGTTTCTTGCAGACAAACAGTATTTGCTTTCCAATTTTGGATCAAATTTCTAACCTGTAGCCGCTTATCCTACTCATTCAACCCTCTAACATTTCATGAAACAATTCTCATATTCATTGATGCACTACAACAGCAGCCTGCTCCCTTCTAGCACTCCTACTCCTTTCTAACACATTCTCATCACCCCAAGAGCTCATTAAACTCTTTAATTCACGATGCACTTTGTGCCTAGCCTAAACCATCTTTCTCTGAGAAGCTACATCAAGCATCTGCTGTTTTCTTCGAGCTTCTAAAGCTAAGAGCAAACCTGTAACTTGTTCTTCGAAACCCTCTAGAGAGGTCCCAACAGATTTCTGGAAAGCTTTAATTCTATTAGTTACCCATTGTGACAACTTGGTGTTATCCACATCCACCATACACCCTATATCCTCAATTGGAGGAATCTATGTAGCCATTGAATTATCCATCGCCAAAGGTGCCACTACTAACGGTTCACCTAAATGTTCCCAATTCAACAACCCCTCATCAGAGTCCCAAACCTCACCCTCCGAGCCCATCTCAGAGGCAATAGAGTCCACAACACCATCACACTCAGAAGCCCAACTAATAATTTGTCCCTCATTAATAAAAGAATCCATACTTGGATCAACTACACCCTCCAATGCAGGCTGATCCGATACAGACTCAGGAGAACGATATGCGGAAAGCAGAATAGCTATTTTCCTTCCATCCCGGAGTTCAAGCATCCAATCTTTGGAATTACCCCATGTTTTGCACAAATCTCCAACATAATCACTGATTCTAGGATCAAAATCGCGTGGCACTTCAGTGAAAATCGGTTCTGTTTTCTACGATCCCTCTGCATGCTGATCTGGTACCTTGCTTGAGATCACCGGAGGAAGCACAATAGCTGTGTCACATGCAGTGAAAGGAGGAAACGCCAAAGACCTAGACCCAGGAACCACCTGATTAGACACGGAAAGAGAAGTGCCAGCTATTGCGAAGACCTGATCCCCAGATCGTGACAACCAGAGACACTCGGCTGAGATGAGGCCACACCTGACTAAACAACAGTGTTGCAGGCGAGCGAGGAGAGCACTTTCGAAGACGCAACCCCAGGTAACCGTATCACTGTACCGTTAGAGACCGATACACTTGGCTGGGTTTCACCCGATTTAGTGAGAATGGGTTTTCTACTTATATGCTGCATATTAGACTTATGATACATAGCTTTTCGAGGCCCAGCTTGGGCTTTGGGCTTCCACGCAGCATTAGGCCTTGGCCCTCTTCCATTAGTCAACACAGTTCTTAAGCTGTGTCTTAGGCCTTGCTTGGATCATTTTTTTCTCACTCAATTTTCATCACTCATCACTCTTCACTCATCACTTAAAAATACTATACCCGTTTGACACCATCACTCAGTTGTCATCACTCATATTTTTCACACTATTTGTGGGTCCCATATTTGTTAATCTGTGCGGCTTTTTCTCTTTTTTTTTTTTTTTTTTTTTTTCTTTCAGTACCCAGATCACCCAAACCCAGTAAAAAAAAAAAAAAAAAAAACTGACATGAAGACCGAACCTAGAAAAAAATTAAAAAAAAAAAACTAAAGTGAAGACCGAAAAAAAAAAAAAAAAGTCAGTTGGTCAAAAGTTGCGACTGTGGGTCCCCCATGTGTGTTTAATTACAACAATGCCATTAAGTTATGAGTTATAAAAACTAAAAACAGCCAAAATATGTTTTCATTTTCCATATCTCATAACTCAAAAATCAGAGAATTGAGTGATGGAAACAAAATTATGGAAACAGAGTTATGGTGCTCCTAAACGAATTTCTCGATATGGGTCTCACCATTTTTTGAGTTATGAGTTATGAAAACAGAGTTATAAGTTATGGAAATAGACCATCCAAACAGCCCCTTATTCTCTCCACTGGGCTTTACAGCAATCGGGCCCACCTCATTAATCTTAAAAAATAGGACATTCCACTTCCTTCATTCCCACATTCCACATGCAAGGAGTTGCTTAGATATCAACTCCTCAACATGAAACAAAATTCTCTTAGCACTCTCCTTACCCATACAAAACAGTCCATAAGAAAAACAAACCTCCTTCCTCAATTGCAAACTCAAAAGTTTTTGATTCTATGAAAACAAATGTAGAAACTCCATGACGGAATCAAAAAAGACCACAAAACACAACTAGCACAATAACAATCTTGGGAAAGAACAAAATTTATGGCTTATTCGAGGTAGCCAGGCCTCATTTGTGGAAAGGCATGAATAGAAAGAATCAGATGAGTTAAATCCTTCTAAGTTGACTGCCCTTTCGCGTATCAGGTTGTAGTTGACATTCAGGCTCAAAGGTTTAAAATCAGTGCCAGATGATGACATCAAGAGAACTTTGACACCCCTATCTACCAGTTCAAGATTTTCAACTTGATTTTTCACTATTCAACTGCTTCATCTACTATTACACTAACTTAACAGACCCAGGGTATAAGGGTACAATAAGTACTGTAAATGAGAAGAAAAAGAATATGTTAAACATCATGTAGACAAGGACTAGCAGAACAGAATTACAACTATTATTAACTTAAAATTGATCAATTGTGCCATTCTCAATTAATTTAAATCTATCATTCTACATCATTAACAGACCAACCACCCCACCAGTCCAAACCTCCTAGTGTTTCCAGCAGTTAATGTATGACAAATGATAAACATGATAACAATAGAACTGATGAACATAGAAAACATATTAGATAAAAAATTAATAGACATTTGCAACTGCAACAAAACCACTGAGGTGAAAGGGGAAAAAGAAGTATATAAAGGAAATGTTTAGAAAGAAAAGAAGCTTAGTTTGGTCACATAACATTAACTGTAGTAAATAAGTCATAAATATGAAAATTATCTTATGAGACGCTGTGATGAGACATCTTTCACACACCATGTGTAGATCCCACATGTTGAAGTCTCAAGAGACCGTCTCATGATACCTTCTCTATAAATACAGGTACCCAAAAAATAAAAAATAAAATAACTTAATAATACCTTCAGTCTTTCGTAACATGTTGTTGTAATCCCTATAGTTGAATATTACAATTCCAGCCTTCAACCTAGACAAGAACATACAGCCAAAGATATTAACGAACTAATACAGCAAACAAAGAAACCACATACAAGTTAGATTAGAAAATTGATTAGAAAGACATTAATTGGACTTTGATTTTTGTTACAGTGTTAGAGAAATCATATTGTATTGTGTTATACCCTTGTGCTGTGTAGGTGGTATTCTTTTAGAAGAGTCTAGAATGCTCATGTGACAAGATGTCATTGGTGAGATGTCTCCACCAGCTGTCACCATTAAAAAATTCTCCATATCGTAACCAACTCTTCATATATAAGTAATGAACGAACTAACGGCTGGACATCTAAGAATTTCAGCTTCTACTTTTGAATATTCTTCATTATCATCTCCACATTAACATGGTATCAAAGCAGGTGGTTATAAGTTCAAACCTTGTCACCACTCTACCTCTCATTTAGAAAGTTGAACATCTCAAGTGTTGTGCCCCATTTATTAAAGAGGAGCCTAGACCCACAAGTGAGAGGGAGTATTAGAATTATGGTCAAATGATCAATTCACCTTTCTTAACAGCTTAGGCAATCATGACAATCGATAATCAGCTTAGAGAGTGCATCCTGAATAGTTTTAGAAATGGAAACACATGGTGTATGGAAATAAAGCAAGGGAAGGAAGGAGAGAACGATTGACAGGAAACAAAATTACTAATAGGATACTTAGTAGTAGATAACCAAGTATAGTCCCAAAGAGCAAGGAGAAGTATGTCTAGGTTAGTGGATGATGAATGACCCACAGGCGGGAATGATGATGGAGGGGTCACTACTCACTGGAAGTGGAGGCCTAGGGACATCTAATATAAACTTGTAATGGAGCAGGGGCCTTGGGTTTGTTTCTCAAGGGCAATGTCTGCAAGTTGTGGAAAGCATTATATGGTCTCAAGCAATCACCACAAGCATGGTTTGGGAAATTTCCCAAAATGTTCACCGATTTTGGTCTCCACCATTGTCAAACAGATCATTCAATAATCCACCTACACACCGATGCTGGATACATACTTCTTATGGTTTATGTGTGCTAAATCATTGATTCTCCCAAAAGCTTCAGTTATTGAGACATGGTAAATTTAATTATTTAACCACACACTTCTAATACTACCCCTCACGTGTGGGCATAAACTCCTTTTTCATAAGTGAGGCCCAACAAGTGGAATTTTAAATGAGAGGTAGAGTGGAGGAGACAATAATCGAACTCAAAACCTCTTACTCTGATATTATGTTAAATTACAAATTGTTATAAAAGCTTAAGCTATCAGGATATGGTAAATTTAATCATTTAACTACGTACTTCTAACAACGTGGATGATATAGTAATTACTGAAGTTGATTCTAAAGGCATCACCAGATTGAAACGATTCATGCAACTACACTTTCACACCAAAGATCCTAGAAAACTGCAATACTTTTTAGGGATTGAAGTTACACAGTCAAAACAAGGCATCAATTTATATCCAAGAAAGTATGTACTAGATATCATCGAAGATACAGGATTGTTGGGTTCTTGTCTTGTTGAAACTCCTATGGATCCAAATCAAAAACTCTTAAGGGATAAAGGAGATCCATTTTTTAGATGCTAGTCAGTATCATTGGTTGGTTAGGAAGCTTAACTTTCCCGCCATTACGAAGCCAAACATCTCATGCCAGTCAGCGTGGTGAGTCAACTCCTAGAAGCCCTGAGACTCTCACATTGGAATGCTTCTATTCAGATTGTTAGATATCTAAAGAGAGCCCTAGGTCAAGAAATATTTTTTAAAAGGAATGGTCATCTTAGGGTGGAAGGCTTCTCTCATGCAAATTGGGCAAGATCACTCTAGATAGAAGGTCCACAACAGGATATTGCATATTCCTAGGAGGAAATCTTGTAGCACGGAGAAACAAGAAGAAAAATGTAGTTGCTTGGTCTAGTTCAGAAGTAGAATATAGAGCAATGGCACACACCGCTAGTGAGCTGAACATGGTGACAGAACTTTCTTCAAGAGTTAAGCCCCACTGTAGCTTCTCCCATCCCACCATCTAACGATAATCAAGATGCTATCCACATTGCATCCAATCCTGTTTTCCTTGAAAGGACCAGGAACATTGAACTAAATTGCCATTTTGTGAGAGACAAAATTCTGACTGGAACCATTGCTGCACTGTTTGTGAAGTCTGAAGGCCAACTTGCTGATACCTTTATAAAGGCATTACGTAGGAATTATCTAGAGTCTATTTGTTCCAAGCTAGGCTTATATGACATATATGCTCCAGCTTGAGGGAGAGTGTTAGAAGTTAGAGAAATAATATTGTATTGTGTTGTGTGGGTAGTACTCTTCTGGAAGAGTCTAGAATATTATGGTGATGAGGCGTCCTTGGTAAGGTGTCCCTACCAGCTGTCAACATTAGAATATTCTACATCAATTGTAACCAAATCTTCATATATAAGTAATGAATGGACTGAGGGCTGGATTTCTAAGAAATTCAACTTCTCCTTTTGAATATTCATCATTAACATCTCTAAAAACTCCACATTAACAATTTTATTTTTCATAAAAAAAGAAGACAAGCAGAGATTAATTAATGTAGTAGAGAAAAGAGTGATTTTTTATTCAGGTTAATGGAGTAAAAAAAGGTCTAAAATCCTTTTTGGTACTCTTCAGTCCTCACACAACTACATTGTTAGAAAGATATCAATGTATTTAGCTGCTATATGACTCTCCTTTTATTACATAATGGGCAACAGATCTAATATTTTCATTTCAAAACTCTAGCAACCTGTCATCCATATAAATATTGTTGTTCTTGGAAAACTTTCTGCTGAAACCACTGATTAAGACCCCAAATTCATTAATCAGGTCCAGGTTCTGCCCCTATGCTTTCCTCAAGCTCAATACCTTTTTGTTCCATAAATTCCTATGAACATAGCACTAGCAAGGTGCCCCCACAGCAAAAATGGGCAAGGAGATCTTGTCTCAACTTATCTTTTTGTCCTTGCAATGGAAGAATTTACAAGGATTATAAGATCTAAAGTAGCTAATTTTCAGCAATTGAAGTACCACCCTAACTGTGCTTGTTTGGGGATTACTCACTTGAGTTTGCAAATGATTTACTCATCTTTGCTGCAGCTGATTTGCCCTCAATTCATTTAATAAAGGAGGCTTTTCCCTCTCTGGTCTCTCAGTTAACCAAAGCAAAAGTGAAATTTTTGGTACTGCTGTCAAAGATGACCACCAGCAACAAATCTTATCATCCCTGCAATTCAAGCATGGGACATTGTGAGTCAGATATCTTGGATGGCCCCTTATCACTGGTAAGCTCAGTTTTAAGGATTTGCAATCCTCTAATTGAAATGATCCCTGCTAGACCAAGTTCATGGACAGCAAGAAAGCTTTCATTCTCAGGTAAACTACTCTTTATTCAGTCAATTCTATGCAGCATCAATGTATTGGTTAAGTATATTCATTCTTCCTAAAAAAGCTATCAAAGCTACAGAAGAGAGATTAAATCGCCTTTTGTGGAAGGGGCCAGATGAAAACCAGAGGTAGTTTTAAGGTTTCTTAGGATCAAGTCTGCTCTCCTAAAAGAGAACGGTGCTTGGGCCTGAAAAAGGTGGAAGATTGGAACAAAGCAACAGCCCTGAAGCAAATCTGGAACCTTTTCAGGTTGGCTCACTCTGAGTAACTTGGATGCATGAAGTTTTTCTTGAAGGAAGAAGGTTCTGGGCTGTAAAAATCCCTCAGGACAGCTCATGGGGATGGAGAAATCTGGTGAAGCTTAGAACTAAGGCAAGGAAGTTTCTAAGCTATGTAGTAGGTGATGGGAAGAGTATCTTCCTATGGCTAGATAACTGGCACCCTGAAGGCATATTGTATCAAGTTTATGGTCCTAGAATTGTATATGATGCAGCTACCTCTACTTATCCCACCAAAAAAAAAAAAATAATATTGATGCCAAATTGCACGGTATCCTGATAGATAAGGAACAGATTTGGAAGCCTGCAAGAACTGATGACGTGGTTAAAATCCAAAGTAAGCTGCACCTAATTAACCTAAAGAAAAAAAAGACAAGGCAGCCTGGGCTGCTTCTTCCTCAGGAAAATATGACGTTCATGCCACATGGAATCAGATAATATGCAAGAACAATGAAGTCCCATGGTGGAGATTGGTCTGATTTTCTACTGCCATCCCCATGCACAGGCTTCTCAACAAAGACAAGGCAGATGCAATGGGGATTGCAGAAGAGTGATTGAATGCATAATCATTTTTTCTTAGAATGCTCCTCTACCAAAAGGGTCCGGAAATGCATAATGAACCTATATTTGATTCCTGATGTTCCTGCAAACTGAGAAGCCTTGGTCAGCTGGGGCATTAATTATATTAAAGGAAAACAGTCTTAAGTTTCTCTATTTAAACTGGCTTGGTGGGCAATAGTTCATCACCTATCGCTTCAACAAAACAGCAGAGTTCTTAAAGGAGTCATCAAATCGGAGGAACAGCTGGTCAAGCATATCAAAAGAGATGTCAAAGCAAAAACAGAAGCGAAGTCCTAGATAAAGAATTTCAATAGCAGCAGGGTTTTACTCTCTAATTACTGTGTTTTCTGAACGTGTTTGATGTTGATAAAAAGGTCAGTAGGGCCACTGTGTTTTCTGAGTTGTATTGATGTAGAGCTTATGACCCACCCCTCCCCATTGTATCTCTTTTGGGGCTGTTTAGGCTTTGCCGAACGTAGTTTTAGTGGTATTGATTTTGTTACTCTGCTTTGTTGCCTTGTGAATCCTCTTTGGATATCTGTCAAGGCTTTGTCTGTACTTGGTTTTGTGGTAATGAATCATCCAACTTATCAGGAAAAAAAAAACCCATTAGATCAACTCAATTTGATTAATGGCTGGTTATTATACTATTGGCTGGTTATTAGACTATTAGACAATGATCCTACTGTTTTAACAAATATATCAAATATATACACACCGATGCATGCATCATACAACAAACATAAGTTTGACACTAACAAAAAAGTTTCACTATAGGAAGATGAGCATTGATGCAAATATATATATATATATATATATGTTCCAACAGCCTAAAAGATTTGCAAAAAATGACTTCTTTATAATAAAAAAATAAAAAACCCATCAATGAGGTTATACTTTCAATACTCAAAAAGAAAACATGTTAAGACGGAACTCTTACCTCCTTTTACGCCTTGCTTGTATTTTGTAATGCAAACATCTTGGAAGAAATGAAGGCTACAACATAGAAAGTGCTTTATTATTAAGTAGAATGACAGAGCGAATTTATTTTTCAAAAGAGGAGACCTAGAAGTAAGCACCCAAAATAAGTCATAATAAGGTACCAACATGTGAAGGGCATAGAGATCAGAACCCAACATGTAATAAACAAGGTTGACCAACATCAGTATCAAAATGATCAAGCCTATAATACAATAAAATCATGCAATATTACCCTCAAATTTCCTAGAAGGGCCATATCCTATAGCAGTTTAGTATTCATTGTACACAAGAAGAACTGAAGAAGAAAATTTTGATGCTGAGTGAATTTAAGGTTCCAAAATAGTCATGCTAAAAGAACATAAATGAGTTAAACACATATTCTGCAAGGAAATGCAAGATAGTACATTGTCTATAGCACGGTGACGGAGAATATTGTATAGTTCAACGGGCTTGCAATATATCAGGAGAGTCTCTTCAGCTGCAGTTGCCTCTTCTACAGACGAATGGACACAAGAATTTTGATGGCACATCTTATCCACTCTCCCCAATGGGTGCAACAGCTATCAGAATTCCTGTTCCATGACAGGAGATGAGTGTCAAAATTGGCATACATAATTTAATTATTATATCATACACAACGCTTGCCAGTAAGTAATCATTTTTTTTTATAGGTAATAACAGCTTTATTGATAAAAAAAAAAAGCACAATGAATTAACGATAGTAAACTCACTGCACTGAAAAGAGTACAAACCAATCAAACAGAGAGACTAACAGAATTAAGAAAGTCAAGCAAAGAAAGACAATGCATAAACCCCCAAATCCGGGACCACTCAAACAAAGTCCTAAGAAGCAAAGACTTCACAGAGTCTACAAATCTCTCAGTTTCCTCAAAAGTACGGGCATTGCGTTCCTTCCAAACTAATCACATAAGATACGCTAGAACCATATTCCACACTTTTGAAGTGTGCCTCCCCAACCAATTCCACCATGCAGTAAGAAGAGAAACAACATTCTTCGGCATCACCCACTGAACCCCATACAATCAGGATATCTTCTAGAGACACAATAATGCTAAATTTATTTGTAATTCTCTACGAACAAGACATACTTCTGCATATGTAAGCTCCTTATAATAAATCAAGGACCATCAATTTTTTTTATAAATAAAAATTGTTCATTAAAAGGAACTAAAAGGACGTAACCAATGTACAAGGGGGATGTATACAAGATATATCCCATTAATTAAGAGCGAAAATCACGAAAATCTAGCATGTCAAGAAAACTGACAAAAGGAAAATTGCCTAAATGCATTCATCCACTCAAATAAAAATTTGAGAAATGAGTGTTTTAGATCTAAGATTGAGCATTCACATCCTTAAAAGAACCAAGGATTTCTATCTCTCCAAATACACCACATGAGATAATGCTTGACTAACATATGCAGCACCAATCTGCAATAATAAGACAGTGTTTCCTTAGATTATCCATAGTTAGAATTCTCCTCAAAGCTGTTGTCCAAAGAAAGAATGTCATTTACTTTTACGTCACCCAATAGTGATCTGGGAGCTAAGATTCTAGCACAATCATCATCATCTTTTGCAACTATGCTCGTAAATTCAAATGTTCCTCGATAAGTTTAAATGTTATTTATTATTTAACAATTTATCTTTAAAAAATTATTATAACATTGATGAATTCTCTATGATTGTTCCAAAGTCTATCCAGGAAGCCTTGTCCATTTCTGGTTGGAAAATAGCCATGGAAGGCGAGATGTCAGCAGCATTGTATCAAAATAACACATGGGATTAATACCTCTTCCGTCTAGAATTTCCACCATTGGCTGTTGTTGGGTGTATACCATGAATTACTTACCTTATGGGTCCATTGAGCACTTGAAGACTCATCTTGTTGCCAACAGTTACACCCAAAACTATGGAGTCAAAGCTTATACAACATTAAGCAATCTCCCAAAGCCTGGTTTGGCAAGATTAGTAAATGAATTGTCAAATTTGAAATGCATCTTTGTCAATCTGACCACTCCATTTTCTCTTGTGCTTCAAAAAGAGGAAAAATTTTATTGATAGTTTATGTTGGTGACATCATCATAACTGGTCCCTGAATCAAAGGTGTTCTTTCAATCCCCATTCCAAACTAAGGATCTGGGAAAATGTCATTGCTTCTTGGGTATTGAGGTTAGCACTTTTCAAGAAAGGAATTAAACATGTGATATTAGGAAGTGACTGGCTTATTAGGTTCAAAACATGTAGATACTTGTGGATCCTAATGTCAAATAATATACAGATCAAGGAGAGAAAATATCTAATACAAAGAGATATCGTCAGTTTATGACAGCACCTCATTTTCCACACTTGGACACTATCATTCAAGTTATTGATAAAAAAATTATAAGAAAAAACACACACACACACACACACACATGCACTCATTGTTATTCATGTTGTGAGATATATTAAGGTTCATTCTGGTCATGGACTTGTATATAGAACCAATAGTCATTTGTGTGTAGAGGCTTTTTATAAATTTAGATCAAATATGATCACCCTCAGAGAGGAGAAAACTTAATCACCTAGAAAAGTAAGAAACATATTGTTGTGTCCCATTCTAGTGCATAGACTAAATATAGAGCCATGACTCATATATCATGTGAGCTTATGTGGATCAAGAATCATCTAGACGAATGAGTTTTATAGCACAATTGTCCATGACTGTGTACTGTGACAACCAAGCAACAATTCACATCACTTTCAACCTAGTGTTCTATGAGCGGACCAAACATATAGAGGTAGATTGTCATCATGTTCAAGAAAGAGAGGAAAGTGGTCTGATTCCTACCCCATATGTCTCCACAAGGGCTCAAGTTGTTGATATGTTCATAAAACCAATGTGCAGGACTCTAAGACTTGTTATGCACAAATTTGAGGTTATATGATACCTATACTCCAACTTTAATGAGAGTGTTATGACTAATACTTTAGTGAGTGTTATGACTTTTTTTTTTTTTTTTTTTTGATAAATCTAAAAAGGGGTGCAAACATGAGGAGTTCTCAAGAGGTCACCCATCCTAGTACTACTCTCACCCAAACACACTTACTAACATATTGTTTTATAAGTTAAAAAATAGGTTTATCAGATCCACTTGGTGAGGTAACAGGTACGCCCAAAGGCTATTCACGTCCCTGTCAAGGGAGATGCCAACCATCTCTACTTACTATGAACACATGACCAATATTGTTTAAGTTGTGAGGGCAATTGAGGGGTTTATTTAGCTCTGTCAATTATGGTTCAACTTCTTCTAGGCGCATTGATAATGGTAAGGACAGGGCTCTATTTATTTCCCAATAAATTTGAAGATTTTATCTTGGAATGTTAGAGGTTTGAATGACAAGGAAAAATGGCTCAAAGTTCGTAATTTTTTACCCTCTTGGAGGGCTGAAATCGTTTGTTTGCAAGAGACAAAATTGGAATGGGTTACAAGAGGACTTGTTAGAAGTGTTTGGAGTTGTCCTTGCATAGATGGGTTATATTTGGGTTCTGAGGGTGCTTCCGGTGGAATTCTGCTCTTGTGGGACAGAAGGGTGGTTGAAAAAATAAAGGAAGTAGTGGGGCATTTTTCGATTTCATGTAGGTTCAAAAAGGTTACTGACCAATTTGAGTAGGCGTTCACAGGTATCTATGGTCCAAATTTGAACAAGAAGTGTCAATTTATGTGGGAGGAATTGGCAGGCTTGAACAGTTGGTGGAATTTGCCATGGTGTTTGGGAGGTGATTTTAATCTCATCCGCTTTCCATTAGAGAGTTTAGGGGTGGGTACATTTACTCGCTGCATGAATGATTTTTCAGATTTTATTTCTCTTCATGGGCTAATAGATAATCCTTTGGAGGGAGGTCTTTTCACATGGTCTAACTCCACCTTGGCCTCTAGAATAGATCGGTTTCTCTTCTCTTCGGCTTTGGTAGATTACTTCACTCACTTCTCCCAAAAAAGGCTTCCTAGTGTGTTATCCGATCACTTCCCAATTCTGTTGGAGAGTGGGAATCATCAAAGAGGGCAAATTCCTTTTCGTTTTGAGAATATGTGGTTGAAGGCGGAGGGGTTTCTAGATAAGGTGAAGTCTTGGTGGGAGAATTACCATTATCAAGGAACTCCTAGTTTCATTCAAGCCAAGAAGTTGACTACTCTAAAAACGGACCTAAAGAAGTGGAACGAAATAGATTTTCGCAATATCACAGTCAAGAAACAGCAATTATGGAGTAAGTTGAATGCTTTAGATGTAAAAGAGGACAATCAACCTCTTACAGAGGAGGAAAAATTGGAAAAAGCAACACTTCATGCCGAACTTGAGAAGGCCGCCTTGTTAGAGGAGATTAGCTGGAGACAAAAGTTCAGAGTGTTATTTTTAAAGGAGGGCGACTCCAATACGAGGGTTTTTCATGGGATGGCTAATTCTAATAGAAGAGGTAATTGTATTGAAAACCTCATGATCGATGGGGCTTTGTCTTCCAACCAGGATAGGATCGTTGACCATATTGAACAATTCTATATGAACTTATACTCTAAGCAACAAGAGCAGCATCCTTTCCCGGATGTTTTGGATTTTCCAAGGATTTCTGAGGATAATGTGGATTGGTTAGAAAGACCTTTTGAGGAATCTAAGATTTTTGAAGTCATCAAGGAGTTTAATGGGGATAAATCTCCTAGGCCTGACGGTTTTTCGATGGCTTTCTTTTAAGTTTGCTGGGGGATTCTCCAATCAAACATCATGGCTGTGTTCCACCATTTCCGTGATACTGGTCAATTTGAAAAAAGCCTGAATGCAACTTTCATTGCTCTCATTCCTAAAAAAGCTGCAGCAATGGAAGTAAAGGACTTTCGGCCTATCAGCCTAATTGGGGGTTTATAAAATTCTTGCCAAAGATTTGGCTACTCGTCTTTGCATGGTTTTAGGAGAGATCATCTCAGCTCCTCAGAATGCTTTTGTTCTAATTAATAGTCAGATTCTTGATTCCGTTCTTATTGCTAATGATTGTCTTGATAATAGATTGAAGTCTGGTCAACCAGAGTTGTTATGTAAATTGGACATAGAGAAAGTCTTTGATCATGTGAACTGGGGAGTTCTTACTTGTTTGAGCATTGTGGTTTTTCTAATAAGTGGAGGCGATGGATTTCTTTTTGTGTATCAACGGTTCGTTTCTCTATCCTTATTAATGATACTCCCCATGGATGTTTTGGAAGTTCAAGGGGGTTGCGGCAAGGTGATCCTTTGTCCCCCTTGTTATTTGTGTTAGTCATGGAAGCCGTCGGTAGAATGTTGGATAAGGCTGTCCATGAAGGTCGTTTGTTAGGCTTTAGTGTAGGTGTTTTTGCTGGAGGACCTTTGATGGTTTCTCATCCCCTTTTCGCCAATGATACTCTAATTTTTTGCGATGCTAATATTGATCATATGCTGATTCTCCGTATGGTACTCATTTGGTTTAAGGCTGTGTCGGGTCTGAAGGTAAATTTGGGTAAGTCTGAGCTGGTGGCTATGGGAACAGTTCATAACATGGATCTTTGGGTGGCTGTCTTAGGCTGCAAGCAAGGGTCCCTCCCAATGAAATACTTGGCTCTTCCTTTGAGGGCAAAATTTAAGGACAAGTCAATATGGAATCCAATTCTTGAAAGGATGAAAAGAAAATTAGCAGGTTGGAAAAATTTATATTTATCCAAGAGAGGTAGAGTCACTTTAATTAAAAGCACTATCTCTAATCTTCCTACTTATTTTCTTTCCTTATTCCCTGTTCCTGCTTCTGTGGCCAATCAAATTGCTAGACTTCAGCAGGACTTTCTGTGGGGTGGTCTAGGAGATGAGCCCAAATTTCATCTGGTTGATTAGTCTATAGTGTGTACTCCACTTTCTTCTGATGAGTTGGGGATTAGGAACTTGAGAACTTTCAATTTAGCTTTATTAGGGAAGTGGTTATGGAGAATTGGGCAAGAAATGGATACTCTATGGCGTCAAGTGATAGAGGTGAAGTATGGTTGTGATTGGGGTGGTTGGTGTTCTAGCTCTTCTCTGGTCCATATGGAGTCAGCTTGTGGGAAAATATTTTACGAGGGTGGCACTCTTTATCTCGTTTTATTATGTATGAAATTGGAGATGGATCAAAAGTGCAGTTTTGGCTAGATCGTTGGTGTGGAATTTCTTCTCTCGCAGACAGCTACCCTGAATTATATAGGATTCGCTGTAATAAAAAGGCAAGTGTGGCGGATCTAATGAGGTACACCAATGGAGTCCTCCATTGGGAGTTTCAGTTTTGTAGAGAGGTGCATAATCGTGAATTGAAAACTTTCAGGAGCTTCATCAATACCATTTATAGCACTCCCATAAGGGGGATCAAGGAGGATAAGAGTTGTTGGTTGCCTTGTATGAGTAAGGGGTTCAAGGTTAGTGTATACTACCATCTTCTAGTTGGCCATAGTGAGCAGTTTTTTCCCTTAGAAAAGCATTTAGAAGTAGAAGATTCCCTCTAGAGTGGCTTTCCTTGTATAGACCGTAGCCTTGGGGAAATGTCCGACAATTGAAAATTTAAGGAAAAGAAAGGTTTACATTTTGGATTGGTGTTATATGTGCAAGTGCAATAGTGAAAGTGTTGACCATTTTTTCCTTCATTGCCCGGTTGCTTTAGAGTTGTGGGATATGGTTTTCAGTTTATTTGGAATTTGTTGGGTTATGCCAAGGTCTGTTGTTGGGCTATTGGCTTGCTGGCAAGGTCGTTTTGGTCGCCATCGTAATGGAGATATATGGAAGGCCGTTCCTCATTGTTTGATGTGGTGTATTTGGAAGGAGAGAAATAATAGGTGTTTTGAAGACAATGAGAGTTCCATGCCTGATCTTAAGCTTCTATTTTTCCGAACCTTACTTGGCTGGTTCTCTGTGCGGAGAAACCAACGTTTTTCTTCTATTTTGGATTTACTTGACTTTTGTGATGTTCGTTTTTGATTTGTTCCCCCTGTATACTCCTTGTGTACTTGGGTGTCTCTCTCTTTTTAACATCAATGAATCTTTATTACTTATCCAAAAAAGAAAAAACATATGTATTAAAGCTAATGACATATTCCTCTCAACAAACACTTTATCCAATTCCCTTCTACAGTAGAAATTGTTTAAGACTACCCTCAAAGAACTGCTCAACGTCCATGGCTGTAAAATCCTCTCTAAAGACACTATCTTGTATTCCATAAGGAATTATGAGAGATTTAGAAGGGTCCCAGGGCGAGGGAGGTTTTAAGGATTCCCTGCAAAACATAATGTTGTGTCGACTTTGAGGAGTTCATGTTTCTATTCTTAACTAAGTTGTAATCTGTTTTGTAATATGCAGACCTTCAGTCTCATGCTTCATATATTATGATTTCAGTTCACAAAAAATAAGCTCCATTACAAAAGCGCACTAGGCGACACAACCCTAGTAAAAGCAAGAGCTAAAAATTAACACAAAATGTTGTCATTTAGGACTGCAACATCAGCATTACCCATGGCAAAGCCCTAAAAATAACTGAATTGCGAAAACAAATTCGCCTAGCCAACCTCAAACACCCCGACAGCTATTAAAAAAAAAACCTCGTTTGCATCAACTAAACCTCAACTCTAACAGAAATTTAGTAGTAATCAAATTTCAGCAAACAAAAAATAGAGCAACAACCTTCCACATCCGAAAATTTTTCAAAAATTCCAATGTTTGTTTTTACCAGATTTATCGACAAAACCTGAATTCGCACAGTTGGAATTCCTAAATTCCTATCTTGTGTTAGGCATGTCAGAACTGTATCAGTATTTATTATTATCAGAAACATAATTAGAGTCATAATCCACACTGAAACAGCAAATTCAATCAAATTATATATGATGATGAAGAGGCTTACCGGGTCGGATATCCACCGGAGGTTTCGGTTCAGAGGACTGTCGAACTGGAGAGCAAGCCGTTAACTTAGGTCACCTAACGAGAAAAAAGTTGACCTATAATACAAGTCTATGATTTTAAAACGAACCGAAACGTTTTTTTTTTCTTTTCTTTTCTTTTTTTCTTTTTATTCCCTTTAATTTCTTATCCTTCCAATTGTTTTCAGTTTTTTTTTTTTTTTTTTTTGAACTTTGGCATAAGGGTGTGCATGGGTCCCTTTTTTTTGACCCAACCCGCCATCTCTTCACATATGTCCAACCCGACCCAACCCAACCCACATGGGTCGGGTTGAACCCATGGGTTAGGCTTTTTTTTTTTTTTAAATTAAATTGAACTTATATTTTTTTATTAATTATATAATATATTTAATATTAAAGAAAGTAATAGGATTTTATATTATATATGTTTGTAAGATTTTATTTTATATTATATAATATATTTTATATTATATATTACTAGGTTTTAACTTAAAAAAAATATTTATTAAATATATAATATATTTTAAATATATATTAAAATATAGGTGGGTTGGCATCAGCTTTTATGACCCAAACCCAACCCGACCCGCTATAAAAAAACAAATTTATAACCCAACCCAACCCACCAAGCCCTAAAAACCGACCCAACCCGGCAGGTTGGGTCGAGTTGGGTCGGGTTTGGCGGGTCGGTGAGTTTTCTGCACACCCCTACTTTGGCATCAGCTTATAAGCAGTTCAGCTTTTAGTTTTTATATGTACATATTGTTAAAACTTTAAGGCTATATTTGATAACAATTTTTGTTTTCTATTAAAGCAAAAATATAGTTTGGTTAGTTTGTTTTCTGTTTATTTTGAGTTGTCAAACAAGTTTTTAAGTCTTAAAAATATAAGGTTATGTTTAATAATAATTTTTGTTTTCTATTTTTGAAAAAAAAATTTTAGGAATATAAAGAAAAAAAAAATTTCTTATATTTTCAAAATTAAAAACATGTTTGGTTCATTGAAATTAAAAAATAGTTTTTTGAAAAAAAAAAACAAAAAATAATAAAATATGTTGTTACTAGGATTTAAACTCTAATACTAACTAATTAAATGAATCGGATTCATTAAATCAAATGCGTGTTTTCATTAATTTTTGAAAACTAGAAACTAAAAATAGTATTTTGCATATTTTTAGTTTCCTTCACAAATTAAGTTTTGAAAATAGTTTTTGTTTTTTATACATTTTGGGTTGCCAAACAAGTTTTTTAGTTTCAAAAATAGAAAATTATTTTTGAAAACTGAAAATAAGTAGAAAAAACAGTCACCAAATATACCTTAAAATTGTTTTTAAAAACAGAAAATAAGAGAAAAAATAGTTACTAAACATACCCATTAATGAATCAATCTCATTTAATGAGTTAGCATTAGAATTCAAATCCTAGTAACAACATATTTTAGTATTTTTTTTTTCAAAAAAACCATTTTTTAATTTCAACTAACCAAACACGTTTTTTATTTCAAAAATATAAGAAATTTGTTTTATTTATATTCCCAAAAATAAGTTTTTGAAAATAGAAAACAAAAACTGTTACCAAATATAGCCTAGATGTGTATTTTCATTAACTTTTGAAAATTAGAAACTAAAAAGTCTTTTGTATGTTTTTAATTTCCTTCACAAATTGAGTTTTAAGAACAGTTTTTGTTTTCTGTTTATTTGGAGTTGCCAAACAAGTTTTTTAGTTTCAAAAATAGAAAATTATTTTTGAAAATAGAAAATAAGAAATAAAAAGAAAAAAAAAGTTATCAAACATACCTTAATTTTTTTCCTGCTTTTTCAAAATATATTTAGCATAGTTTAACAAAAAAAAATACCCCTTAAAAAAGAAAAAGAAAAAAAAAAAAAAAAAACCAGAGAAGTCGTTCCCTAACTCAAAAAAAAAAAAAAGACCAACCAAATAGCCGTTACTTTTAGTCAACTTTTGTTTTTTAAAGTTTAATTACAAGTTGAGTCCCATTAATTGTTGAAAATATTCAAAATGCCTATTGTTATTATGCTTTTAATCAAATTCAAATTCCGCAACGAATTTTTTTTTCATTCTTGAAAATTGGAATATGGTCTATGGTCAATTTCCATCCGTACAATTAAAAAGGTTATATATTTTTTTCTTTGAAAATTTAAAATATTACTCATTTTGCTACTCCATAGATTATTTTTATTATTATTTTTGCTAAATAAAAAAGGGGGTCTTTAGTACGAACTCATCAACTCTATGATATATAACAATAATGAGTAATACCACGTGTATCACAGGGTTCTTACTTAAACTATCACTTGAACTGCTCCTTTCTAAGTGCTAAGAGTAGGACAATAACTCCTGTTATTCCATTGACTTTCATTTAAATTTTTTACCGCATGATATTACATAATATATATATATATATAAACAATAAAATAGAACCTATAATTTTATTTGAGGGATGAAAAGAAAATTTCAACCTTCAACTTTTTTAATAGAAATTTCAATTTTTCTTCAAAATGTATTCTTAGTTCAAATATAGACCTACAAGTCTATAAGTTGAAATAGACCGAATGGCTCCTTTTATTTATTTTTTTTCCGGTTTTATTTCAAATTCCTATGCTTTTTTTTTTAATTTTAATATTCACTTCATTTTTTATATTTACTTTATTAGACAAAATCCTTTCTCTCCAAAAAAAAAAAAATGACCAACCAATTAGCTGTTAGTCAACTTTAAAAAAAAAAAATTAGTTAATTACAAGTTGAGTCCCCAAGCTTAAACAAGAGTTGTAATGTCCCATTAATTATTGAAAATATGCAAATTTCCAATTGTTATTTTTCTAAAATCAAATTCAATTTTGGCAAGAATATTTTTTTTTGTTCTTGAAAATTAAAATATAGTAAATGTTCTGTTTCAATTCCTTCAATTTAAAAAGTAATTTTTTGTAATTGGAAATATAAAATGTTACTCATTTCGTCATTCCATCAAAAATTGTTTTTTTCACTGAAACTTAACAAGAGTGGACGAAATAATAAAAGTATAAAATTTTAAATCTCCAGGGACAAAAATAGAACCTAGAATACATTTGAGGGATGAAAAGAAAATTTTCTCCTTCAACTTTTTAATTGAAGTTTCAATTTCTATAAAACATGTCCCCAGACCCGTTGTATTTTTCACATGTTATTTTAAAATACGTATTCTACCCTCACGATCAGAGAGAGAGAGAGAGAGAGAGATTAAATTGGCCACTGCATCCTCGGCTCAATCAAAGTACCAGTGTACCACTCCAACAATTAAATTGGTCATAGATTGTAATTGATACATTAGAGTAGGGTCCTCCAAAAATTTTTTGGTAACTCTAGTATGATGTTACTAAAATCTTATTCATCAATTATGAAATGAATTGAATAGATTTTGCAATGTCATCAACATCAAATAAACATCAACTATCACAATTGTGGGATCTATATAAATAGTTAATAAGATATTATCACAAAAAAAAAATTGTTAATAACATGTTACAATCTAATTCACTTATTTCAAAATAACAAAATAAGATTTTAGAAACTCTACAGTAAAGTTATCCTAAAGGATTTTAATCTTGATACATCAATGTTTAAAGTGTATATAGTTATTAGTATTACACCTTTTATGTGGCCATAGTTTTTTTTTTTAAGAGAAAGTTTTAACACAAAAAAAAAAAAATTGTTAATAACATGGTACAATCTAATTCACTTATTTCAAAATAACAAAATAACATTTTAATCATCAAAGCTATCCTAAAATTTTATCAATCAATTTTAAAATGTATATAGTTATTAGTATTACACCTTTTATATGGCTATAGTTTTTTTTTTTAAGAGAAAGTTTCAACCTATGGGGACCGCTCTCATTGATAACTCTTAATTATCAGAAATTTTACCAATTAAGCTTACTAGAACCCAATTTTATATGGCTATAGTTAAGGGCTTTAACCAGCGATGTCGAAGTGGGTTAAGACTTAAAAGAGTAATAGTGGAGCCGCAACTAAAACAATAACAACATGGGTGGGTCATGGGGATTTTGGAAATGCTTGAGTCTTAACTTTGGGGGTTTGCAATAAGGTGAATTGATTATAGTTTTTTAGGTGTGGCAATTTTCCAAGTCCCTGATGACTTTGTCTGCTCCATCCTTTGGCATTCCTTTCTTCTTTTTTTATTTGAAGTAGTAAAGCATTACAATGTTGATAATCTAACATTCAACAAGTGGAATTCTCATCGATAGACTGAAAAACCAAAGAAAATCTTCTCAAAATAGGCAGCGTGGTTGGCACAGCAAACTTAGGAAGTAATGGGGTAGGATGTTGGAAATGCTGCGCAAGAGTTAGATATGAGCTGCCCAATCACACCAGAATCTTAACAACATTTGAAAGTCTTGTGCCCTTTTTGGCAAAAATGGCTTGGATAGGTTTAACAAAAAAGGACAGCTTTATGTTCCAATCTCCCAAGGGTTGAAGTATAAGGTACATCCAAATGGGCTAAGGTGCAGGAACTTCTTGAAAGCCCCCATGGACTCGCCACAACTTAGAAAAAATCCCTGACTAGGGGGGCATGTATCCTAATTACTAACGAGCAAGGGGAAAGCACAAAAATTTAGGAGGCCCTTTGGTCTCGGATTTATCAGAGGTCACACCAAAACTTAAAAATGTAGGATTGATCACTCGTACTTGATATCGTCTCAATTAATACAACAAGATCAATAGGGTTGATTTTTTTGACATTATCATTTTATGAAAAATGAATTATTTTCTAAAAAGCATTTTTTTTAAAAATTATTTTATTTTTCTATATTTGATAACAACCTTAAAATGAATTAGGAAATTATTTCTTGACTTCTCTTGTATAGTTTTGCATGAGATAGAATTGTGTTCCAGAAAATTTTAGCAGAAAATAACTCTATCTCATATTAAGCTAAGAGAAGTTAAGAAATAAATTTATTTTAACCCATTTTTTCTAATACTAAAAAATATACAAAAATACCAAAAATTATCTTTACATAAGGTTTATTTTTTTTAATAAAACAAACGTTACCCAGACAATAATTATGATCCCAATAGGCTCCTAGGAATAGCAAGACAAATGGATCTGGAACTTAAATTCAAGCGAGACATTTACAGTGAAATTTATGTATTGTATAGCTAGAAGACAAACTAACTTAATGAAGGAAACGTTCATCAAAAAAAAAAAAAGTTCATAAAAAACTTAATGAAGGAAACCAACTAAGAGGAAGAATTTGGAAAACTAAGTGCATGAGATGCTTAAAGTGTCTCTTTAGAGGATTGCATCACTGCCCACGATTAGAAAAGCTACTGTGTTATTTAGGACTAGCCACTTTAGTAAAGAGTTTCTAAAGTTTATATTTTATGAAATTAGATTTCATAAATATAAATAACAAAAAGATTAAACTGGGTACTCAAGAAATAAAATAGTTGTTTACAAAGTGACAGTTTATTATGATTTTGTTCACTATTGATATTTTATAGAGGGGTCAAATGATATTATATTAGAGTCTTGGGATATAATTTATTAATAAGGCCTAGAATGCAATTATATTTTCATAGTAGTACTTGTTATATAATTAATTGTAACTTTAGGGTCAAAAGTTGACAGATAAGTCTGAAACCCATTGGAGCTAGAGCCTTATTAGTCCCTTTAGTCTCATCCCAAGCCACACACTTAAGCCTAATTAGGCCGGTCCAAAAAGCTAACCCAATTAGATAATCAGTTATTTATTTAATAAGAGTTATCAAATAAAGTTACTACCAAGGTAATTAATGTGTACGTATGATTAGAAATAAGAGAAAATAGTTTTTCTCTCCAGAATCTTGGAAATACACTTTTTTAAAAGAAAATCAACTTACACAAGAACTGATTGAGAGACCACTCATTTTGGAAACCATGTGGAATTAGGACGAAGATTAGAAATATTCTCAAGCGTTGGTTTTGAATTTCACTACACCAAGATACAGATTTTCTTCTTTGTTTTAGAATTCAAGGTTACAAGTTATTTCTCATGAATGAAGTAGATCTTTGTATTGCTTCTGCTGTGGGTTATGTATGAGATGCAAAACCAGTTTTTCCAACAAATAATAAGAGGTAAAGAGGAAATAAATGGGTCGGAGAAGCTAGAACTGAATTAGTAAACTCATTAGGTTGGCTTAAAGGCCAATAAGTGCGAAAAGTAATCAGAGGTAAGAATGTGGTAATTGCACCGAGAAAGCTCGATGAATGAAATAATGAAATGGGTTAGCACAACATGAATGTTGGCCAATAAAGCCCAAGAGAAGTAAAGATGTGGAAAGTGGGCCAAGGAGGCCCTGAGTGAAAGATTGATAAAGAAGTGGGCTGGCATGGCAGGAGCATCAGCCTGTAAGCCCACGGGGTAACAACAAATAAAAGGAGAGGTACAACTATAGTAGGTACAATGAAATGGTATGATAGGATCCATAGCCAAGAGGGCCACTGACACAGGAAAAAAAAAAAAAAAACATGGGCTCGACAGGAAAATGAGGCCCTTCACCCAAGCAATGTCCAATCCAAGGAAGGGATGAAAGACAAGGAACATGAGCCCAAAGTCCACGCATCCTTCACGTCACAAAAGATAAACACCAACTAGGACGTACAACAGAATCAAAACAAACACAGAGGCAACAAGAATGGTGTGAAGGCCATAAAGAAACAAATTCAAATGGAGTGGAGCATGCACAAAGGGCCAACGCACCACCTACTTGTACCCAGCCAATACATGAGAGATGAGCCACGGGTCAAAGTATTCAAAGGGTGTGGTTTGGTAGTGAGGAGAAAGAGTGGGTCTATTTTGGAGTTCCCGCTCAAACTTCTTTGGGGAGAGATGTTCTAGCTAGCATGGCATCTCACCCAAAAGAAGTAAATATGGGTCGGGACTACTTGATGCACGTAGGGGTGTCCAGACCCGACCGTGCACGCCATAAAGGTAGACGCTAATTGGTCGGTTTCGGTTCTCCACGCTCAGACCCGACTTCGAGTGGCGAGTTTTTATCCAAATGAGACCCGACCCGAGTGAAAAAAATCAGAGAGATCCAGGTAACCATATTGGGTGAGATTTAGCAATCCGGCCATTCCCAGAAGCACTTTTGGTGCTGGGTGATTTTGATGAGGGATGGTGCAATCAACATGTTCAAAGCAATGGTATGATTTTGCAGTGATCTCCACCCAAACCCAAAACCGACCCGACCGATTGACGCGGCGGTCGGTTTCGGGTCGAGGCTACGCCATAAGGGTAGGTAATGAAGAGGCTTGATCCTTATCCAAATGAGAGTAGTGGAAAACTAAGAAACAAGAAAAGCAATTTTGTCTGGGACCGATCAACACGTAAGGAGTTAAAAATGGATAGTCAGTTAAGAGTTAAAAGCTAAAATGGCAAATCTTACCATGGCAGATAATATAAAAAGTGGTAGTCATAAACAATAAAAAGGGAGGAGGAAAAAACAGAAGAAGAGAGTTAAAACAAGGAAGAAAAAGAGAGAAAGGAAAAAGGAAATACAAAAATCAAAAAAGCATGAGTGAGAGGAATCGAGGTATGCATCAATAGACTACTCATTTCTCTTCCTCTTGATAGACCCACTCTTTGAGAGACTAAGAATTAAAGCTTAAACTATTTAGATCATTTTTTTAAAGTGCATTACTTCTATGGTAGGAGTCTTCTCTGAGGTTACTCTCATTGGGGATTGATTCCCTTCTTAGATTTCCATTTGCTCAAAAGCTAAGCTTACTTTTCTGGCAGAAAAGTTTTTCTTTTATGCTTGCTAAGTGAATATTTATAGTTATTAAACTGCCTGATGTAGTGTTATTATTCTGTTGTAACTTTATCAAGCCATTTTCCCTTATTTAAGTATTAATGCTATTTATATAGTACTTTAGTTATTCTGTCGTATTGTACTATTGCTATAACATTTGTAATAGCTGTTTCTACTGTGGGCACGCCGTGCACTCAATACCTCCACTAAGACGAGTCCATACTGGGATGACTTGACTTGGGCATAAACTGGTCTAAAGTGAGTTTCATTTAGGCTAGCCCAAACTCTCTTACCTTAGATCTACGAGCCACAGTGCAGTAGGAAAAACCAAAGCCCAACAACACAAAAGGCTCACTACAAATATCAACTAGTTGATTAAATAAAAAATCAAAACTCATGATATAAAACAACATTAGACGGGTTAGATAAATACTCTCATTTTATTTAAAGCTCTAATTTTTTAAATTAGTTTGATTCTGATATCATTTGTCACATTAGCCAATATAAGATGGGTTAGTTAAATATGATAATCTTAAAAGGATCATTCAAATTATAAGATTTTTTATAATGAATAAGTAAGATTTTTCGTAATGACTTATATAGTTTAAATTTGTTATTTATATACAATATGTCAATAATTATATACCCTCTTGTCAAGAGCTTACTAGCTCAATTAACATATTTTATTATTTTTAATTGAAATGTTTAAAATTCAAATCCTCACCTCTTCATTGTACATAACTATTGAAAATAAAATAATATATACATCAACATCACTAACTTTCATTTCCAAAAAAAAAAAAATCACTGTTTTATTGAAGCACTCAAAAAATGTGCTAAAAAAAATGCAGAAGTGACTAGCAAAGGGTGAAGAGTCTAGTCACTTTGCAGTGCATTATTAACTTTATTATCACACTCGCTTATATATTACTACTTTTTACATATCCAACAAAAAAAAGTTTTGCTATTCTTTGTGAAGGTCGGTACCACCATGGGTCCCTGACCAGTATCTTCTTTTACTTATGTAGTTTTGGGTGAGATAAGGTTTTTTTTTTTTTTTATTTATTTAACTTCGTATGAGATAGAATTATGTTCCAGAAAATTTTAGTAGAAAATAACTTTATTTCATATTAAGCTAAGTAAGAGAAGTTAAGAAATAAGTTTATTTTAATCCATTTTTTCTGATACTAAAAAATATACAAAAATACCAAAAATTATTTTCACATAAGGTTTTTTTTTTTAATAAAACAAACGTTACCAAGACAATAATTATGATCCCAATAGGCTCCTAGGAATAGCAAGACAAATGGATTCGGAGCTTAAATTCAAACGAGACATTTACAGTGAAATTTATATATGGTTGAGCAAGAAGACAAACTAACTTAATGAAGGAAACGTTCATAAAAAAAAAAAAAAAAAAAAAAATTCATCAAAAACTTAATGAAGGTAACCAACTAAGAGGAAGAATTTGGAAAACCATGTGCATGAGATGCTTAAAGTGTCTCTTTAGAGGATTGCATCACCGCCCATGATTAGAAAAGCTAATGTGTTATTCAGGACTGACCACTTTAGTAAAGAGTTTCTAAAATTTATATTTTATGAAATTAGATTTCATAAATATAAATAACAAAAAAATTAAACTGGGTACTCAAAGAATAAAATAGTTGTTTACAAAGTAACAGTTTATTATGATTTTGTTCACTATAGATATTTCATGAAGGGTCAAATGATATTATATTAGAGTCTTGGGATATAATTTATTAATAAGGCCTAGAGTGCAATTATATTTTCATAGTGGTACTTGTTATATAATTAATTATAATTTTGGGCTTGTCAAAAGTTGACAGATAAGTCTGAGGCTCATTAGAGATAGAGCCTTATTAGTCCCTTTAGTCCCATCCCAAGCCATACACTTAAGCCTAATTGGGCCGACCCAAAAAGCTAACTCAATTAGATAATCAGTTATTTATTTAATAAAGTAACTACCAAGGCAATTAATGTGTACGTATGATTAGAAAGAAGAGAAATAGTTTTTCTCTAAAAATCTTGGAAACACACTTTTCCAAAAGAAAATCAACGTACACAATAACTGATTGAGTGGCCACTCATCTTGGAAATCACGTGGAATTGGGATGAAGATTAGAGATATTCTCAAGCATTGATACGCTTTTTCTTCTTTGTTTTAGAATTCAAGGTTACGTGTTATTTCTCATGAATAAAGTAGATCTTTATGTTGCTTCTACTTTGGGTTTTGTATGTAATGCAAAACCAACAAATAATAAAAGGTAAAGAGGAAGTAAATGGGTCGTAGAAGCCAGAACTGAATTAGTAAACTCATTAGGTTGGCTTAAAGGCCAATAAGCGCGAAAAGTAATCAGAGGTAAGGATGTGGTATTTGCACCGAGGAAGCCCGATGAATGAAATAATAAAATGGGTTGGTACAACAGGAATATTGGTCAATAAAGCCCAAGAGAGGTAAAGATGTGGAAAGTGGGTCAAGGAGGCCCTGGGTAAAAGATTGATAAAGAAGTGGGCTGGCAAGGTAGGAGCATCAGCCTGTAACAAGAAATAAAAGGAGAGGTAAAGCTATAGTAGACACGATGAAATGGTATGATAGGATCCAGGGCCAAGAGGGCCACTAACACAGGAAAAAAAAAAACATGGGCTTGGCAGGAAAATGAGGGCCTTCACCCAAGTAATGCCCAATCCAAGGAAGGGATGAAAGACAAGGAACATGAGCCCAAAGCCCACGCATCCTTCACATCACAAGAGATAAACACCAACTAAGACGTACAATAGAATCAAAACAAACACGGAGGCAGCAAGAATGGTGTGAAGGCCAGAAAGAAACAAATTCAAACGAAGTGGAACATGCACATAGGGCCAATGCACCACCTACTTGTACCTAGCCAATACATGAGAGGTGGGCCACAGGTCAAGGTATTCATAGGGTGTGGTCTGGCAGTGAGGAGAAAGAGGGGGTCTATTTTGGGGTTCTCGCTCAAACTTTTTTGGGGTTCCCGCTCAAAATTTTTTAGGAAAAGATGTCCTGCTGGCATGACATCTCACCCGAAAGAAGTAAATATGGGTCGAGACTACTTGATGCATGCCATAGAGGTAGGTAATGGAGAGGCTTGATCCTTATCCAAATGAGAGTAGTGAAAAACAAATAAAGGTAAGAAACAAGATAAAGCAATTTTGTCTGGGAATGAGGAGTGGTGCAACCAACACGTTCAGAGCGATGGTAATAGCTGAGCAACTGGCAGACTAATGGATAGTCTCAGAAGGACACCCATAAGGAGCTAAAAGCAATTAAGGGGTAAAATGGCAAATCCTACCATGGTCGAGAGTATAACAAGCGGTAGTCATAAACAATAAAAAGGGAGGAGGAAAAAACAAAAGAAGAGAGTTAAAACAAGAAAGAAAACGAGAGAAAGGAAAAAGGAAATACAAAAATCAAAAAAGCATGAGTAAGAGGAATAGAGGCATGCATCAATAGACTACTCATTTCTCTTCATCTTGATAGACCCACTCTTTGAGAGACTGAGGATTGAAGTTTAAATTATTTAGGTCATTTTTTCAAAGTGCATAACTTCTATGGTAGGAGTCTTCTCTGAGGTTACTCACATTGGGGGTTTGATTCCCTTCTTAGATTTCCATTTGCTCAAAAGCTAAGCTTACTTTTCTGGTAGAAAAGTTTTTCTTTTATGCTTGCTAAGTGAATAGTTATAGTTATTAAACTGCTTGCTGTAGTGTTATCATTCCGTCGTAACTTTATCAAGCCATTTTCCCTTATTTAAGTGTTAATGCTATTTATTTAGTACTTTAGTTATTAAGTCGTATTGTACTCTTGCTATAACATTTGTAATAGTTGTTTTTACTGTGGGCACGCCGTACACCCAATACCTCCACTAAAACACGTCCATACTAGGATGGCTTGACTTGTGCACAAACTGGCTTAAAGTGAGTTTCATTTAGACTAGCCCAAACTCTCTTTCCTCAAATCTATGTGCCATAGTGCAGCAAGAAAAACCAAAGCCCAACAACACAAAAGGCTCACTACAAATATCAACTAGTTGATTAAATAAAAAATCAAAACTCAAGATATAAAACAACATTAGACGGGTTAGATAAATACTCTCATTTTATTTAAAACTCTAATTTTTTAAATTAGTTTGATTCTGATATCATTTGTCACATTAGCCAATGTGAGATGGGTTAGTTAAATATGATCATCTTAAAAGGATCATTCAAATTATAAGATTTTTTATAATGAATAAGTAAGATTTTTCATAATGCCTTATATAGTTTAGATTTGTTTATTTATATACAATATATCAATAATTATATACCCTCTTACCAAGAGCTTAATAGCTCAATTAACTTATTATATTATTTTTAACTGAAATGTTTAAAATTCAAATCCTCGTATCTTCCTTCTACGTAACTATTGAAAATATAATAATATAAACATCAATGTCACTAACTTTCTTTTCCCAAAAAAGAAAAAAAAAAATTTACTGTTTTATTGAAGCGCTCAAAAAATGTGCCAAAAAAAAATGCTGAAGTGACTAGCAAAGGGTGAAGAGTCTAGTCACTATGCAGTGCATTATTAACTTCATTATCACACTCACTTATCTATTACTACTTTTTACATTTCCAACAAAAAAAAGTTTTGCTATTCTTTGTGGAGGTCGGTACCCCCATGGGTCCCTGACCAGTATCTTCTTTTACTTATCTTTTTGGCAAGTGATTACTTAATTATTTTACTCATATATTTTGTTTTTTAAGCATATGGGCGAAAGCGACATCAAGCCAATGTTTTTTTTGTGTTTGGTAGGCTACTCGGTTTCATATAAAACACATGTCAATACCACTGCTGATGAGGAACCGAGTACTAGAAATTGCAAGGAGCTTACCTTTAAGACAATAAGGTCTACTTAATTAATAGATTGATAATATAATTAACATGACTTACCATATGTATATTTTGAGTCTAATCAATTTTACCAAATTAAATTTGACTAAATAAAATTTATACCATATTAGTTAAGGTCACGTAGGATTCGTTTTTGATTTGGCTAAGGTAACGTAAGCTTCATTTTTAATTTGGTAGATGAATATTTCAAAAAATATTTCTTTTTCTACAAGCATATAGCCATATAGTACTGTATCAGACAAGCACTCAAAAGTATTTGCAATTATGAATTTATGATGCATCTAGTTTGACCATATCATCGTAATCATCATCATCATCCTTCGTTTGTAAAAGAATTAGATGTTGAGAGATTGTGTAGAAAATTTTAAATTTTGGAATGAGAAGTGAACGACAACCATAAAATCATAACACTTGGACATCTTATTACAAGTTTTTTCTGTGTAAGTATGTACCATGTTACAAATTAAGCAATGTATGGAACTCATTAAGATGGACTAGGCAAGCAAGTAGACATTGACATTGGCTGTCCCTCTCTATCAGTTTTCAAACTCAAGGATACCTTATTAGTATACAATTTCTTCACATTAGATCTCTGATCTTGTAGCAACCTCACTAAACTACGTTTAGCATTTGCTCTAAAT